>CM034544.1:31484936-31614934 GCA_020002185.1 Paraescarpia echinospica
ATTCGCAGGGGGACTCTCAGAAAAGCCTGAAACTGGAGGCATAGATAAAGACAGCACAAATAAATCAGCAAAGAACAGTCTAGAAAACTCTTCTGAAGCTGGATATAAATGTGTTTGTTTAAATGCAAGGAGTATAGTAAACAAAAGAAATGAACTAAACATTATGGTAGAAGATATTGACACTCACATAATAGGTATAACCGAATCCTGGACCACCACCGATATGACAGATGTCGAATTGGGACTGACAGGATATGTAATGTTTAGGAAAGATAGAATAGAAATAAAGGGAGGTGGAGTTATTTTATATATTAAATAATCTATCCAGGCTTATGAAATAAATTTAGAAAGAGAAGCAGATTACGAAGAAGGTGTTTGGTGTAACATAGTAGCAGGAAACTTAACGTTAACAGTTGGGTTAGTTTATCGAAGTCCAAACAAAAGCATAGAAGAGAATGAAAATGTAAAAAACGCTATAACGGAAGTTAGCAAACGGGACTGTATTATTATGGAGGATTTTAATCACGGGCATATACAATGGAAATCTCTACAGAGTATGGGGAGTGAGGACCACAAGTTTTTAGTTTTAGTTCAAGATACTTTCCTTTCTCAACATGTGCTAGAACCGACCAGGGGTGAGAATGTGTTAGACTTAGTTTTGTCCTCACAGAACGAATTAGTTGACAATATCAAGATATGTGAGCCACTGAGGAGTAGTGATCACAGCAAGATACATTTTACCATCAAAGTAAAATCAAAAAGGAATAGTAAAAAGCAGTATACGAGAAATTTCCACAAAGGAAGGTATAAGGACATGAGGAAATATAAAGCAAAGATAGACTGGAATAACACACTGAAAAATAAGACGGCAACAGAATGCTGGAATATATTAACGAGTGAAATTAAGTGCATAGTCGATAAATGTGTACCCTTCAAAAAACAAGGGAAACGGTCCAAAAAGAAACACTTATCGAAAGAAGCCAATAGAAAAATTAATTATAAACAAATGATGTGGAAGTCATACAGCTGTTCTGGAAATGATGAAGTCTACAACAGTTATAAAGAACCACTTAAACAAGCTACAGCTGAAACTAGAAATTCAAAGAGAAGCTATGAACAACAATTAGCTAGTAATATAAAACATGACAGCAAGAGTTTGTATGCGTATGTTCGAAGCAAACAGAAAGTTCAAGATCAGGTCGGTCCTCTAGAAGATAGTGCTGGAAATATAATATCAGAGGGATTCTTAATCGCAGAAGACCTGAATGAGTACATTACTTCAGTGTTTACCAGAGAAAATATTAGTTCACTGCCAGTACCAGAGGCTAAGTTCAAGGGGGCAGATTCAGACTATTTAGGACAATTAATTGTAACCCCGGAAATGGTAGCTAAGAAAATAAAAGCTATGCAGGATAATAAATCACCTGGAGTGGATGGGATTCCGCCCAAACTACTATTGGAAATTGTAAAACAAATTAGCGTACCGCTTGCAACAGTTTTCAATTTGTCATTAGATGAGGGAGTGGTTCCTTTAGAATGGAAAGAGGCAGAGATTATACCGTTATTTAAAAAAGGTTCGAGAAACAAGTCAGAGAACTATAGACCAGTGAGTTTAACATCAGTGATTTGCAAATTATAAGAAAGACTAATTAAAGATCACATGGTGGATTTTCTTGTTAAACATAACTTGATAAACCCATCTCAACATGGGTTTTTTAAAGCGAGGTCATGCTTAACAAATATGTTATGTTTTTTGGAAGACATCACTAAGTGGGTAGATGAGGGATCACCAGTAGATATCGTCTACTTAGATTTTCAAAAAGCTTTCGCCAAAGTAACACATCAAAGATTACTGCTTAAACTAAAGGCCCATGGCATAGGAAATGGTATAATAAACTGGATAGAAAAATGGCTGATTGACAGAAGACAACGTGTAGTAGTTGATGGGGAGGCTTCAAACTGGAAATCGGTATTGAGTGGAGTACCACATGGATCAGTACTAGGACCTATATTATTCTTAATATATATCAACGATTTGGATGATGAAATAACAAGCAAGGTGTTGAAATTTGCTGATGACACAAAAGTGTGTAGAAGGATTAAAAGTGATGGAGATAGACAACATTTACAAGATGATCTAGACAAGTTGATCAAATGGTCTGAAAAGTGGCAAATGCTGTTCAATTTTGGGAAATGTAAATGCCTCAACGCAGGACATGGGAACGAAGACGTAGAGTATACAATGGGGGATACGGTACTAAGTACTAATGTAAAAGAAAATGACATAGGGTTAACCATTAGTGCTGATATGAAGGTTTCACAGAAGTGCGGAATTGCAGCTTCAAAGGGAAATCAAATCCTTGGATTAATTAGGCGAAACATAGCGTATAAAGAAAAAGAGCTAGTAATACCGCTGTACAAAGCAATAGTGATTTAAAATATTGTATACAAGCGTGGAGGTCGTATCGCAGGAAGGACATATATATATATATGCTAGTAAGAGTACAGAGGAGAGCGACTAAAATGATACCAACACTGAGGAATCTTAGTTATGAAATTCGCCTAAAAGACTGTGGTTTAACAACACTAGAGACCAGGAGATTGAGAGGAGATCAGATAGAAGTGTTTAAAATAATGAGTGGTTATGAAAATATTGATAGAAATATATTTTTCTCAGTTAAGAAAGATAGAAGGACCAGAGGCCATGAAGTTACATCAGCAAAGGAGCAGTGTAGATTAGATATAAGAAAGTTCTCATTTTCACAAAGGACTGTGAATGAATGGAACAGATTATCTGCTGATTGTGTGGGTGTTAGTAGCGTGAATATGTCTAAAAATAAAATCGACACATACCTCAGAAGGGCGGGATACACATAGATGAAAGAGTCGGACTCTCGATAAGCCAAAAGTCTTCCCTGTCCACCTGCCACCTAGAGTTAATTCTCTGGGTGGCAATCTTATTAAATCTTGTTAAAACTTGTTGTTCCGCCTCTGCTCTCTTCGCTATTTTTTCGGCATCCATTCTTGCCAAGTGTCCTTGCCCATCGCATCCGTCTTCTCAATAATCCTCCGAGAGCGTTTTAATATCATTAGTGATGATCTATATGATACACAATCCAAAGTAATTCTCTGGTGCCTTGGAATTGGGGACACTGCACACAACTCTGATGTAAACGGTCACAATGGTTGATATCATGTTGAACTTAGAACGTATACTAACGTTGTGCCTGTAGCGATCGTATATCGTAATGTTGTCCGAACGAGGTTGGTGTTCTACCTTGATACTACTGTAAAACAATCTCTGAATTGTTCATCTTCTGTAGTTAACATATTGTTAGAGTAGCTGTTAGCAAACATACGCTGTTGTTAACGTGAGCACAAATTAGCTGATTGCAGAACTTTACCAACCTTACGAAACCAAATCATTCCATCTAGGGATATTAGTAATCACGTTGATACACTGAACTCGTTGTGCTGTTTAAAAGACACTGTATATAAGCTAATAAGACGTTGACAATATATCCAAAACAAACATTGGAACGTTTTGTTAATTTTGCCTGTTATTAAGACTTGACTCTAAGGGGCGAGAGGCGGTTGAGCGATAGAACGCCTGACCTTCGGTAGAGAGAATGATGGTTCGAATACAACCCAGGACGCCCGTTTTGAAACATGGGTAATTTCGTTCTCTCCAATTTGCTTTCAAACAATGTATATTACCAATACCTTAAATGATTCATATTTGCCGTTTGCCGCATATCGCGGTGAAGATGCGGCCGCTGGTCGTTGCTCGCCCGGCGACGAAGGTGCATTGATAGCTGATTGACATTCCAACGTCGTCGCTGTGCCACTGAGGCGATATTGATCACAGCACATATACCACACGATGTTACATTGGTAGCGATGTGACAATGTTGCAAAACTGCTCAGTTGGCTTATTACTTAGCTGAAACTGCGTGAATGTGACCTGACTGAATTGTCAAGCATCATTTTATATAGGGAAATGTACATTTTTTAGACTTCTATGTGTCAGGCGAAACTTGCCCAGAATACCCAGAAGTAAGAATTATACACAGATTGTTTTAAAAATACATACTAATCTGTTTTTCATATATGAAAATGTGTACGCCAAACAATAGCACATAGTAATGCGTTTATATATATATATATATATATATATATAAACTAAACGCATTACTATGTGCTACTGTTTGGCAATAGCATATAGTGATGCATTTAGTTTACTGTTCTAATATATATTTTATATATATATATATATATATATACTAAATGCATCACTATGTGCTATTGTTTGGCGTACGCGTTTTCATATTTGAAAAAGAGATTAATATGTATTTTTAAAACAATTTATGGACAATGTTTTATATGTATATACATATATATATATATAGTAAATAGAGCTTAGTTATTCATGCATAAAACGTAACGTAATAATGCTTAATTATTATGCATATTACCGATTTATGTTTGATTCTTTGTGGATACAAATGCTTTGAATTTGTGGAGACAAATAATATCATTAAATTAATATATATATGGATCTTGGCAGTTGAACATTTCAAATGTTCTAAGTGAATTTGTAACTGCATAAATTTATGTTCTTTTGTGTCATCGTAAAAAGTAATAATATCATCTAGAAATACATAAATGAATGACATTCAGATTATCGCAGTTTGTATGTGAATGCAAATGTTAGCCCAGTGGCATAATGAGGCTTGCTAGCACCCTGGTGGAATACTAAACTTGGCGCCCTCCCCCTAACACATATTTACATGTTTTATCTCTGAACCAACTGAACCGGTTTGACCATGCAATTTGATAATGATTTGCATGTATATATATATATATATATGATACTTTATTTGATGGAATATGTATTATTGCAAATAATTTTTAAAACCAAAATCAAATTTGCCTTCTTTATTCGATATGAACTGTTCATGGCAAAATCAGTAATGAATAAAAAAGAAACATATATGATCGCATATACAGACACAAACACGTATGCGCATCCCACAGTAACTTCACAGCACAACCGCATTTAACTGTTGCAAACTTATCAATAATTTGTTGGAAGTTGATATATTTCAAGTCGCCCGCTTTATGTTTGGAAGCCCCACGTTTTCGAGGTAGTCACACCCCATAGACGCCATATACCTGTATAATTGTTTCTTATATTTCCGATGTTAAAATTAATACTCTTGTTGTGTTTCTTCAGAAAAAACAGGCTACATATGGTGAACGAGAATTCACAAATTTCAAACCGCCGTAATTCTACGTAAAGTCGAACCCCGATCGATAGCCAGGTGCAAATACATGCTCACTACAACACCCGTTCACCTCTTTACCAATCATTACACCAATTAAAATACATAAAGACGGACAGTTCGTGTTACTGTTGATCATTAGTTTTACATACCTATTTTTACAAGTGAATCATGAATCAACACATATATGCAACGAGAGTAAAATTGATGTATGCGTAATAGATGGGGGCCTTTCTAAAAAAACGAAAGTACTTTTATGCACGCCAACGCTATGAAGCGTTACAGTACTGCGCAAGTAGTAGTAGTAGTAGTAGAAATAGAAATAGTAGTAGTAGTAGTAGTAGTAGTAGTAGTAGTAGTAGTAGTAGAAGTAGTAGTAGTAGTAGTAGTAGTAGCAGTGGTAGTAGCAGTAGTAGTAGTAGTAGTAGTAGTAGTAGTAGTAGTAGTAGTAGTAGTAGCAGTGGTACTAGCAGTAGTAGTAACAGACACAGGAGACTAACCAAATAGAGTAATTGTGTAAATATAACCGGAAGTGTAAGACTTAACAATTGTCTGATCATTGCATATCATTAAGCTCTACGCGATTGTACGATATCAGTTCATGGTGGAGCTAAAGGTGTTTGTACGAGATCAGTCCACGATCTTGCTCCTTGTGGTTGTACGAGATCAGTTTACGGTACACCGCGACGTGGTTGTAGAGACCAGTCCATGATACAGCTCCACGTGGTTGTACGAGATCAGTTCACGGTACAGCTCGATGTGGTTGAATTAGATGAGTCCACGATACAGCTTCGTGTGGTTGTACGAGATCAGTGCACGATACACTTCCGTATGGTTGTACGAAATCAGTCCAAGATACAGCTACGTGTTGTTGAACGAAAGCAGTCCGCGATACAGCTTCGTGTGGTTGTACGAAATCAGTCCACGATACAGCTCCGTGTGATTGTACGAAATCAGTCCACGATACAGCTCCGTGTTGTTGTACGAAATCAATCCTCGATAGACCTACGTGTGGTTGTACGAAATAAGTCCACGATACAGCTCCGTGTGGTTGTACGAAATCAGTCCACGATACAGCTCCTAGCAATTGACCAAAATCAGTCCATGACACAACTTCCTATTGTTGTATGAAATCAGTCCACGATACAGCTCCATATATTTGTACGAAATCAGTCCACGATACAGCTTCGTGTGATTGTACGGAATCAGTCCACGATAGAATTCCGTGTAATTGTACAAGATCAATCAGACGCTTGCAAGAGCTGACTCCTGCTCGCGCACCAACGGTCTCAGCAGTAGCTGTCGTAATAGCACAAGCCATTAATCTGTACAGATTAGATGTCTCTTGCCAAACGCTCTTGCAATGCGTCAACTACAGTAGTCCCAGGACATAGCTCCTATTTTCTATTCACTGTCAGTGATCGGAGCTATCACTGCATAACTAGATTTGGACGCTCATGTCATATAACGTGACACATCTTTGTAGCATTTCACGTATGTGTTTATTCACTAATTACGTTCCTATTAATTCATGTTCATTTATCTCATTGTCTGCACTGTTCTTTGTAGAAAGGAAACACTTGTTGACGGAATTCACAATGACTTTTATGCACTAGCAAAACTGTTCATCCTCCGGTTGGTGCTATACACAACGAGAGTCACGGAAGTCGTTGTGCCAAAGTATTGTAAAGATCTGTCGTACGACAAATATTACGTAAATCTGAAAGTTTTTTCGCAATGCTGCGCATTTTGTTAAACAATTATTGCAAGTTATATAACATGTCGCCAACTCATTCTTTGGACGGTTTACGTAGAAGACACGTAGCGAACAACCGTCTAACGCCCGTCTAACGTCCGGTATGACGCCATTACCGATAAAAATGCTCCTTCCACCAATTACAGAAAATACGTAAGCGTTGCGTGTAGTTGTATGTAATAAAAAGTGTCTGCAACGCGCTGTTCGAGTTTTGAACAATCAAATCGAGCGCTTAACACGATCGCATTAGGGAAGGGAGCCGACTTAGGGGCTATTGGAAACACGAATAACTACGAAGTGTTTTCTCTGCAATTGTTGTAAACGTCACCTTCGTGAAACGTGAAACGTCCGAACTAAAGTTTTTTGAAACCGTTTTGACATTACGTGAGTATGGGCTAGCCAATGATCCCAACACGTGTGTGTGGATTCGTTGGTGATCCCAACAGATGTGTGTGTATGTGTGTGGGTGTGGGTGTGGGTGTGTGTGTGTATGTGTGTGTGCGTGTGCGTTTGCGTGTGCGTGTACGTGTGCGTGTGCGTGTGCGTGTGCGTGTGCGTGTGCGTGTGTGTGTGTGTGTGTGTTTGTGTTAGTGATCCCAAAAATCGTTAATAGTACGATGTGTATGTGTGGGGTCTTCGATTACTGTTTCCGTTTAGATGCAGTATCGCAGTGTGTGCCCTCTGATCCGTAAATGAAACCAGTGAACGTCAATAACGGAGGTCATCGCCTGACGCTCGAAGCTATCTTCGTCAATCATTCATCGTTATACGATGCGGCAAGTGCCGTCCATGTTGGCGTGCAGTAACTCATTGTTAATGCTCTCAAGTCAACAACACTGGATGCACTCGATTGGTCAGGTCTGAGTTGGACCTGCGAGATATCCCGACTTCACCCTACCACGTGATCGGTCTACTTGTCAATCGAGGAGAGATCGGGTCACGGTACAGGTGTGTTTGGTAGATGGACAGAAAAAGAAAGACTTTTTAATTTGGACTATGACCATGATGATGTTGAAAATGACAATGTCAATCAGGTTGTGATGCAGCCTGTAGGGAATGGCGTGATCCCAAACAACCATGTACTTGATGGAAGATTCAAGAGGATTAACATCACAAACAATCTGTAATCAGTGGTTTAAGCGTTATCATTTCTACTGGTCACCCCCTCTACATTACATGTGTTGGTTTTATGATGCAAATTTATGGACAATTCATATGAACTTGTTTTATTCTTTATATTCTTCAATGGCAGACAGTTTTATTTCATTTTTATTCCATTGCCCAGGTGTACAAGCACTAAAATGGTTTTTAACTGAAAAAAGTAAAAAGTAGCAGAGTCTATTTTCCCCAAAACTGTGATGTAATAAATATAACCGTTGTTGTTTTAATATTTTGATGATTGGCTTCCTAAAAGCAAATGAAAATAGGTAATTGTTCCTAGAGCTCTTCATCTTGCAAACCATAAATGTGCAAGTGTTTTAAAAGGAGTGATGTACAAAAACAAAAAGGGTGTGACAAAGCATTATATTTTTATACTTTTATTATGTTTTATCACGAAAATAAATTCACTAGAATAAATGCAAACTTTCTATTTTATTCATGTTCTATTCTATAGTCAACTAACGTCGCCATCTTGAACCGCATGATACCCTCCCAAACTGGACGAGAAATCCGTGCTACACCGGATTAATGCGTGCGCAGTACCATCGGGTCAAACAAATGCTAAATAAGCAGACCGGTGCACCGCGTGCTACAGCGGACTGACCAATCGAGTGCAGCCACTACGCCTAGTCTACGAAGATGATGAGGAAAGGCGTGATGTAAGACTAATTAGGAGTTTCCATTGCCACGAGACAGAGCCATGTAATCGATTTCGTTGTTTGCTCGACAATTGGAGCTTGGTAAATGTACCACACAACGCTACATTGTTGTTGTTGTATTATGTATTTCTCTTACTATAATAGATAATCTCCTCCGTTCTTCCGTCCATTCACTCGTCCATCTGTTCGTTCTTTCGGGCATTCGTTCCGTCTTTCCTTCGATCATACGAGTATCTATTCATTTGTTTGTTCGAACTTTAATCGGTCTATCCGATCGTACGTTTGTGCGTCTATATGTCTCGAGGATATGTGGGGCGGAGATAGATCGTAGAAATTGGTGGTGCCAAAAAGTTTATAAACAAGTGGAATTACTGATTGATAAGTATTATTCTTGCCATAATATCATTCATAAAGTAGCAGTAAACATATATTGAGTAGCAGTTTGCTTAAATTTAGTTAGATAAAATATTTTAGAACACTTTATTCTAGTGAGTGATAATAGGGTATGTTAGCCTACGATAAATTTGGAAACAAGATTTAACAAACCTCATTATGTGGTAGAATATATAGGTGATAAAGTAACAAACATAAAACTACTTACATAAGATAATATATGTGTAAGCCAGTACCTGCTATACATTTTGATTAGGTAGCTTTGTTGTTAAAATTAAACATTTCCGATAAGCGGGCAAAATAAGTTTTGTTTATGTAGCTAGTGTCCCATGTATTCGCTAGGGCGGGGTATAACCTAAATAAATAACGCAGCCTAGCGTAAAGTAATTGATTGTATTTAAATTAGGTCACTACCGGTAACGTTAGCATTTCTGATAGGATAGATAATCAGATGTGACTATAACCAAAAACTGTAACCGAAATAAACAAGGCAATCTTACGTAAAGTGTAACAGTTGTGCATAGTAAACAGTCTTCTTAAAGACTACGTAGACAGTGAATAGTGTAAACACAGTTGACTAAACTATTTTAAATAGGTAATTAGATTATCATTTTAAAATAAATCCTGATATGGCGCCTTGCAAGCGGCAAGTCAAGGCAAAGAGACAATTTGTGTGCGACAACTGCCACAGATGGGTGGATTTTGCCCTATCCGGCTGTGGGAAGTCATGGGCAGAGACCAAGGAAGAGGGATTCACCTTTCAGTGCGTGGGGTGTTAGAAGGTGCAATATCTGGAGAAGGAGGTAGCTAGTTTGGTAGATATTGTGAAGGGGATGGTGATGAGAATCAGCAAGGAGACAGTTGGAATGGAGAGAGACAACAAGGAAAGATTTGGGAATAATGTGAGACTGAAGGAGCAGAGTAGTGGCAAGAAGAACGAGGAAAGGAGACTGAGAAGAGGGAAGGTGATCGGAGGAGAAGAAATTGGAGCATCGAAGGAAGGAAATGTGACAGGCGTGAAGGAGACAGGGGAGAAAGTGACAGTAGAGAAAGAGGTAGGAGGAGAAAAGGAAATGCAATGGGAGGAAAGATGACGGGAAGAAAGGAAGTGGGAGTAAATGTGACAGAAGAGAAGTTGGGAGGGACGATGATAGGACGAAAGGTGACAAGAGAAACAGCGTCAGGAAAGAATGGAACGGGCGAGATTGTGACAGGAGAGCAGAAGACAGGGGAATCCTGACTACCAGACAGATGCAAACCGGAGAAGGAGCTACCCTGAGGCAGAGATTGAGGGGGCATTGAGAAAAGATAGGGTGTTTATGGGCGACTCTAGTCTGAGAAAGACAGATAAGACACTAAGCGAAGGGAAGGATGTCGTTGTTTGTTTCCCTGGGGCTAGGATAGAACATGTGACTGAAAGGGTAGAGAAGGTATTGGGGCATGGCAAGGGAGGGTCTATACTAGTACACATAGGGACAAATAATGCAGACAGGGAGGAAACAACTTTGATAGTACAGAAGTACAGACAGTTAGTGAGGAAGTTAAAGAAGACAAGAGTCGAACAGGTTATTCCCTCAGGAATTTTGCCAGTAATGGGAGGCAGGGGGCCAACAAACAGAAAATAATGAAGACTTATACAGCGCCGGTATCCACCGTAGAGGCGCTCATGGCGCTTGCACAATATTTGACCATTGGTGACTTTAAAGTAGTAATTAAAAAAATTGTGAAAGCACTATTCTAAAATATAATAAGAACAACGTTCTAGAAATTATAAAATGAGTACCGTTAATTATGCATAATAAAAATCAATACAACGTATCGTTATCGGTGTAATGTACGCTCGTTAATACAACGTTTCTAAAAATATATATCTAGTATACACAATAAATGTTACGATATTATAAGTAATATAATAAATAATAAATACCATAAAGGTATATTCATAAATAATATAAGATCAGTATTACACAATGTCCAGGAAATGTCCACATGTCCACATCACGTCTTATTCTAAGTATATTTTAAAGAGGTGGGTTTTCAATGCTGTTTTGAAGATGTTGATTGTTGTAGTAGCTCTAACATCGCTAGGAAGCGCATTCCAGATGTTTGCTGCGGATAATATAATCGATCGTGCTCCCCACGAGTTTTTTGGTTTGTGTTCTACTAGGAGCATGAAATCGGAGGCATAGATAAAGATTGCAGAAATAAATCAGCAAAGAACAGCCTAGAAACCTGTTCTGAATCAGGATATCCATGCGTTTGTTTAAATGCAAGTAGAATAGTAAACAAAATAAATGAACTAAGCATTATGGTAGAAGATATTGACTCTCACATATTAGGTATAACCGAATCATGGACCACCACTGATATATCAGATGGCGAATTGGGACTAACATGCTATGTAATGTTCAGGAAAGATAGAATATTAAAAAGGGGAGGTGGAGTTATTTTATGTGTTAAAGAATCTATCCAGGCTTATGAAATACAATTAGAAAGAGAAGTAATTTGCGAAGAAGTTGTTTGGTGTAACATAGTTACAGGAAACACAACGTTGACGGTATGGTTAGGTTATCGAAGCCCAAACATAATCGTAGAAGAGAATGAGAAAGGAAAAACGCTATGATGGAAGTAAGCAAACGGGACTGTATTATTATGGGAGATTTTAACCATGATAATATACAATGGAAATATCTACAGAGTACGATGAGTGAGTACCACAAGTTGTTAGTTTTAGAACTAGACAGTTTCCTTTCTCAACATGTGCTGGAGCCAACTAAGGTGATAATGTGTTAGACACAGTTTTGTCCTCAAGAATAAATTAGTTGACATTGTCAAATTATGTGAGCCACTGGGAAGTAGTGATCACAACCAGATACAGATTAAAATCAAAGTAAAATCAGAAAGAAATAATAAAAAGCAGTTCAGGAGAAATTTCCACAAAGGAAGATATAAGGAAATGAGGAAATATTTAGCAAAGATAGACTTGAACAACACTCTGAAGAATAAGACAGCAACAGAATGCTGGAATATCTTAAAGAGTGAAATAGAGAGCATCGTCTATAAACTTGTTCCCTTGAAAAAACAAGGGAAACGGTGCAGAAAGAAATACTTATCAAAAGAAGCCATTAGAAAACTTATTTACAAACAAAATGACGAAGACTATAACATTTATAAAGAAGCACCAAACCAAGCTACAACTAAAATTCGAAATTCGAAGAGAAGCTACGAACAAAAATTAGCTAGTAATATATTAAAAAAGACAACAACAGTTTTGATGCATATGTTCGGAGCAAACAAAAAGTTCAGGATAAGAACTGACCGCTGGAATATACTGCTGAAAATATAGTATCAGAGGGAATCTTAATGACAGAAGACCTGAATAAGTATTTTAGTTTAGTGTTTACCAGGAGAGATATTGGTTCACTGCCAGTACCAAAGGCTAAGTTCAAGGGGGTAGAATCAGACTATTTAGGACAGTTAATTGTAACCCCGGAAATGGTAGCTAAGAAAATTAGGGCTATGAGTGAATGGGATTCCGCCCAAACTACTATTGGAAATTATAGAACAAATTAGCATTCCATTTGCAACAGTTTTCAACTTGTCATTAGAAGAGGGAGTGGTTCTTTTAGAATGGAAAGAAGCAAACATTATACCGTTGTTTTAAAAAAGGTTCCAGAAACAAGTCAGTGAACTACAGACCAGTTAGTTTAACGTCAGTGTTTTGCAAATTATTAGAAAGACTAATTAAAGATCACATGGTCAATTGTCTTGGTAAACATAACTTGTTAAACACATCTCAACATGGGTTTCTAAAAGCGAGGTCATGCTTAACAAACATGTTATGTTTTTTGGAAGATATCACTAAGTGGGTAGACGAGGGTTCACCAGTAAATATCATCTACTTGGATTTTCAGAAATCTTTCGACACATCAAAGATTACTGCTTAAATTAAATGTCCATGGTATAGGAAATAGTTTAATAAACTGGATAGAAAATGGCTAATTGACAGAAGACAACGGGCAGTACTTAAAAGAAAAGGACTTATAGGTGTAAAATCCTTGGATTATTTAAGCGAAACATAACGTATAAGGAAAAAGAGCTAATAATACTGCTGTATAAAACAATAGTTAGGCCTCATTTATTATATTGTATTCACTAAAATGATACCAAAACTAAGGGATCTTAGTTACGAAATACGCCTTAAAATGTGGTTTAACAACACTAGAGACCAGGAGATTGAGATGAGATCAGATAGAAGTGTTTAAAATATTGAATGGTTATGAAAATATTAATGGGAATAGTTTTTCTCAATCTAGAAAGATAGGACCAGAAGACATGAAATTACACTAGTAAAGGAGCAGTGTAGATTATAAGAAAGTTATCATTCTCACAATAAATGAATGGAACATATTATGTCCTGATTGTGTTGATGCTAGTAGCGTAAATATGTTTTAAAATAAAATCGACACATACCTTAAAAGGGCAGGATACACGTAGATAACAAGTATTGGACTCTCGATAAGCCAAAAGTGTTCCTTGTCCACCTGCCATCTAGAGTTAATTTTCTGGATGGCAATCTTATTAAATCTTGTTATTTCCTTCGTTTGGTTCTTAGTTCTTTCGCTCATTTATTTATTCGATCATCCGCCAACCATTTCATTTGCTATATCAACTGGATGTTTCATGTCTGTTGTTCGCTTATTTACTCCACCTGTATACATGCAGGATTGCACTAACACACCAAACAACAATTAGATAAGGTATTCTTTGTTAATTAATTAGCCCAAACACCAGCCTTGTCAACACGGCTCTAATGATGTCGAAGGCTGACGTCACACAATGGATACCTGCAGACAGGTTAAAGACCACAACAGGAACAGGAGGAACAACGACATATATGACACGGTGTTTGTGGACGACGATGACTTAGCGACGTGTGTGAGCAATCTGTCAGCATCACGCCATAGCCCAGTACCCCGCCGACGGGAGCATCACCGGCGACATCCTACACTTAGCCTAGATGATTGAAGTAAATAACAGGCATTCTTCATCTCACCAACCAATTGGATTACCAATGCACGGTCGCATTCTTAACACTGATTGCTCAAACTGATTTACGTAAATTACAGCCACTCGCTTGATATATTATATTTTACATCTCGCCGACGTTGTAAATTAGAGACAGTAATGGCTCTACAAAGGTTTTGATCAAGACATGTTCCAATAAATGATGAACTCGATGGGAAGACGACGACAACACATGGCGGGTAGACACTCTTATACAGCTGGGTACGATACGCTGATACGGTTGGGAATGTGTCAATCAATCAATTAATCAATCAACCAATCGATCAATCGATCAATCATTCAAAACGTTTATTCAATCAAATCAGACAAGTGCAGTAAAGGTACATATTAAGTATACAAAACATACTCGGAGAAGAGGCGTAACATTGAAGCAAAACAACTAATGGTGTTACGCTACTTGCCTCTCGACACTTGTTGCAGTTTTATAATTGGTGTTAATTTCTAAACAAAGAACAGACGTACAACAATACATATGCTTTGAGACATACATACATACATACATACATCTTGAAACAATACATTGCAATGATATTACTTCCTCGAACACTAACTTTCCAATAACTGTTTGTTATCGTGTGTTCAATTATACGAACAAATTAAATTGATACAAGTTACATTCAACGAATACCAAAGTTTATTTCCAAAAATAATTAAAGACATATACCTTCTAAAGGGTAATATTTGGGTCCGGAAAAAAACTGATTCTCTACGTGTGCAGTACTTATTATCACGTTTCATAAATACTTATACAGGTGTGTCATGCACGTTTGCCGTTGCATACATGTCATGTATACATGACATGATCGTTATATTTGATTTTATATATATATATATATATATATATGTGTGTGTGTGTGTGTGTGTGTGTGTGTGTGTGTGTGTGTGTGTATGTGTGTGTATGTACAAACTGAGTGACATACTGACAGAAAGACAGACAGACAGACAGACACACACACATACTATGTTTATGTTTGTTTGTGTGAAGCACAAAAGTGATATTATTTTCCCAAAACGAAGAAAATGGATATATCTCTTTTTGCCCTGAAACCCTTCATATATTGCCACACATCTTTGTTATCTCAGGATGTTTTGTCTTTTCAAAATGTTCACGTGCAAACATAAATACGCTACTGAATCATACGTTAAGATAAATAGTTGTTTCTGGATAATAAAGCGTTTCATGCAACTTAAATAAAAAATTTTTTTTGGAATACGTGACATACCTTTTATTATTAAATACTACAAAAAATATGAAAATAAAAGTACAAAAGTAAAAGGTAAGTTCGTATATATAGCGCAGTATTCAGTCATCCAGACTGCTCAAAGCGCCTTACCCTTTACTCCCTAGCAGACCTGTTCAATCGAACACCATCTCGACTTCTATGGGAAGCATTCAGCCAAGCTGCAATTAATGCGCGAAGACTATTCGTACACAAATATCCACCACCGTCTATAGCCAGATACTCACTCACACAGCTGAGTGAACTGAAGCAATGTAGAGTAAACGAACTTGCCCAAGGTTCGACACCGCCGCAGATAGGATTCGAAAGTGCGTTCACTCAGTCGAGTGTCCGGAACTCTTACTGCTGCGCTACTGCGCTCTACAAATTCATGATGTATACCTTTTTAATTTGGCAACATATTGAAGTATGCCTACAATGTTAATAAAATAAATACAAAAAATATGGACAAATATTGTACTGCATGAACTACATGGTGAAATATAATTGCAAAAATCATAAGGCCATATTGAACTTATGAAGTATCTTTAATTTACCATTCCTAAGATATCAATTCTATGAGATAATTGCGATGTTTGGTCGTGAGCCAGGGCCTGCCTTGAAGACAATAAGTGCCGCCCCTATTTACCATGATTTTTAATTTCCTGGGGTTCTTATATATCCTTTGTCAACATGAATATATCCAATAATATCACCAAGTCAACTCAAATCAAGGGAACTTGCGTTAATTCCAGAAAGTCAATTGTCTCACAAAACTAATATGGTCGCGCATCCGACGAATTCTCGCGCATGCGAGATTGCCTGGTGTGACGTCACACATTTGGGACGTGAAATGAATGACCCGTGCTGAGATAGACGCCGGGCCATGACTTCTCAACGACGCCACTGCCACATAAATTGACGGTAACGGCCAAAATGGGATTGGCCTGGGATTGTTTAACTACGCACCGAAGTACGATTCTATGCAAAAACAACGGATATTTAAATGTGCACTGTCCGTGTCCTTTAAAGAGCATTCTCCAGTCGCAGGTCTCTGCATGGAGATCCATCGAAATCAATTAAAACTGAGACTGCCATAACCGAATGGTGATTTTTAATATGACGTTATCCGTCGATTTGGCGACCCCTAGACCCGGGTCACTATACCACTGGTTGTATTTGGCTCAAATAAGTCAAGAAACAGTGGGAATATATAAGTATAAGTATCCCCGTTAAGGACAAGGACTAGCCACATTAAACAGAGCATCGAAAAAATAGACGATTTAATACAAATGTTTGACTAATTAGAAATACCTACATGTGAGGAGGACAATTCTTCACATCCCGTCCCCTGTTGGCGTTTCAGGCTGCATTGTTACGCTCATGGCTTATTACCTGTAAGTTATGACACAACAAACCATCTATATCGTACAATAATGCTATGGGTTCAAATGGCTGTAAATAACAAAAAAAGACTACATATAACTTTTATGACCGATTTTTTGAAGTTTTCGATTTTCTTAAGGAAATATTTTTAAAGCAGAATTCATAATTTGTTTGCCCCTTTGCTCGTTGATGTCCTACTGCCCTATACTCCAATAAAACTAGAAGACCGTTTTCAAACCGATTTTGTTCATTTAAGCGGTTTCCGTCTAGTTTTAAACGTGAAACGACAAATCCTTAAGATGTGTGCCAAAAAAACTTAAACAGAAAAAGTTCTAGCAATTCTTAAGTTCCAAGAAATGTTACCTATTTAGGCGTTCAAAAACGTTACCTGGTTCCAAATATGCTACCGGATCCGTAACCTCGTGCACCCGGTGAACGCATGTTCGTGTTCCATAAATGTTACCCAGGATCAAAAACTGCTACCAGACCACTGTTTCCGTAACCTCGTCGACGTAACGATTCGACCACACTGACAGTTTTACGATCACCGTGAAGGTACAAATAGATCGATATTGATTGGTGCTTTGTCCGATCGCGTTTCGATATTCTACGGGTCGTGCTGGTCCTACTTATATGAGGAGCATTTAGTAGAATATATTGCACTAAAATCAAATTTCGAATATTGTGACTAGGTGCTCGGTGTTCATTAGGCATTGCCTGCGCGAACCTTCCGCCGAATATCTCGTCTTTACACGTTGAAGGGTCGAGCATCTGTGGCTGACTTCAACGATGCAACAGGCCACACTTCGGGTTTTTATGATCACCGTGAAGTCACCAATAGACAAGTAGGGGTTAGTTCCTTGTCTAACCGCGTCTTCGTATGCTGCGACTTAGACAGCGTAGTCGATGAGGTCGACCCGACTTGTCCATGGCCCATCCGACGTAGCCAGAAGTAGCCGAACCGACGTAGCTAGCGTATCTGTTTGTTCGGTTGTGGCATGCCGAGGCGAATGCGACATCCAAAGTGGGTCTCTTTACGTCGATAGGTCCAGACTCCGAGCTGATCCGACGTAGCGAGTCGGCACTTAGCCGAATTTAGGAAGCTGGAGGATGTGCACCGACTTTTTCTTTCCACCGAGTTTTGAAGGAAATAAAACTTCGAATATTGTGACGCGATGTGCAATGTCGGTTAGGCTTTGCCTGCATGAGTCTTCCGCCGAAAACATCATCTTGACGGAGGGTCGAGAATCTGTGGCTGATTTCCAACCATGTAAGAGTTCGACGATCGCAGTTCGAAATTTATTCCTAACGAAACACCGGAATACAGCCATAAGCATTCACTAAAATGCTACCTAACGAAATTTACAGAAATGGAGCAATTGACATTCACTAAAATGCTACCAAACGTCACCTTGGCCTCGGAATACCTCGACAAGACGAAGGACTACGCTAACTACTTTGGATCGGCTACTTCTTCTGTCTACTTTGGATCGGCTACTTCTGTCTACGTCGGATCAGCTACTTCTCTCTACGTTGGATCGGCCATTTCACACAATATCATCCGCCGCAGGTACCTATGAAGTTTTATGAGAGAAACATGCAAAATATATTTACTGTATGTAATACGTCGCTATATCATAGGGAAATTATTCTGAAATTCAAGTTGTATTTTCGTCCACTTGCATTCAACTGCAAACAACTAGTTTGAGACAAGTTGTTATAAATGTAATGGGGCTGGTTATTACAACTGTAACAACTTACCCCCATGTATTATATCTACTTTAGTCCTCACTACATATAAAGTTTATTTATGTAATCAGATATACATTGATGTAATAAGATATACACTGATGCGGTCTTACAAGCGAAAGACAGAAAGTGCTGACAACTCTGCCGACGTTATGAGACGGGCGGCTACAAGGGTGGTGGGAAACAAGGAGTCGTTGCGGTTTGCGACTAAGTCATATAGTGTGCGAGTAAAGTGTTATGTTAGTCATACTTGCAGTGAAAACTGAGCATGTTGACTTATTTACTGATCATTGCATATGCCTGAAGGGCTAGTAAGTCGACCAATGTCACAAATGTGTGTGCTTCTGTTTCACTAGTAACACATTTTAACATCAATATTGGGTCAATGTAAAACAAATGGCGTGATTTGTTGAATTATAGATGTTTGTTATTGAATATCGCATTATACCATTCACTACAGTATCCTCCATTCACTACTGTATCCTCCATTCACTAATGTATCCTCCATTCATTCCTAAGTTAAATATATCCATTAAAATAATGCATATATAAAACGTTTAATAAAAAGTGACTACAACTGAAAATAAAAAAAAAACTAGCCTGGTCTCCCATATTGTTCCGACATTTCTTTCAAAAAATGAGAGCCACAACGTGAAGGGTGTTATATTTTGTGAAATTGATGTTCATGTGAATTTGAAATTCGGTTGTGAAAAAGTACAGAAGTTATTATATGGAAATGTTGATGGTGGGGACCAAATATATACAATGCCGTTGGTTTCACTTCGATCGGACAATTATTCAAAAAACAAATCCTAGCACCCTTTTTTGTATAGTTGTATCCACAGAATGTAACCTCCAGTTTTTCTATTTTACTGCAAGTTGAACTATATGGCGAATTTCGCCTACGAAAATGTTCAAGGTTGACACTAATTCTATCCAACGACGTTCTTTTAATATCGATTAGGCAATTATTTCGAACTAACAACCCCAAGGGTGCTATTTTCGATATGGTCCGATCCACAAAATGCTACTTCCATTTTCTTTATTTTGAAATACACCAATCCGTATTAATAAATTCGTAAGCATATGTCACATACAACCTTTCCAGTTAGCTTTCAGTACTATTCAGTAGCGAGGCTTGTTCGTAGGCTGAATTTTTAAAATAAATACACATTTTGTTGAAAAAGAAGTTTAACAACTCTACAATATCGACTACGCATTGAATCAGTTATGTAAAACATAAAAAACCTTGTAAAAATACTATGTTATGCTAATTATCGAATAACTCTTATGTTTGTATGGTATGTTGTTCCATCAGAATGGCATATGTTTGATATTGTTCAGACATTTCTTTCAAAACAATGAAACCGTAGAGTTAACTTCAACTTGGAAGGGTGTAATCTTTTGTGAAACTGACGTTCACCAAAATAGTATTTTAAGTAATCCGCCACAAAATCATTCCCATTCGAGTGTCGAGATGCGGTTTGTTGCTCCGGTTAGACCTTGTCGGTACGAAACCGACACTGAAATCGGCACCACGATACTTCGAGCGGTTGGGATACTTAGACTGATTTATATTCAATTATCCCCAAATTTTATCCGTGAATATATTACTGGAGGGGACCAAAATTAAACAGATACAATGCCGTTGTTTTCACTTCAAATGGTCAATTATTAAAAACATAAAACTATCCCTAACACCCTTTTCCTTATTATTCCGATCCACATAATATAATCTCCAATTTTGGGTTTTCACTGAAGTTGAAAATATATAATTTCGCCTATGGAAATGTTCGTGTTGGATACTAATTCTAAATAATGATGTTGGCTTCACTTCGATCAGAAAAATATTTAAAAAGCCTTACTCTAACACTTTTTCGTACATCAAAAATGTATCTAGCGCTTGTACAAAATTACAAAATAAAAACTCGTGTAGCAGTTCTCAAAAGGTATAAAATTGTATGTTGCAATTGTGAAAAGTAAAAGAAACTCGTGCAGCAGTTGGAAAGAAAAAGGTGTAAACAATGTGTGTAGCATTTGTTCAAAATTGCGGAAGAACTCTTGTAGCAGTTTGCAAAAGATGTAAAAAGTTTATGTAGCACTTGTGGAAAACTCTGAAAAAATTCGTGTTGCAGTTCGCCAAAGATGTAAAAAATGTATGTAACACTTGTGAAAAACTCGGTCGGAAAAATGTCGATAAATGGTTCCAAAATGTCCAAAGAAAATGTAACAGTTGGTAAAGTCCTAAAAATAAGTCCCAACGTAAAACTTATCTTTAAAATGTAGCAAGTTGTGAACGGTCCCACAAAAACATTACCGACCCAGTAGTGGAAAAGGTTGCGGTCCCACGGGGTTACGGTTTTATTTCAAGACAGGTAGCCGATCCATTTTGATCGTGCAATTCCAGTTGCGGTTCCAGAAAAATCGGAGAAATAGGCGTAAAACGGTTACGGATCGGTGGAGCTGTAATGATTTTAGGCATATTATACGGTCTATGCCTTTTACGAATGAATACGGTATTTCAGGAAAAAACATAACAGTTTCATCATTCCATCGCCAGCGTTACTCTCATTTTATTGCCTCAAGTCCAAGATGAGGCTGGCATCTGCACTGACTCTCTAATTTTACGTGTCCAACTCCTTAACGTCACGCCAATTTCCGAAGAAGTGCAAGGTATGACGTTTGTGCGTTCAGCTGTGCCCGCGTGTGGCAGTCAATGTGATACAGACATCACATGCATGACATATATCTCCGTACAACGGTCAAGCTGCCACGAGACTGTGGCCGTACAACACAACATGTAACTGTAAGTGTAACTGACCACACTCAGTTGCCACACACGCTGATCATCGGCACGTGTTCCTGATAGGGCCAGACTGGCCCTTTGAAGCAACATCATGTTTTTACAAGGAAATATCACCACTGTCAATAATTCAAGCAGTAGGTTGGCTTGAAACGTTGATAGGACGTGTTGTTTTACATATAAGTGATTGCCGCACTGAGAAATTATACATTCTTGCTACTTGTACATTTTTGCAACGTGCCTGTTGAATGCATAATGTGTTCGATCAACACTCCTATTGGAATTAATTTAGCCTATCGCGAATTAGGTTTTGTTGATGTTCAGATATGTAGATATTGGATAATTGATGTGTGTGTGTGTGTGTGTGTGTGTGTGTGTGTGTGTGTGTGTGTGTGTGTGTTTGTGTGTGTGTGTGCTGTGGGTGTGTGTGCATGTGTTCATGTTTGCGTGCATGCATGTAAGTGTGCGCGTCGGTGTTTGCGTGGGTGGCGTGTGTATGTTTATGTGTATTTATGATTTCATAGCATGTTTTAGCTTAACATAACGACCGTTAATAAATACACGTTCAATTCGACGTGACAACTTTGCGATGAGAGCTGGCCTATCTGAGTGTATCGGGCAATGCGGGAGGTCAAACTCTCTCTTAGCTGACACTGTTCTACACTCACTAGACAATCTCAACAATGTTTGTCTTTCTTTCTTCCAGAATGACATAATGTTGGTTGATGACATCCTGTTGGTTGAATGTGTCATCGCGTCACTTACACACGAATATTCAGCAGAACGAATGGTATGTAAGTTCCGATGAAATGAATGTGCACCACGTAGACCTCGTAATTGCTTACGAAAACTGCCACTGACAACAGATCACTATTGCCACCGAATTAGGAGGAGTTTGTCGCTGCGATGTTGATACATACGAGACAAAAGAGGTCGTTCGTCCGACAGTAATATTGTTATTCATCGGTTGTCGCTATTGCCTGAGAGGTTGACTTGAACCTTATCAGACGAGAGTGATTGGTTTACACGTAAATATGTATATAATTGTGGTATAATAATGTATTTTTTTCAGGCAATCATCATGTCCATATATAAAAATACATCAATAAAAGTGTGTAAATAAATATAAAAATACATAGATAAGAACAACATGTTTAAAAATTATATAAATCCCGGACCCACTGATGCCGCAGTTTCGAAGTACAATACATATCGCTAGTATTAATGATATAAATATTGGGATTCAAAGACACGGCAATCCTATTCATTGGGCTAAAATTAGCCTTGCTGATTACACATTTACCCGAGCTGACATTAACTGAAACAAACATGTGGCTAGCGCTACATCTCATGGGCAAATTGTACAATATCCTGAAAGAGTTGTTATATGCAACAACGAATTGCTGAAAATAAACTTTTCTAAAAGTTCACCCATAACGCACCCACATATATATATATATATATGACCAAAATATGCTGTAAATAGCTTATTTTTTACAGCAGTTGAACAAAAGTGGAATTTTTGACGTAACATATTACTCTTGGCATACAAAAGTCTCACTTTGGCTTGCATATCAGACACATCTGACAAGTTATTAGAAATGACATGTCCAAGATATTTACAAGAGGTAGCAAAGTTTAACTTCTTTATATACGCCGATGATCTACTTCTGTAGATCATCGCCGTATATAAGATGATTAACAACCATGTTACCAAGACTACAACCGATTTGTTTTTTGTGCAGTTGTATACTCAGATTATCCATATAAATATTAAAAAGTAAAGGGGATAACTTCCCACCTTGCTAAACACCATTGCCTACCGAGAAGAAGTCCGAGTAGGTATTTCCCCATCGTATGCATACACATTGATTATTGAATTCATTGCTGAGTACTCTTAAGATATATTTCGGTACATTTCGTTGTTCTAGGTTCGTTAAAATTTGTTATCGGTTGACACGATCAAACGCCTTTGATGCATCTAAAAACGCGATGTACGTAGCTGAACCATGTTCAGTGTAGAACTTTAATAATTCATTAAATGCAAACACGCATGACTCCGTTCCATATTTAGGCTTAAAACCAACTTGATTAGGAGTGGTTTCCAAGTGTCTATTTTCTTCGAAAATACGTTCGATAGACATATTGGCCTTTAATATTACCTTTGTCGTTTACTCGTCTAGTCATGTCTTTATAATAAATTAAAAATAAACAGACTGAAATTTCGTTTGGTATATAACCATGAACCAGAATCGAAGACACAAGGATAGATAAAAGCACAGCGAATTGAGAAGCAGCGAACTTAATATGTGCTGCATTGATACCGTCCAGACCTGGTGACTTATTTTTTGAGAGTCCATTAATAGTATCCATCAGTTCAACTACACCAACAGTCATTCCCTTATTGCCAGTGGAACAATCATAACAAACTTTATCACATCGGCTATCCTCCACATCATTAAATACATTGTCATAATGATGCTTCCACATTGACCCGATGTTTACAGCACCGTGTATATTATCAGTGTTTGTCGGAAGTTTTACTTTACTGTTCGTACAGTACTTAATTTCTTTCCAGAATTTGCGGTGGTCTTTATGACACAACTGTTCTGCAATGTTATCAGCAATGATAATGTCTTTCTCCCTTTTACATTTTCTGATCGCCTGCTTGAATTTCATTCTGGATAATTTCATAACATTAAAAATATCTCCTTGTCTAGGTTTATCTCTTTCCATATACAGTATGCATCACGGGTTGCACAATGAAGTTCTTTCACTCTCTTGTTCCAACCTGGTACAGCATCATACTTATAAGCACCTTTGCGATTCTTTATATGCATCAATATCTTGTGGGTGTAATCTGCCCCGTGTATGGCTTGCTTAATTTCATTAGTATAGACACTACCACTAACGCATTCTGGTACAATAGCACTGTCTATGCTGAACGATATCGGGTGGTGATCACAATAAACAATGTCATATAATATGGACATATTAGTTAGGCAATCCTTCGCATCAGCGGTACATATGATATGATCTAGCCATGATGTAGTTCCCCAGGCAGAACTAACGTATGTGTATGTGTCTATCGGGAGAGTATCTTGATCATATATAGTAAGAGTAAATTCTTTGCAGAAATCAAGTAAGATATTCCCAAAAACTGATTTCTTGGAAATATCCGCATTAAAATCACTTGACCTATTAATATTATTAACATATACAGCAATTTTGGACATATAATCATTGAACGTGTCCCTGTTTTCTTCGCATTCATAAGGTAAATATACGTTTAGTAGATCATACTCCTTGACTTGATACTTTTGGATATCTTTCAAATGAACATTGTTGATTAGACGTGTATTGGGCATAGCTTCTTGGAATGTATTCGATATTTTATTAGTTGAGGCGCAAACTGGTAAATTGTGTGAAAGATTGCCTGACGCATAGATGGTTTCAATTACATGCGCACACGTACGGTGAACCGACTACCAGCGTAATCTGAGTTGCATATGATTACAGCGCTCGAGATGGATGTCTTACGTGTCAATCAAGAACGTTGACATATAAACTAGGACAACTGTAGTGCCACACCTGAAGGACAATTGGTGGTGACACTGAATATATTGCAGCTGTAACAAGCGACAAGACAGGCGACGACACATGCGACAGCACGGGCGACGCGTAATCCAGACGCCTTCAGCATACGAAACAACACCACCTTGATTAATGACATGTAATGAAGCAGCGCAATATCGGTCGGTATATATCAATAATTGCAGGAGCTGAAACCAAAACAACAAAGACGACGGCGCGTTAGGCGACAATAACATCGATAATACGAACACGATATAGCACATTTTACAAAGGCGAAAACACCGAAAGTGACACCAACCATCACACGCAAACAACAAATGAATAAAAATCAATCAATACCACACACCGGTGATAACAGTGACATACGTTTATAACTGATGATGGCAACATACGTCCAACCGTTCTAGAGCCAGTGTCACACGACGTCAGCGACGGGCGTTGACCACCATGGTCAGTGCTGCCAACCTGACACCTGTGGTGCGGTCACTGTCACCTGTCATTCCCACCAACGTCACCCAAAGTCTGCCCACAGCGGGCAGTGACGACGTCGAGAGCCGTGAACTACGGTGGGGCGCACTCATGTTAACCCTTATCATCATTGCCAGCATTCTAGGCAACGTGCTCGTGTGTCTGGCCGTTTGCTGGGAGAAACGGCTTCAGAACATGACCAACTTCTTCCTGATGTCTCTCGCCATCGCAGACCTCCTCGTCTCCGTCCTGGTCATGCCATTCGCCATGATCGTCGAACTCTACGGTGAGTACATCGTCTCGTCTCTGTTAATTTGTTTCCAGTTACAAATGTCATTGCATGTTATGGTGAGTAAATACTTTTTTTGCTTCAGATAACCTGTCTATTAGGATTGTTATCGAACTCTTTCGTTTCCAATTAATACATGGATTATATATATATATATATATATATATATATACATATACATATATATACAAATAAAAGAAAACAGAAATCGAGGAAGAGTATCGGACTTTCATGGAAACAAGAGGACAAAACGTAATAACGCTAACACACATCGTCATCGTCACATCACAGTCATCGTCGCTGATGGCTACCGTTCCCTACGTGCCACGATGACGTCGTGTTGCAGGTTACTTCCCGTTTGATCCGGCCGTGTGCGTCGTGTGGGCGACGGTCGATGTGATGATGTGCACTGCCTCCATCTGGCACATGTGTACCATGTCGATGGACAGATACTTCAGTCTCAAGTACCCTATGAAGGTACGTTCATCTACTTCATGCTCATGTACCTAATGAAGGTAAGTGTATTCAAGTACCCCACAAAGGTACGTGATCTACTTCACACTCATGTACCTAATCAAAGTACTTTACTTTACACTGAAAATGACCACTTGAAGGTACGTGTCTCCACTTCACACTCAAATACTCAGTGGAAGAACCACTCTCTCCTTCACACTTATGTACCCCATGGAACTATGTGTATTTACTTCACACTCGTGTAACCCAAGGATGTATGTGTATCTACGTCACACTCAAGTACCCCGAGACAGTACATGTCTCTACGTCACATTCGAGTATCCCACAACGTTACGTGCGAGTTGATCTACCTTGAATTAGAGCGAGAGGTTTTAACTATATATATTTTAGTATTACACTACTTTATTTCCTCAACATAGACTTAGGTTTCACTTCGTACCATTTAATTAGATAATGTTTTAATGTGTTTACCTCAACTATTAATTTTCATTATATTTCCAAAATGGATAATTAATACATAATTATGTTCATTATATTATGACAACCGTTGTCCATAAACTATCGTGTTTTCACGACAGCGTAGTACTAAATGATGACATGAAAGACACGTTAATTCGGGTTGTGTTGTAGTACGGGCGCAATAAGACGAAGTCCATGGTCATCATCAAGATCACCTTTGTCTGGGTAGTGTCCACTGCTATATCGTGTCCAGTGCTGGTGTACGGCTTCGTCGACTACACGAACGTATACAACGATGGCCACTGTATGCCGGGCATACGTAACTTCGTCATTTACGGGTCTGTGTTCGCCTTCTACGTGCCTCTCCTCACCATGCTCCTCACTTACTGCCTCACCATCCGCATCGTGCGGGGCAGTCGTTCTATGATGATGCGTTACGTCAACGGCCGGTACCACACGGATGGCGGCGTCGCGACACGCCGCAACGGTGACACTTGCCAAATGAAATCATTGACATCGAAGAAGCGAAATGAAAATGGGTGGCGCAATAAAGTTACTCAATGCCAATCAGCGCCCATCACTGGAGTAAATTACACGCGATGCGAAGATAGCGCAGTTTTAACAACAATGCGGCCCGCTGACGTCATGTCCACTCTCCCCATTGTCGTGGCGATGACTGACCAGGGAGACGGTGATTTTCGTAACCCTACATGTGTACACTGTTCCCGAGAGGGGTCGTTCAAGCAAGACGTACTATGTCGTGATGCTACATGCGCGCCTACGCGTTGTTTCCTGTCGAACTCGCAGCCTCATCTGCACAGCATGTCTCCGCAGCGCCGTCTATCGGCTACTTCAGATTCCCAATGTATACGTTACATTCGTCGCGCAGCAAGTTTCTTGAACGTACGTGACCTGCAGGCCGCCAACAGCTTTGACGACGCGTCGTGTGTGACATCTCTAAACAGTGTACTTAGTCGGTTCGGCGACATGTCAGAGACTGATGGCAGTGTCGCCTGGAGTGACATTGACGAGCCGCACATCTTAGAGAAACTTAGCTTGATTGAAAACGAGATGGACGAGTGTCTCATTTGTCGACCGCCAGGTTGCTCGCCATTGGTTACGTCAGCAGGTACAACAGAGAGTGAACATGTTGACATAGTGACACAGTCTAAGACACAAACGGACAATGCGTCATCTGTCATTATTCTCCCCTTCACTAATGATGTTGGTTCGTCATTGCTAGGACACAGAGATAGTTTGAGATCACGTGTTGCTAAGAAATGTTATCCCGGCATACGTGCAACGTCAGATAGCTATCGTTTGCCAAGCCGCAGCGTATCGAATAATGGCGAACCTACGAGTGCTTTACTAAAGGGAACTGTGATTTCTGGTTGCTCAAGCGGAATGACGTCCGTGACACATCTGACGTCTCAACAGATGTCGGTGCTCCATCAAGATAACGACATGACCCAGTGTGCCTCAGTGTCATTTCACAGGACGCTATTTCACTTAGACAATTTATCAAATAACACAACCGGAAGAATGTGCCCCGGAATAACGCGCACGGGAGATGAATGTCCCAGTCGGGAGGTTTGTTTCAATTCCATTGATCAGTCACGTCAAGACGTCCATTCGCGTTCATCTAATACATTAATGTCTGCATATGTCGACACCAACATCAGCCATAATGCAGCTGACTTGGCGAAGATCCCATCAGACAACTTACCCAAGGCGACTCCTACACCCGGATTTTCACCATGCTATTTATTCCTCAACAGAAATACCTTATCCCTAAAACCTCCTGCCAAACAAACGTTGGAGAGCATTGCGCACGATGTGTCATGTGGCAGATCACACAATGGATATAAGACACCGATAAGTCGCTCGACCAAGTCTTGTTTGGCACATGAGCGAACTGATTCGATGCACGTGTCCAGAACGGATGACATCAGCTGTCCGAGCAATAACAGCTACACGGACAGTGATTGTCCTTCGTCATCTAACCAGTGCAATAAATCACCGAACTCTCGCTATGCGACACGACATTCTCCAACTGCAGCACCTCTATGCGGTGAAAGTCGCTTTAGTCGATTTCTACGCCGCGAGAGGGCGCCACATTGGAAAAAATTAGGATGTGTGCAGCGGAGACAGAAGAAAAAGAAGAGAGGTACACCGAAACGCGAGTTGGTGTACATTTCTAAACGGATGCTAACGAACGAGCGGAAAGCATCCAAGGTTCTGGGGATCATCGTCGGTGTGTTTCTGGTGTTGTGGACCCCTTTCTTCGTGATGAACATCCTCTCAGTCGTCTGTCCACACTGCATGGTCGCCATCAGTGACTCGATGTCGTCGTCCATTGTGTGGCTCGGGTATCTCTCTTCTCTCGCCAACCCTATCATCTACACGATGTTCAACACGGCCTTCAGACAGGCCTTCTATCGCATCCTCACGTGTCAGTATCGACGACACTCGTCCTTCTACTACAACAAGACGGCGGAGTCGATGTATCTGAGCAACAGCACAAGACAGCACAGTGAACACAGAGTGTTGTCAAGACATGACATTGGTTAATAGTAAATAAACAGTTACGTTTGATATACTATTAACCAAAATAATGTCGTAATACCAGCGACCACAAACTGTTGTCTATACACGACGTTGATTAATGGTATATAAACAACACATACACCACCGAGCAGCGTCGTATGTGACAAAGCAACGAGCATGCGTAGACATCCATGAAATATAATACACGTTTATTTCGTGAGTCGTGATGCAGTGTCGATTTGGATGTTAGTTTGACAATAGCAGCGACGTGTCATACTCGAATCTCCAAAAGGCCATATTGTGTGGATGTATTATACGCGCGTTCTGCTTGACGGTATCGTGTTTTCTTAATATAAATATGTGTTAATATATATATACACACACACACACACACACACACACACACACACACACACACACACACACACACACACACACACACACACACACACACACACACACACACACACACACACACACACACACACACACACACACATATATATATATATATATCACACGATAACAACATACCCACTGACACTCGGTGGCAAACGGCAAAAAAACGGTATGCACACATACCCGAACGCAAGCGTACCATTGTGATGTGTATCAAAACACGCATGCAGTCAAAACACGCATGCAGTCAAAACAGTCAGAACACGCACGCATACTGTAGGCATATAATTTGTACGCATACATAAAAAAACGTAGATACTATTATTACAGTCCTGATGAAATATTTATTTCTGGATGTGACAAAAACACACTATTACACATGACTCGTTATTGTTATTGTGTCTTCTGAAATAAACTGAAATATCAGGTGTACCCTAAGGTAAACGTGTCAACCCTACTATGGTCGTTGCATTTAAAACTAAGAAAAAGAATGTCCGCAATTCAGAAATGCAATTTATTTAGCTGAATTCATTTTGTAAGAGATCTGACAGATTATAACATTTAATTTGTTTTTCAAGTCACAATACATGAAACAATGAGCGTTGTCGCCAGGTCCAACTGCCAACACAAGGCAGACTTGTCGTCGCACATTTGAGGTTGAACGTAGTCAACATGAATCATACACCGTTAGTTACAAAACAGTGTTTGCCAGACAGGTGTGTCCACTCGGTATGTACCGTATCGTCATCATGTCTGCTGGCTTGGTTGATCTATATCGATTATTGCCAGTATCTTGTTGCATGCTTTATCTTACGAATTTGGCTAGCTCTGTCGAGATCTCCAATGGGCGGGAATAGTGTGCATTGAAATTTAACGACAGTTGGCGTCCTTTTTCTTCTATAAAATTGACGTCGGCAATGGTATACGTCAACTCGGTGTATTACCTGTACTTGATTATTATGTATTCCCTGCAATGACACCCATACATATCGACAGTAAACACGAGAATATCAACGAATATGTAAAACACTAACCACGACCACACAAGTTCACAAACACACCTTTGCAAGTTAAAACGTCACCATAGGCTAATGCATATAACATAAGAATCACAAAGCTAATCGTACGTAATTAAATATTAGTTAGTCGCCAGGTGACAGCACCGCTGTAGTCGCCGTCCAGTAGGTGCTGCCAATTCGGATTCCACCGTCGGCCATAGGGCTACACAACAACACACACACATGCTAAGACGGAAGCAGACATATATACCAAATTATATAAGGTAGATTTTTACACGGTTGAGATGAGAATAATCGCGGTCAAGACTGTTTGTGACTGTAAATACTCACGTCCATGCTATTTCCACGGTTGAGATTACAACACTCATAAAGAAGATGATTTATCATAGTTTAGATTCACATATTTGTATTAAAATCAACAGAGGGACGATAAAACGTTGCTAAATGCTGAATATAGATCAAGTGAAGGTCATAACATAATATTTCGCGTCTATGGCGGTACAGATTACAATAAGAGCAATCTAAATGGTTTCTGACGGTAAGATTTCATCTATAGGGTATTGGTCAATCAGAATATGGATTGTAAACGGTTGACATTAGAGTAATTGCGGTGAAGACAGTTTCTGACTGTAAATACTCACTTACATGCTACTTGCACGGTTAAGATTACAACATTCGCAGTCAAGACGATTTGTGACAGTAGAATCTCATTTACATGCAATTTCCAAGGTTGACATGAGAGTAATCGCGATCAAGACAGTTTGTGACTGTCTATACTCATTTCCATTCTATTTCCATTCTATTTCCACGGGTGAGACTACACCACTTACAATCAAGGTGATTCATCACGGTTTAGATTAACATATTTGTATTAAAATCAATGGAATGACGGTAAAAACGTTGTTAAATGCTGAATATTTATCAACAGAAGGTTATAACCTAGTATTTCGCGTCTATTACGGCACAGTTTACAAAAAGAGCAATCTAAATGGTTTCTGACGGTTAATTTCCATTAATAGGGTAGAAATAAATTAGAAGATGGATTTTTACACGGTTGAGATGAGACTAATTGCCGTCAAGACAGTTTGTGACTATAAATACTCACATACATGCTATTCCATGGTTCAGATTACAGCACTCGCAATGAAGACGTTTCTTCACGGTTGAGATACACATATTTATCTTAAAATCAATAGAGGGACGGTAAGACCGTTGCTAAATGCTGAATATGGATTAACTGAAGTTCATAACAAAATATTTCGCGTGTATGACGGTACAGATTACAACCACAGCAATCTAAATGGCTTCTCACGGTTTGTTTTCATTCATTGGGTAGATGGATTTGTCGGCGGTTGATATGACAGTAATAGCGATCAAGACGGTTTATGATTGTAACTACTCACATACATGCTATTCCCACGGTTGAGAATACAGCACTCGCAGTCATGATGGTATCCCACGATTTAGATTCATATTTGTCTTAATATGAATAGAGGGATGGTAAAACGATGCTAAATGCTGAATATCGATCAACTGAAGGTCGTAACCTAACATGAGGCGTCTATGACTGTACAGCCTACAACAACCGCAATATATATGGTTTCTGACGGTTAGTTTTCATTTATTGGTAAGTAATCAATCAGAAGATGGATTTTTCCACCGTTGATATGACGTTAATCGCGATCAAGACGGTTTGTGATTGTAAGTACTCATTTACATGCATGGTTGAGATTACAACACTCTCCGTCAAGACGATTTCTGACGTTACTTTCTCATTTACATGCAATTTTCACGTTTGAGATGATAGTAGTCGCGATCAGGACAGTTTCTGAAGGTAAATACTCACTTACATTCTATTTCCACGGTAGAGATTACACAACTCGGAGTCAAGACGATTTCTCACTATAACCAATGATGTGTATGAACAAAATCGAAAATGGTTGGAAAGTTGTAAGCCACTGATCTTTAGAAATAATGGTTAACATAGTTGCTTGAGTGTATATTGGTCTAATTTTGAAAGTTTTCGGGAGAGAAATGACCCAATCTGGCCAAAAATCGATTTTGTAATGTGTGGCCAACGTAGAAAAACATTAAATTATTATAAAAAATGTGTAACATTGTTAATATGTCTTATAAAGCCATAATACCGTTTTTTATATAGAGTGTATATCAAGTTTTACATAAAAACCCGAAGAATCCAAAATCAGAATCCAATCAGTGAGGTACATAGAAAACATACGAAATAGTTAGCTACTTATAAAAATGCCCAGGAAACTTTTTAGAGCATTTTTCTAGTCGTTGGCCGCCCGTCTATATTTAGAACCTTGTGTAAGGATACACGACGTTTAGCCGAAACTATAAGTGATTTGTTTGGTTGAAAACCTGAATGGTGCGGATTGCATTTTGATGTGTGGTAGATAAAACGCCATAACATCCACACTTCTCAAGATATTAATGTTTTTTATACGAATGTGAAGCGTGACAACCACAATGTGTACAATTGTTATACTCCTAAGACGAATAATAATTATGTTATAATGTTTGTTTCATGGCCTACGTGTTACTTATATACACTCTACTCGTAAACGTCATAACATGTGTGTAAACGGTACACGTGTATGCAGTACTATAGTGTTTTTTTTTTGTTTTTTTTATTGACAGAGCTAATTATTTACGTAATGTTTTAGTTTAAAATTCGAACTGGCAGAAATATAATGGATGTAGAATTACTTACACCTAAAATATTGTTGTTGATTTTGATAAGATTTTTTAGGAGGTTGTAAATTATATCTCTCATAATGAAGCGGTATGCCTAAGCTGGTTTCACATTATATATATATATATATATATATATATATACACACATATATATATATATATATATATATATATATACACATATATGTACATATATATATATATATATACATATATATACACATATATATATATATATACATACACACACACACACACACACACACACACACACACACACACACACACACACACACACACACACACACATCGGCAATTGTTGAAAGTTGACTTGAAAGTTCTTAGATGCATATAAGTGTTATTGTATTCTAATGCTGACAAAACACTGTTGACGCTATGGCCAAATAACGGCAAAGTGCCATATATGTTCGACCACAAGGTGACGCTCTAGACCACCAGGAGCGCTTGTCAATTGACACTACATAATAACATCTTCAGGGACCCAAGTTTTATGTGTATTCAAAGTGTCACAATTATATATATAAATGCACAATATGTATGCTTATCCGACTAAAAACTCCACGGACTTGCACCGCGATACATATCTGAGCTTCTCGTTGAATATCAGCACACGCGCTCCCAATAGATGACCAAATCCGGCTGGTCTGTTAACAATACTAACCACACGCCTCGAATCCTTCGGAGACCGTGCGTTCTCCAATGCTGTCCGTGTACTTTGGAACAATATGCCACAATCAGTCAAATAGTGTGTCACTACTGCGTCGTTTAAGACAGCGCTGAAGACGCACCTTTTAAGAAAATGCTTTCACTACTTAAATGAGGGACATACAATTCTAAACACTTTTTTATAAAGCGTTTTAAACATAACTAAGGACTGAATACAGCGCTATCTAAGACTTTATTATTATTATTAAATGTTCGCTAGGTGGCAGCCAAACACTGTAGACCAACGACGTTACTGCGTGTTCGCTGGTGCAACCAGGGGGGGGGCCTAAAGATGAGTCAGTAATGCTCCAAGTTATACTGACATTATAAACATACGCTATACCTATATATACAACTATGATACATATTATGTCTTTATTATTTAACAATCTGTTGTAGCTTATGTTCAGTGAGAATTAACGTCATAATTTGCATCTTATCAAAATGATACAAAGAATAATGACATCCACATACATATGTGAAATTCGAAAATTCAACATTGGCCATTTCAGTATTTGTTTTGACAATTTTCTTGGCAAATTTCATGTTTCAAAATAGTACATTATTTATTTACAAACATCAGTAAACCACGTCTATGATGTGTAAATCATTAGACTCATAAACAGTTCCATTTGCCACTGAAGTACATTTATAATCTCACACCGGTCATGCATATCACTTTTTTGGTATGTTTCAACATTCAAATATACTCCATTGTATGATCCATCAATACGGTCTCGCATCAGACTCTGATTTTGCCAAGAGTTTCATACGGACCAAGAGACGCAGCTCTTCCACACCGCGATGTATTGACTTTCATGGAGAACATGGAACTAAAGAGGAGTGGCTAAATGATGAAATCGCGTAATTGTTTGATTACGTCTGTAAGGAAAAGTATCGAAAATTCGACGAGAGACTATAAGGAAAAGGCTAAGTCATTAAAGCCGGCTTACTTACAGTACGAGTGTTCGTCGTAACGCTGGAGTTGTGGGAGGACAACGTAAAATACGGAAACTTCAGCATGTCTAATCATCTCAAATCAGAGTTTGTTGATGAAAACATTGTGAAAAGAAACATGGGCATCTTGTGCAGGCACGCGTACCTGGCGTCAATGCCAAACGGAATTCCAACAAACTTCCAGTGCGAACGATGGGAATTTGGTCGGAGGAAATTCCAGTGTTTATTATAAATTCGGTTTACACGTTTGTTTATCTATTTAATAAGATTACGTGTTACCGTTGATGCGAGTATAGAATATTGTCTTTATAGAGTCTATACATTTTATGATAAAATGAAGGGCGTACCATGACGATCGTCTCAGACTACAAGGGGTACGTAGGGAGAAACTGATTGGGAACCGCTGATCTAGACAATGACCCTTTGAAACACTAAATGAAGATATGAACGGAGTGCATACTGTATTTTATGCAATGGCCAGGACAGGCCTAGTGTGGGTATTGATCTAAGAGGCGATAATTACTTCAAGCTATTTGGCTTAGTGAAACCACCCAGCGCCTTCAGCCAATCACGCCTTCAGCCAATCACGACTTGGCAGGATTAGGTCCCAGTCTTTGAATTGGATTAGCGGTTAAGCCGCCACTTCTGCTTTGGGTAGTTGTGCGTCATGTCGTGTTAATCGTGATACTTCTAAATTCTGATTTATAACTGTTTGTATATAGTATAGATAAATTAGATTAAGTTTAAACGGTTACACTCCGTTGATGTCTACCCAAACGCGGGAGGAAGACCGTTCGAGCGCCGATTACAGCTGAGTATCGTTCGTTTTTATATTTGCTTTCGTGGTTTTTTCCTTTGTGTTGAGACGATCAGAAATGGCGTCGACCGTAATCATGCTGGCTGCGGTTTCTGATCTAAAAATAGTTATTATCGGACATTCTCATGCATATTGGTTGGGCCAGTTTGTTGAGTCCGCTGGTTCCCCTGGGTCATTTGCCAATTTAAAAAAACAGGGCCGTAGATGCAACATTTCTTTGATGGGTCACAGCGGCGGGACCGTAGCTACTTTTCGGCAACCAAATGCAATGGCGCAGATTTCGGCGACATTGTAATCGTTTTGCTGGGTGGCAATGATTTGGACAAACCGTTTTCTCCTACTCTGCGGTCCGTTGGATCACGGCTTTGTGTCTTTGCCGACGAATTGTTGGCAAGAGGAGTTAAACAAATATGTCTGTGCCAGATCGAGCGCCGGCTAAGATGGCGCCATTTTGATTTCAAAGAGGGATCCACTCCAGTGGCAGCGGTAAATTCTCTGCTCGAAACGGAATGTAACGGGAGCCGGGGCCTGTTTTCCTGGCGACATAAGAATATCTGGAACAGCCAAGCGAATATTTTTCGATCTAACGGTGTTCATTTTACAGACATCGGGAATATTCGCTTATATTGTAGCACCCGTGGGGCAATTTTTAAAGCCGTAAGCCGGGTATTTGACGGTTAATTGTTTTTCTTTGTTCCCGGGCATAGCATCACGGGTAAATTGTTGGCGCCAAGTTTTAAAGATGGCAGTTGCAATTGGTAATTTCAACGACCGCCACTATTAACTTCATGAATGCATGCAAGAATTAGTACCTCGGTGATATTAGTGCATGTCCCAGTACTACTTGCGCAGTTAATATTGTTGTATGGTTTGCCAATTTCACAAAGTTTATGTGGCTTTGACATGTTTAAATCTGAAGGGTAATTGGCAAAACTGGTGTTTGCTTGACATAATTAAATTGGCTTGTCCACAGGTGGCTATTTTAAGATGCCCGTTGACTGTCTGTTACCTGTTATTGTTGACGGCTAATCATGCCAGTAAAGGTTATGGACGTTTGTCAGTTATTAATTACTCGCCTGTTGGCTGTAAATATTACTTATCATGGCCCTTCGCCAAAAATTAACTTCTAGGCCGTTCGCCATTGATAACATATCAATGATTAGGAATTAAAACAAATGTTACTAACAGTTTAGTTAAAAGATAAAATAAATAACAAATAGTTAATTAATTAATATAATGGTTGCTTGCCAAATTAATGCATTTTGGCCGTTCGCCATTAATACTAATAAAATACTTATCACAGCCGGTTGCCAAGTTCATGGCCATTCGCTGAAGATAACATATCATGGCCGTTTGCCAAATTAACGTCTCTTGGCCGTTTGCCATTAATATCAGTTTGCCATTTATTAAGTGTTGATGGCCGTTTGCAAAAAATGACATCATGGCAGTTTGTCTAATTTACGTCTCTTGGCCGTTCGCCATTAATAAAAATACTTCGCATGGCGGTTTGCCATATATGTATTAAGTGTTCAAGGCCGTTTGCCCAAAATGAATGTATGGCCGTTTGCCATATTATCGTCACTTGGCCGTTCGCCATTAATAAAAATACTTATTATGGCCTTTTGCCAAGTATTCAAGTTCATTGCCGTTCGCCACCAATAACATATCACGGCTATCTTGCCAAATTTACATCTCTTGGCCGTTCGCCATTAATAAAATACTTAGCATGGTAGTTTGCCATGTATTACGTGTTCATGGTCGTTTGCCAAAAATGACATATCATGGCAGTTTGTCAAATTTACGTCTCTTGGCCGTTCGCCGTTGATAACAATACTTTTTATGGTTGTTTGCCAAGTAAGTATTCAAGTTTATGGCCGTTCGCCAGAAATAACATATCATGGCTGTTTTGCCAAATTAACATCTTCTGGCCATGCGCCATTAATAATTTAATAACAATATTTATTAGTAATTATAATTATTAACCGGAATACTAACTAGTGGTTAATATTGGTAATAACTAATAATGATAATAGTTAATACTATGATAATGATAACACGTATTTAATAATTTTATAAACAGAACTTTAATAAAATTTTGCATTCACATTTTTTTATTGCAGGATGCCACCCGTCAAGGGATCAGGTCGTGGACGGCGTTCCAATCTAGCAGTTACGCGTTCTCGTTCGGCAGCAGAGCACATACCAGCTAACTATGTTTCTTTGCTGCCTGTATCTGTTATCCAACAACAAGTTGGTGATGCACCGGGACTCCGCTTGGATGTCCAGGAGACTGCAGCCCTGGGGGCACATTGTATGGAAAGGCGGTTGCACCACGTGGAACGTCGCATGGAGGCTTCAGATCAGCTTCTGCGGGAGGTCCTTGACATGGAGCGTTTTTTGCAGCCTGCCATCAATGCCGCACCTTTGCTGCCTCCTCCGACCGGCATGCTTCCTGCGACTTTTGCTCCGGCTGCTGTAGGGCCCGTATTCGCGAAGAAACAGATGTCGTACGTAAGAAGTTGCGCAAATATGGCGGATTATTTCTTAGCTGCGAAATTTCGCAAGTTGGTATTCTCGAAACGCTTACGAATTTTCACAACTAAGAAATTCGCAACTTGCGTACGAAAGTCTCGCGAGGGTTTGCTTGCGTTGCAACGGATAAGGTCACTGATATTTTACTATGTTTTACCGTTTTAACGTTGCTCACGTGTTCCTGGTGGTGAATGAAAAAGAACAACGTAGATTTAACAAGATTTAACAAGATTGCCATCCAGAGAATTAACTCTAGATGGCAGGTGGACAAGGAAGCCCTTTTATCTACATATATCCAGCCCTTCTGAGGTATGCGTCGATTTTATTTTTAAACATATTCACACTACTAGCACCCACACAATCATCAGATAATCTGTTAATTCACAGTCCTTTGTGAAAATGAGAACTTTCTTACGTCTAATCTACACTGCTCCTTTACTAATGTAACTTGATGTCCTCTAGTCTTTCTATCTTTCTTAACTGAAAAAAACATATTTCTATCAATATTTTCATAACCATTCAATATTTTAAACACTTCTATCTGATCTCCTCTCAATCTCCTGGTCTCTAGTGTTGTTAAACCACATTTTTAGGCGTTTTTCATAACTAAGATCCCTAAATTTTGGTATCATTTTAGTCGGTCTCCTCTGTACTCTTTCTAGTATATCTATGTCCTTCCTGTTCTTCCGGTATGGCCTCCACGCTTGTATGCAATATTCTAAATGAGGCCTAACTATTGTTTTGTACAGCGGTATTATTAGTTCTTTTTCTTTATATGCTAAATTTCGCCTAATCAATCCAAGGATTTGATTTCCTTTTGAAGCTGCAATTCCACACTGCTCTGAAACCTTCATGTCAGCACTAATTGTCAGCCTTAAGTCTTTTTCTTTTACTGTAGTACTTAGTACAGTTCCCCCCATTGCATATTCTACATTTTCGTTCCCATGTCCTGTGTGAAGGCATTTACATTTCCCAAAATTGAACAACATTTGCCACTTTTCAGACCATTTGATCAACCTGTCAAGATCATCTTGTAAATGCTGTCTATCTCCATCACTTTTAATCCTTCTAAACACTTTTGTATCATCTGCAAATTTCAACACCTTGCTAGCTATATCATCGTCCAAATCGTTTATATATATTAAGATTAATATAGGTCCCAGTACTGATCCCTGTGAAACCCCACTCAAAACTGATTTCCAGTTTGAAGCCTCCCCATCAACAACTACCCGTTGTCTTCTGTCAATCAGCCAATTTTCTATCCAGTTAGTTATACCATTTCCTATGCCATGGGCCTTTAGTTTAAGCAGTAATCTTTCATGTGGCACTTTGTCGAAAGCTTTATGAAAATCTAAGTAGATGATATCTACTGGTGATCCATCATCTACCCAATTAGTGATATCTTCCAAAAAACGTAACATATTCGTTAAGCATGACCTCGCTTTTAGAAACCCATGTTGAGATGCGTTTATCAAGTTATGTTTAACAAGAAAATCCACCATGTGATCTTTAATTAGTCTTTCTAATAATTTACAAATCACCGATGTTAAACTAACTATAATTATTTGACTTGTTTCTCGAACCTTTTTTAAATAACGGTATATTATTTGCTACTTTCCATTCTAAAGGAACCACTCCCTCTTCAAATTACAAGTTGAAAACTGTTGCAAGCAGTATGCTAATTTGTTCTACTATTTCCTATAGTAGTTTGGGTGGAATACCATCCACTCCAGGTGATTTATTATCCTTCATAGCCCTAATTTTTTTAGCTATCATTTCTGGGGTTACAATTAACTGTCTTAAATTGTCTGATTCTGCCCCCTTTAACTTAGCCTCTGGTACTGGCAGTCTTCTCTGGTAAACACTGAACTAAAATACTTATTCAGGTCTTCTGCCATTAAGAATCCTTCTGATACTATGTTTCCAGCACTATCTTCTAGAGGACCGACCTTATCCTGAACTTTCTGTTTGCTTCGAACATACGCATAAAAACTCTTGCTGTCATGTTTTATATTACAAGCTAATTTTTGTTCATAGCTTCTCTTTGAATTTCTAATTTCAGCTGTAGCTTGGTTTAGTGCTTCTTTATAAATGTTGTAGTCTTCGTCATTTCCAGTACGTCTACATTACTTCCACATCATTTGTTTATACTTAATTATTTCTTTCTGGTCCGTTTGCCCTGTTTTTTGAAAGGAACAAATTTATCTACGATGCATTTTATTTCATTCTTTAAGATATTCCAGCATTCTGTTGCTGTCTTATTCTTCAGTGTGTTATTCCAGTCTATCGTTGCTAAATATTTCCTCATTTCCTTATATCTTCCTTTGTGGAATTTTCTCCTTAACTGCTTTTTATTATGTCTTTCTGATTTGACAAATGTTCAAGGGAACCTGGTGACTAATCAATAAAGCTACTATGCAAAACATAATGTAGCACTGCCATTGATATATGTTGATGCATAGGTAATAATGGACTTGACGCCAGTGAAGCATTTGGAAGGAAATGTCAGAAACAAAACGCAAGCAAGGCCAAGGGCCAAGGCCCTGGCCAAGGGGAAGGATTCTAGCTGCCAAGCCAGTCAATGTTTACATTATAGAATTAGGAAGTTGACGCTTCGTTTACGTATCCTGACTACACAGTTACATAGGACAATTAGAAGTCACCACCTGCGTGTGTGTATGATGTCGATTACTATTCAGACGACGCGCCGAAGGTGAGATTTAGTTTGATCATTTTGTGATTCTATCGCCCGGCTAGCCATCATCCCATGAACATGTCCATGACGCTAGTCTGTCACTAAGACTAAGTTTAAGTGAGTCAGTCAATGTACTCTAGACTAGTCAAACTCAAAGTTATAACTTCGTAAGACGTAACCGGAAGCAAGAGGCATGACCAAGGAAGTATATGTATTCCTGCCCTAGATCAAGATTTGTGGTTTGTTGTAACTTGTAACGTAGTAAGTAGATGGTTTAATATAGCAGTAGTGACAGTTGTGTTAAATATCCATTTAGTATGCCCCAAGTACTTGACCTAGGGCATGTATTTGTTAATTAGTTATGTGCTACATTGGTGTATTAAGCCTAAATACTATGTGAATATTGAAATTAAAGTGGAGATTTTGTGGTAAATGTATAAGTTTTTGTGGATTTATTATATTGTGGATGCCCAACCTATAAAAATGGGACACCCCTGTGTGTTTCTCATCATTTTATGTTGCCATTTGATAATATTATCTTTACAATAAATTGCTTCCAGGTCTTGTACTAAACATATGTGTTGAATGGTTCTAGATAAACAGAGAAAAGTATAACACTGGCCTTCCTCGTGCAGTTACAAGGAAAAAACTATGTTTTAGTTATTTATTCTTTTAATTTAGAAAGTTTGAGCCACAAAATCAAAATGGGCTACTCTAGAAATATCATAAGTGGATCCAGGGGGCCTTTGGGGCACATGCCCCCCTAGACCTTTGGAATGTACCCCCACTTCCCTACCCGTTTGAATAACTTCACATGATTCATCATGGATTTATGTTAGGGTTTTTCGGACCCTCAGTGGGGTGCAATTATTTGTTTAGGGTCTCAGCCCCCAGCCCAAATATTCACCGCCTTCCGACGCCAATGCGTATTTAGGCACAAAGCATCATAGGATAAAACTTGTTGACATTAATACATGCACTCCCTATACAGTTGTTCAAATTTGTGCCCCGATAGACTACCCACTCTGGATCCGACCCTGAATATGGACTATGTTAGATGGTGTTTCTATGGATAGGGCTAAGGCAGTAAGGAATAAAGATTAACAAAGAACAGTATTTCATGTACCCGGTGCATAATGACATAACATCAATGCAATACACATTATTGCTACAAAACAACTACAATGACATTTTCTGTACTTACAGCACACATCCAACATCATCTACCAAATAACCACGATACCACACCCAAAGACTGAAAACGAGTGGGAATGAAAGGTAAGTTACAATATGGAGTCATGGTATGATGAAATATACACAATAAATACACACTAGTGTACTCTATCAGTGGTGTTGTTGTCTGGTACAACCTCGTTTTTTTTACAATGTTATAAAATTTTATAAATACTTGGTAGTATCTACATTGCCCGTGTATTGTATGGACACTAAAGAGTACAACTATGTATAATATGTCCACATTTATTATATATGTTTTAGTTATCACCAGTAGCACAGTAAAAAATGGTGTGTCTAATACGGTTGTACTTAAAAATTAAACATAACATACTTATGATGTGCTACATATGTGTTTTCAGAAAGAAAATTGATGGACTGGAATGACTGCTGCATCTTGAAATTAAAAGATGCAAAAAAGACACAACTGGACATGGTGCAACACCAAGAAGACAATGTAGCTGCAGAAATAAAAAATTAAAAATTGCAAAAAAATCTGCGAATCATGCATAGCCTGTGCTGCTCCATGTATTGGTGCTGCATTGACATCAACATTCGATTCCATTAACATGATGTTTTACAATGCTCTGCGTGGATGTGGCACATTTCTTCACTTCGCACTGTGTCAAGGATACATTGAAACTCGAACTTACTATGAACTCCAGGAAGACTACCATAAATTCACATTGCATCAATTATACTTCAAATACGTTGAATACTAATTCGTGTACGAACACCTCATTATACAGACAAGTTTCTTAGTTTTTGATGACATCTGGAATGATTATAAAACTTTTCATTAATTTATATGATGCAGATCAATCGCTTTGGAAACTATATAAAAATCAATGACCTGGTATTCTAAGATCTACTGGTAAAAGCGGTATGTTAGCAATCTTCTTTATACTGATTAAGTTTTTGTAAAACAACTATAAGGTCAAAATAAATATTATGTCTTCTATTGGTAAGTTGGTTTGGCGAGAAAAGAAATTGGATTAATGGCACCTGGCAAATAGTATGTGCCAACAATTTACAGTAATATTTTTTTATATCAGCCCTTAATTGTCACAGTCAACAATATTTTCCATTTATGACTACTAAGAAAATAGAAACATACACAATTTATTTCTCCATAACTATGATTGCTAGGTTGGCATGTGTGTGTATAAGTAGCCTAAATTCAAAAACTTGATGGTATTGAAATAATGCAGTTTGCGACTGGTAAATTTATTCATTATATCCGAAACTTGTTATCTCTGAAATTGTCTGTATATTAAAATCAAATAGGGACCAATTCATTTATTCAAAACCAAAAAAATTATTTGAAGTGAATTTGTTATATCTCGGGTTTATTGTATATGCACTATTTCAACATCAAACTTATTTCAACAACACAGGTGTACTCACACATTATATTATTTACAAGTGTTCACAAAAGTAGGTATATTTAAACATATATCATATCATAATATATAATATATATATATATATATATATATATATATATATAACTATCACATTATAATAGTTACATATTTGTTTTGGATGGTATTGTTAATGATTGAATAAATGATGCAATCTATCACGGGTTGTCATAATATTGATGCACTTAATGTAGCATTTCTCAAGCAGCATATATATCTGAAAGTGGCAGCCAAGCTTACATACCCCTTAATTATTATGTATATGTAGTGGAACAACACAATGCATATATGAAACATTAAATACATTTGGCAAAATGTGTGTCCCATGGCCATGATAAATAATAAATGATAAAATGAAATATGTTTATATAGAGAGATAATGTCCTTTTTACACATTTGTTTTATATTAATCTATATATGTTCATGTTATCGAATTAATGTCTGCAATACCGTTGTAATTTGAAATAGAAATTGTGGTTTCAAGTTTAAACGTGCCTACACAAATCGTAATTGTGAGGGCGCGCAGTCAATCTATAAATAACTGCGGTAAATTACTAATCGATCCAGTTTGTTAGCTGGTCCCGCTTGTTTATTTGTTATTGTGGAATGTTGCATTGGCTAGCAGTGTAGGCACGGGCCCGCTTTCAAAGACGGTATTTAAGAATATACAGCGGTCATTAAAAATAGACAAACACACACCAGTGTCATTGAATCACACACAATTTACTAATGTGTTTTGGCGACGTTGTTACAGCAAATAACGGAGAAATCTCCACCTGAGCACCGTACCACAAAAGTTACGAAAAAGTTACGCGACCTCTTGCGTTGGTGTAACTTTGCGATAAAATATACGCCATATTTGCGAATGTTCTAATCGTAAATGTTTCAACCACAGCACTTGCGAAACAATCGTAACTTACGCTCTTTTGACGTCATTTTTTTTTAAATGGCCTTAACAAATTCGTAAGTCGTTCGAGAATACGGGCCCAGGTGCGCCGGCCACTGCAGAAGCTCCGGCTGCAGTGACTACTCCGCCAGGTGTGAGTTCTGGTTCATCTCTGGCTCCATGGCCTGTAGCTGGAGCTCTGTTAACAGGTAATTACGAAAATACTGTGCATGAGCTTTCTAATACAACAAAGGACTTGGTGGCTTCATTTTCATCATCAGCCTTGTCTCGCATTGTCGAGTTTCCGACCAGTTAAAAGCCCAAATTTGTTCCGGGGAATATGTCAACATTGCTACTCAGTTACATGTTTCAGTCCCCCAGACATATTCAGTGTCACTTCAGCCAGTTGAAGACAACATCACCCCAAAGGTAAAGAGTGACTTGCTCTCATTTGCGGAGTGGGTACAAGGTTTCGATATATACATGTCAGTCGTGATTCGTCAGCCACAACATCTGGCTTACCATGTTAATGTACATTCAAATAGTACGATCTATGTACTAGAAAGGTGCGGACTGGCGGTCGTACGACGAAGCATTTAGATCGATGCGACTGAGAAATTACTGGGATTGGGACTCGGTATGTTGGCCACTCTGGATGGATGCATTGAACGGACCGCAGGTTGCCGCCCCAACTAGCTCTTCCTTTCGCAAGAGTAAAGCCGTTGGGTTTAGCGATAAACCAGGCCCTGTTTCACATTCAACCGTGGTGAGGTCTGCAATGCTGACACCTGTCGCTACAGGCACTCGTGTCAGCGTTGTTCAGGTCCCCACTCGGCTGTCAGATGCAACAGACCGCAGCACAACCCAGCCGGACAGTCAGCAGCGACCACTGTTTCTCGATCGACGACCACCGGTGTGCGACCAGCTTGGTGCAGGAAGTAAGATGCCCACACCAGTCTCTCTCCACTGCGCTTGCTCAAGTTCTCACTAGTTATGATAAAAATGTTGCCACTTACCTTGTTGATGGTTTTAAACACGGTTTTAGAATTGGATGCTATGGTTTACCAATGCAAATAGGTTAATATGTCAAAAATCTGAAATCTGCTGATGAGTTCCCTATGATCGTTGATCAGAAAATAGCAAAAGAAAGTTAGGCAGAATTCTGGGCGTATATGATGTACCTCCCGACATGAATAATTTTAGGGTTTCTTCATTAGGAGAAGTACCTAAGAAGGTCCCAGGGGAATTCCGCACAATACCCTATTTGTCTTTCCTGGAAGGTTCTTCCATTAACGATTTTATTCCTACGGAGGTCTCTTCTGTTCAGTATGCCACCATACAGGATGCCATTACTTTTATTAAGGATGCTGATAATAAGGTCTTTATGGCTAAGGTAGATATTGAACCTGCATTCCGGATTATTCCCGTCTCACCATTAGACAGACCATTAATGGAAGGGCAAGTTTTTCATGGATTTAGCATTGCTTTGGACTGGGTGGCAAGGCATAAACTAGGAGTTACAGCCACTGCACGTGTAATTGACGACTATATCCTGATGACGCGTTCATAAGCAAACTGTGAACGAGACTTGCAGGCTTTCATCAATCTGTGTGCATAACTTGGGGTACCATTAGCAGCTAATAAAACAGTGACCCCATCCCGAGTAATCACTTTCCTTGGTATTACTTTGGATGCAGAACGCATGGAAGTTAGGTTGCCAAACAATAAGTTAGAAGAGGCTAAAGTACTGCTCAGTAATTTTCAGAGGAGGCACAAGGTAACTCTAATGGAGCTAAAATCGCTCATTTGCGTATCTAATTTCGCTTGTGTCGTCGTACTAGCAAGAGCCTTTTTAAGAAGGCTAATCGATTTAATAGCGGGTGTTCAGAAACCCTACCATCATATTCGTTTGACTAGCTAGGGAAAGCTTGACTTGCAGGTATGGCAAGACTTTTTATGTCAATTTAATGGCAGGTTCTTTTTTCTAGATGACAACTTCTTGACACGTGATTACTTACAATTGTATACTGATGCTACAGGAGGTATAGGCTTTGGAGCTCTGTATGGCACTGAGTGGTTTTATGGACAGTGGCCGGTAGCGTGGCGTTCGTACAATATCTCTGTATTGGAACTGTATGGGGAAGTATGTGGAAGAGGTTGTCAAACAGAAGTGTATGTTTTTATACAGACAACGAATCGCTTGTTCCAGCTATTAACAAGCAAACTGCCCGTGATCTCAGCATTATGGCTTTAATTCGTCCTTTGGTGTTAGCGTGCTTTCATTTTAATATCAATTTCAGTGCATGTCTCGTACCGGGTAGAAGCAACATTTTGGCTGATAAACTGTCGCGTTCACAGGTACAGGAATTCCGAGCATTGGCACCATGGGCAGATGCCTACCCACAGGAAGTTCCCTTCAGTGTCTCCCCAGACGGCTTGTGGAGTCATTAATTATTTTGTTACAGGCTTCATTGGCTCCATCAACGACAGCCCACTATGAGCGGGCATGGGGTAAGTTGGTAGTGTTTTTGCAGTCACTGGGCATGTATCCATGTCTGCCAATCCCGGTGGAAATGATTATGCTCTTTGTGGCACACATGCGTTGTGGAGGCATAGCCCAGCATGTATAGTTTCTATCATTTCAACAGTGGCATATTTTCATAAGATTAATGGGTTTCCCGATCCAACTGCTAGTTTTATCGTGCACAAGTTATTAGTTGGTGCACGAAAGTTGGGGTTTTTGCGTGATGTCCGCCTGCCTGTCACACTACCCTATCATCACTCGCTTGGTACAAGCTCTCCCAACTGAGTTCTCTGTACAATAGAAATGTACTATGTTACGGGCCATGATCGTCCTTGCATTTAGAGCATACCTACGAATAGAAGAAATGGTACCTTTGGCCAGTTTCAATTCTCAAACTACATTGGACTTGTGTTGGTTATTGCATAAATATTTTTTTAATTTTCAGTTGTAATTTTTTGTTTGCCACAAAAATGAAAATATGGTATATATATATATATATGATATACTTATATAACGATGTTTCTAAATTTTATTTATCCAGACAAACCACAATTTGTTTTCACATATATAATTAAAATATATTACTGTACAATATATATATATATATATATATATAATTAGTAAATTATATACCCATTACATTATATTTGTCTGAATAAATATAAATTAGAAACATCTATTATATCAAATTACCATATTTTCATTTTTGTGGCGAATAAATAATTACTATACAAAAATTACAAACAGTGCATCATAGTATAAAAATGATTTGGTTTATACTGCTTCGTAAAAACATAAACAATAATTGTCACGAAAATTAACGGTTCGGTGTCAGGCTTGAACCTGCGTTGCCCGATTGTAAAATCAATAACACGAAACTAACGCGTCTACCGGTTGAGCTTTCGTGATCGACGGAAATTCTCTGACTGACTTAAGTTGTTATGATAAATTGTACAACTCCTCCTTCATATATCGATATTCTAGTGATATTATGAGATTATGCAAAGTTACTTTCTGTAGCTGGACACAATATATGTTTGTTGTGTATGTTTATTGGTGTAGATTATCTCTGGTGGGTTACAGTCGATATAATTATTCTGAAAACGAGCCGAAGCTCAGCGAATCCTGGTCGGTTTGTAGGCCCATTCGGATTCATTGTTTTGAATACAATTGCATTCATGTGAACAGTAGGATAACTGCTTGTTCGTCTATGATGACTAGTGCTTGTATTACATCGGAATATCGCACAATTTCTCATTCTGACGCTCGTTTCGACCCAAAAACTATCCTTGTAAACATGCTCTGAATGCATGCTAGGGGTCGGCCTGATGCGAGTATATGACACTGTCTTCTGTTACGTCACATCTCGGCATACCGAAAAGCGCGCCAAAATACGCATATTCGATGCTCAGCATAAAATGTGGAATTTATAATTTGTTGAATTTTTGGGATTTGTTTTGAAGTGGGGAGTGAGGTTAAAAAGTAATTATCTATCTTTATACATTGATGATATGAAGAAAACGAGGTCAGAGCTGTGCCAGATATGCCATACCACATTGATAAACGTTTGACAAGAGTGTTGTGATCAATGGTATCAAAGGCGGCAGACAGATCAAGCAAGGTAAGTGCAGTTACTTTGCCTTGATCAATGTGTAATATAACATCATTGTGTACTTTTAGGAGAGCAGTCTCTGTAGAATGAAATTGTTTGTATGCTGATTGGAGCCCACTGGATAAACAAGTTGAGCTGATATGACACCTTAGACGGCTTGCTACGACGTTCTCAAATATCTTAGAAATAAAGCTAAGATTAGAAATTGGCCTATAATTTTTGAAATCATCTTTTGGCAGAGAAGTATTCTTGAGAACAGGATTTACATGTGCGTTTTTAAAATCATCTGGGAATTTACCGAACTCAGTAATACATTTATGATATTCGTTATTATACCAAGTAAAGAGTCAAGGCATGCTTTTAGTAGTAAGGTTGGTAATGGATCGAGATCGCATGACTTATTTGGGGAGGACATTATTATTTTCCTCACTTCATCAACTGTGGCTGGCACAAATAATACAAGTGGAGAATTTATTTGTGGGGAGTCCACATTTACAGTACTTAAAGTGTGACATGGAAAAGCAGAACGTATAAAACAGATTTTATATTTGAAATGACTAGAAAACGAGTCACACAGAGATTTGGCTGACGCATGACTAGGTAGAGATGGACAAGTTATTATTTGGTGCACGAAATGTGGGGTCTATGCCTGATGTCCGCCTGCCTGCACACTACCCATCCTCACTCGCTTAGTTCAAGCTCTCCCAACTGTGTTCTCTCTACAATACAAATGTACTATTCTACCGGCCATCATGGTTCTTGCATTTAGAACATACCTGCGAATAGCAGAAACGGTACCGAGGTCAAGGCACACGGTACAAGGCTGTTTACATTTGGGAGATGTCATGCTATCTGGTGACCTCATTACTGTATCCTTTCGGCGTTTAAAGCACAGTGCACGACAAGGCCCACAATCTCAGCAGGTAAGGTTTGAATGCTTACAAGGTTCTGTCATCCACCCAGCAGCAGTGTTAAGGGAATTCATTCATGCCGGGGCCCAGTACAGGGTATCCTCTTAGCGTACCCGAATGGTACGCCTATGCTGCGGAGTGAATTTGACGTGATCCTGAAACGGCTCCTCAGGTTTTGTGGCTACAAAACTAGTTCATTTAAAGGTCACAGTTTTCGCACTGGTGCTGCTACAGCAGCAGCTTTGCGAGGGGATTCTGACGCACAAATCGGGGCAGCAGGCAGGTGGACGTCGGATGCTTTCAGGAAGTATATCAGACTTGCGTAAGTATGTGTTTCATTCGGTAGGGTGGTCACAGGTTCCTCTTGGTGACCATGTGGCGGAATGGTCCCACCTTTTTGTAAATGCACTTCTAAATCCGCCCTCCTCCCCACCTTTCTGTCTAGGCACGTTTAGTTAAACAACTGTTGTACACCGTTGGTAGAAAAAGAAAAAATGTCGCAACGCTTTCCCAAATTCCGATTTGAACATATCCCCAATTGTTGAATGTGTTAGGTTTTGGTGCGTCGACAGGCTTTTTGTTTTGCAAACGGTATATTTTTCCTTATGTTTATACAGGATAGGCGGAATGGCCCCACCGTTTTGTAATTGCATGTGTCTATTGGTGGTGGAATGTTGGTATTGTTTGCTTAGGTTTATATTCGTAGTGGTTTTATACCTCTATAGCGACAAATGTATGCCTGTAATATTGTCGTCATGTTGTAGGAATGTGTGTCTGAGAAACTTTGATGGGGCTGTACAAGTGTTCAGTTTCCCATCTGGTTTGCACATTATACATCACATTCCTACTATCTTTATGCCCAAAAGTGGCTGCATTTGATGCAATCCACTTTCCAATAAAAAACGTCATCCTTTGGCCAATTTCAATTCTCAAACTACATTGGACTTGTGTTGGTTATTCCATAAAGCATATTTATGATAAAACCATTAATCTATTAATAGTTTCATCTGAGCTATCTTGGTAGTAGCATACGATTGCAATCAATAGGAAATTGTACAGATGTTACAGTTATGTTGTATGATGTCTGCGTATCAACGCATGAAATTCATTCATGTGCTTTTAGTGAAGGCCCTCCAACATAATGTGTCACACACTATGCACACTACTAGTGTGTGCAAGAGAGCATGCTTATTGCAGATTTGAATCTATAATACAACATTATATATATATATATATATATATATTCGCTAAATAGCGAATTATGTTAGATCTAATTTGACTAAAATGTATTGTGTAGAAAACATTATATTATTAGGAGTAGAGTATTTATTGTGAAAGCAAGAACAAGCACTTCATTTTATATTGTTTTACCAAAGGCAATAGTATTGGAACAATTGAGACATATTCCAAAATATCCCTTTATGTATTATCATAATCTGAGAAAAAAAAACTACCTAATTTTTTTTAACTAGGGTGGCGGATGCCGTAATAAACATCACCCACAGGTGTTGAAAGAAATCATATATTTTTCGGTGCCCGCCAAACAAATATGGTAATCCGAGTCTACCCATCAAGAAAGGGACACATAGCTCACCATTCACACTGCTGAGGACTCCTTTGTCCAATACTTCACGCTATCTGGTGACCTGTAAATGCAGACTATGGAGAAATCGTAAAACAGTTGTTGTTGACTTCCACGCCCGTCGAAACTGGTGATAAATAAACCTACAAGAAAATACCGCCATATCACACGGTTGACGATTTGTTGGTGATATAATGCCAATTCAAAGGTGAAAACGTCTTTGATGAAGAAGAGAGAGAGAGCGCTCCTTGGATGTGGTCAACGGCGGAGACATTCGCTTGGCAGGTTGATAGTCACACAGGTCGTTCGCCGGGTGTCGACGCTTGTTGCTTCCAACAACATCTCGGACATTGTCGGTAGCAACATCTCGGACATTGTCGGTATATGAAATCGAACCCATTCTCAAAATGTAAGATCTAATGATAACAAAAGCTTAAAAAAATTATAACAGTTCGATAGAACATAAAGGTCACGTGGGCGTGCCGAGTAAGAACGAACGTCAGAGTAGAAAATACACCCGCGGACTGCAGAGTAGAAAATACAAAAGCACGGACAGCAGAGTAGAATGTACACACGCGCGGACTGCAGAGTGGTTATTTAGTTCACCACTTATCTAACAGGGGTGCTTTCAGTTGATGGTATATCCACCAGGAGTAAGCACTTGACAAAAATAAGAGGCACAAATTTAGGCAGGACCCATATTTAGTTCACGACTTATCCGGCAGGGGTGGTATTACAGTTCATGATCTATCTGTCAGGGGGCACCATTTGATAAAAACAAGAGACACAAATTTAATCAGTACTGAACTTTGGTCCAGATATTTAGTTTATCATTTCAACACGTGTCCACCAGGTGGCGCTATTTATAGTTCATGACCATCCACCAGGTGACGCTATTTATAGTTCACCACTTGTCCACTAGGTGGACCCCTTGACCTTTGATCTAGATAATTTATCTTGATATTTGACCTTGACCTATATATTTGACTTTGACCTTCCTCTTCCTCATCCTCAATGGAAAAACGGATGTTGCCTACGCTAAGGGACCGCACATACCTATTATGTATTCATGTTTATTTCGACATCCAAATAGAACGTTCTATAACGTAATCATTGTTTTCACACGTATTAACCAATAATACTGATGTTGTGAGTCTGTCCTGCGTATGCACCAAGCAAGATATCTGGAAAGCAATAGTGCTTCTCGGATATCCATTAAAATATATAGCGAATTGAGTTTGGTGTTATTTGTACAAAATGTGAAAACGTGTAATGCAGACAATATGCTATCATTTGAGTATTAGTCATGAAAGCATGAATAAGCCCATTCAATTGTATTGGTTTTCCAAAGGTAATTGTATTGGTTGCATTCAGATAGCATTAGAAACAGTCATTGTATGTATTTTCACAACAAAACAGTGTAATGTGTTACAAAAAGTGGCTAGTGTCGCAACAGACATCAACAAAACGTTTTAAAACAAGTATGATTTTCCGGCGAAAATAAATGTTACAGTTTGAAAACATTTTATTTAATGTGTGTGTGTGTGTGTGTGTGTGTGTGTGTGTGTGTGTGTGTGTGTCTGCCAGATGGTGCCCTTCCAGTATTCGTCTAGTTCTTCTCTCCACCGTCTCGCCGGTCTTCCTCTAGATCGTTTCCCTTTGTAAGGTCTCCAGGTTTGCGCTACATATGTATTTAACATTTACTGAGGAATGATACAGTTTGACACACATTATTTGTGATTACTGGGCCAGTACACTACAATATGGATTTTTTCAGACTTTCCATAAAGGAGCATTCTCTTAAAACCATGATATTAGGTAAAAGCAATCACGTCATCGAATAAGTGATTTAGTTTTGCCGTGCATTGATTGAACACACACATATATAAACACGATTCAATATATCGTCATGGTACTTGCAACATAATGGTATTATAAAGACATATTTTGTCAGAATATTAGTGTTATGTAGGATGCTATGGATAGGATTTGGAAAGCAGTTATATATATCGTTAAATATTTTTGTAGTCAAACCATGTGACTAAGCGATACACAGTATAACGAGAACAGTAATTATTATACGTCTGCATAAAATAATTATTGTATACAAGCAATAAGGCCATTAAACCTCTAAATACACACCCTCTTGAAGCCTTGTGAGAACTTTTCCTCAAGCAGATCTCAACGGGGGTTTCTTACGCACCAATTGCACCCTCCCAGCCTTGGTGCCTGCTATATGTGTACGTATCAGAGGAAAACGTAGATACGACAAGAATACTGCTCTCCATTGAGAGTCTGGTGCTCAAGTACTGCGCCACAGCACTCAATACAACTATAAGTGTTTCAATATATGATCACTACAGTTATCGTTATAATCCACTTTGACACACAATTTATGTTTGTAATAATTGTTCTAGCTACCATGTATGTATGTATGTATATTTTCAGACTCTCTCAAAGATATGGTCAAACCAACTGCATGATCATCGACCAAAGAAGTAGAAATTGTGCACATGGAATTATAGGATCAGTATCAGCTGAAAGCAAAGTTGATTTATTAAACCAGAGCCAATTATTGTGTCAATTAATTGATGATGCGTGAACACATCAAATGGTAAAATTGAGACCGAGTTATGGACATGCCACAGTTAATGCACATAAACGGATTACAACTTTATAGTGGGCATCTGCACGAGTCTCCTGAATTCAGCATTTCTAAACACGACCTGGTTATCCTTTGTTTACAGACTTGTACCATATTTGGTTCACTATGATAAAGACTTCCTGACTGGTTTGCAAGTACTTGCTGCCCAGTTATTACTTTTAGTTGGATTGGTGTATTGTAGTTACTATTCTAATGTCATTGTAATGAAAAGTATCAAGTGAGTTGGCTAAACAATTATCTTCCAAGACGATAATATACATTTTGGTTCACTTTCAACCCTATACTACATCATATAGGAACAAATTATACTTATTTTGAGAAAGAAAATGTTTACACAATTTTTCCATTTTCATGACTTCCGCTCATATATGTATATATATATATATATATATATATATATATATATATACATATATATATAAATATATACATATATATTTATATATATATATAGTTTTATATATATATATATATATTTGTTGTAAGACTGACACTTGTCTTCTTTCTCTGAAGATATGGTGATGGTTCTGCTCCCTTACTTTGTGCCTAGATGCGATACAGTTCACTGGAACGATGTTTGTGTTTTGTTTGCTTTTAAGTTTAAAACGATTGTGCTGACATTAGTATAATTGTTTGTGTTGGCAGATGGCTCGTCTCTGCCGTCTCTTTGTTCGTATTGAAGTGAAAATGTAACACCAAACTTGGTGATCGAACTTCAAAAAAGGGATTTGATTCCACATTAGTGCAGTTGACATTTGAGAAGTTTGGTGCACTAGAACATATATATATATATATATATAGTTATATATATATATAGTTATATATATATATATATAACTATATATATATATACTATATATATATATATATATAACTATATATATATATAAACAAAAATATACAATACTCAACAAAAGACGGCAGAGACGAGCCATCTGCCAACACAAACAATTATACTAATGTCAGCACAATCGTTTTAAACTAACTATATATATATATATAACTATATATATATATAACTATATATATATATATATATATGTTCTAGTGCACCAAACTTCTCAAATGTCAACTGCACTAATGTGGAATCAAATCCCTTTTTTGAAGTTCGATCACCAAGTTTGGTGTTACATTTTCACTTCAATACGAACATAGAGACGGCAGAGACGAGCCATCTGCCAACACAAACAATTATACTAATGTCAGCACAATCGTTTTAAACTTAAAAGCAAACAAAACACAAACATCGTTCCAGTGAACTGTATCGCATCTAGGCACAAAGTAAGGGAGCAGAACCATCACCATATCTTCAGAGAAAGAAGACAAGTGTAAGTCTTACAACAAAGGACACAGTGATCATAAGACACAACTGTAAATGTTTCCATATTTCTAAAGTAAGAAATATGTCAGTATTCTACCAAACATATTGCGATTGCAAATAATTGAGCACTGCCATAGGCAACGGAGCAGCTTATATTAAACTGTCATGATATCAGTTGCACATACTACACACAGTATCAACAATGATTACAAAAGATAAACAGCCTGTCAGTGTGATCTAACAATTTACAGATAGAATAAAAGGTGTGGAAATGGAATTAATGCAACTTGTCACAATCCCAACATTTTCCCTACACACAATTCACAAACATTTGTTTATGAGAAACACAACATCTATACTATAGTGAAATCGCATCACCACTCTTAATAATAACAACGCAACATTTAGGTCGAATATAATGTCAATATATGACCAGTACGCGCCTTTCGCTCATGGGAGCGATCTCTGCTGAATGAGTAGGACCTTCTACATCCGCGGGAATGAGACGAACGAAAATGCCTTCCTCTTCTTCATGATCTGAGCTGCTATCGCGGCTTGTCACGGGTTCTTCTGGAACGTCCGTCAAGGTGCGGTCTGGAACGATCACGTGAAGACCTACAGGCTGTAAATTCGCTCGGCAAACCGTCTGTGGATGCCCTGAGCCGTCAGTTCGTTCAGTGTGATAAGGACTTCCAGGCTGCTCTGACACAACGGTAACTTTGTAAATATTGGGACATCAGGCGTCTTGAATCTTGTTGCGTCCCGGTGGCCGGTTACGGACGTATACTCTGCAGCCAATCGATAGAGGCTCGCTGATCTTCCTCCTCTCATGTAGATGATTTCGATCCGCAGCAGTCCTCTCGTCACGCTCCTTCTCATTACGATACGCGTTTCTCAGTCTCCTCTTATGGATAGCTAACCAGCCATCAATGCTTCCATCTTCATCATCATCTGTGGTAATGCTCAGCAGAGCATCAATCGGAAGTCGCGGATCTCGACCGAAGAGAAGGTAAAACGGCGACTATCCGGTGGACGCATGGGGCGTCGCGTTATATGCTGTGCATAACTCTGGAAGGTATTCAGTCCACTTTCGTTTCTGCGATGGAGAAAGAGTTCGCAGTAGGTCGTGTAGTGTGCGGTTGAATCTGTCGCACTGGCCGTTCCCCTCTGGGTGATATACAGTAGTATGCGATTTCTGCACTCCATACAGTTTGCAGAGCTCTCGAATGGTTGCACTTTCGAAGTTTCTACCTCTATCGGAATGGATTCGTTGCGGGAAGCCAAAGTGTTGAAACCACTCTCAAACTAAGACACGGGCAGTCGTACGAGCTGTTTGATCACTTGTCGCTACAGCCCATGTGTACTTAGTAAAGACATCCGTCATCACTAACACGCTTTCACGACCATCGGCGGCTTTCTCCAGTTGAGTGAAATCGATAGCCACGACTTCCAAGGGTCTCGACGTCAGGAGATTTCCCATTGGTGCATGGATCTTGCGACGAGGCATCTTTGCTAATGTGCACCTGGAACAGTTCTTGACGTAGGTATCTATCTCACGATGCATTCCTGGCCAATAACACCTACTCCATGCAAGTTGAATGTTCGATTACCACCTTGGTGTCCCATTAGATCATGAATGAAAAATATACTGTTCTTAAGTTTATAAGAACTATGTTGAAGGTATAATGTCACCCATATTGTTTTAGTAAGCTAGTAACAATGTTTGCAAGGAAGGTAAACAAAGTTTCAAAGCAAGCTTTTTTGGTAATGGTGCCCACAGGGGAAGACTGTCTCCCTTTAATAACGTGTATACAACTTTTCCTGTTTACATGCTGCTATGCTATCACTTTCAGAGAAGAGCGTCCGTTGGAATGCGAAAGACAATGCGTTGCTTGAACAAGGCTTCCTTGCCTTTTTTAATGGTGCTGCAGATGAAAGTGGTACGAAGGGCAGTTTACCAAGTAAGCGTACATTTCTGGCAAGGTGTATGTAAATTGACAATAATAACACACATGCTGAACTGTGCTATTGCGGAAATTGCAATGGTGTGTTTGTCTATGCAATTATAAAGATAACAATGTCATCAACAAATATGTTGCTGGAAGTATTGCAGATTGAAATATGCATTTGATCGACTACCATCTTCTACAGCTGTCAAGTAGTGCTGGTGTTCAAAATTCCATTCCATGAGGCAACCAATATGCTGTCTTTAGATGTAGATACGCCTAGCTTTCACAAGAATCCTACCTTTTCTCACAGTGCGGCATTTATTCAGGTTCCAACAGATCCACGGACCCAGTAACAGGACATTGCAGTGTTGGGTAACTCAGCTAGTTTTAATATAGAATTGTCCAAGTATTTTTTTTTTATTCTTGTTTCAGGCAAAACGGACATCATGGAATTCCTGGATTTGTATATGCCAACATGCTTGAAGCATCTCGACAATCAGTCTGCTTACTTAAAGACAAGGATGCAGTTATTCAATAGGCGAAAAACAAAACGACAGAATGTAAAGAAATATTTCACCTGGATGATATTAAAGGTGTCTCCTCAATTCGTGTTTGAGATGGTATCCAAATAATGTGTTGTATTCCACTCGTGTAAACTTCTTCTAGCAGGTTTTGACTTTACTGCACACATCGATCGAAGGCTCTGTTTTTCTTCTCTCTTCACGTACTTTCTATCTATCCCTGACACTTTTTCTTTAATTCCAGCTCGTGCTTGAGGCTCTAGTTGTTATTCTTTTTTTCAACTAGGTGGGTATTGATCCCACACCAGAAGTCTTCGTGTGGAATCTCACAGCTGACTATCTGTGTTCCTACTTTCTACATATACTTTCTATCTATCCTTGACACTTTTTTTTCTAATTCCAGCTCGTTTGAGGCCCTTGTTGTTTTTCTTTATTTTTCCAACTAGGTGGGTATTGGTTCCACACCAGAAGTCCTCGTGTGGAATCTCACAGCTGACTATCAGTGGTCCATCTTTTTAAGTACAATTTGTCCCTCTTTCTTATCTGTGTTTGTATTTGTACAGATTTAATTAAGTCAGCGTACTTGTGCTGGCATATGTTGTAAGAGTAATGATGATGATGATGTTGCAATATAATATAAGACAATGTGAGGTTAGGATAACGCTATAAAAAGTATAATCAGTAAGTTAGTTATGTGCACTGTATATGTAAAAGAAAGATCTCTGTTCACACCTTATGTGACTCATTGTACTCAAGCTCAAAAAGGAATTACAATTACCTAGAAAACTCTGAAAAGTAAATTATGTGAAGCTGCTTAAATGAGTGTCGTTTAGAGGAATGAATACCTCACTAATGAGATGTTTAATTGTTGCATATACTTATTAATATGTGAACGTTACTGGAAGAATAATATATACTTATCATGATAGAGTATAACAATGACAGCGTGGTTTTCCCACATATTATGTTCTTACATCTTGTTGAATGTTAACAAAACTAAAATTAGTATGTGTGGGTTTGATTGTTTGTATATGATAGATAGTAATTACTATGGTGATATCTCTTTAGCTGTTACTAGTGGTTTATATAGGACCTCAGAGAGGGGCCAAAGGAGCCACACTTAATCACCCACTTATTTTCCAAGCTCAACATTAATGCGGCAGCGGGTTATATAAGAAACAAGAAAATTCCAAAGGGGAGCCAGTGACCTCCCTAGATACACCTTTGGTAGCTATTATAACAAATGTGTGATGTCTATCTAGTCTAGAATTTTCATATGTATACGATTCATCATTTAACCCAGCTTATTATTGATTGTTCGTTTTACTCTTATGGCATTGTTACACAAGTTAAATATGGTTTAAATGAAGGTTTCATTTTGTCACACTATTTGTCGTTAACATTCACCAACATGTGATTAACAATGTGTCATGAGTTTATATGGGGTCTATAGTATTCACTGTCTTCTTGTGCTAGTTATAAACATGGAAATTGCAGTGTCAGGTTTGTACTGTTTGCAAATTGTTGATTAGGAATTTGCTATGTTTTTGTAACATATGTGTAGCTTAGTCAAGTAATGCAATATGCATTGACAATACACGTCTCCACTATATGCCATCCCTGATGGAGATTCTAATCATTATAATCTAGTATATCTCTTATAATATTCCAGAATAAAGTGATTGGATTGAATGTATAGCATTAACTGTTTGTTACTTTCTTTTCTTGTTGTGAGGTTTAAACAATTAATTATATAACTAACATTCATATACAGCTAGGCAAGCTACTTCAGTATCTCGAGAACATTACCCCATATGAAAACTGGGTGCATGCCAATTCATGCATATCCATGCACAAATTCACAATATTTAAATGAAAACAGTACAATAGTTGAATGCCGGCTAGCAATATCTCAGAAAAGCAGATTACACACGTGAACATCTGCTGCTCGACTATGTTGTTATTAGAGCACTTTACACGTCACTTGTCTGTGACTTTTGAAAGAGAATTAAAAAACCAATGCAACTCGATCATTTTATAAAGCACATCATATATTCATATTCACATCGCAAATGATTTGCATAGCCACACGGCTGCATAAATTTAAATTCATTTTATCACAATTAATTGTTTTTTTAAATTCCAGTTGCCATTTTTTATTCTCAGTCTATTTATTATGTGTGTCAGTAGTACAATTTTTTATCATTCTCATTTAGGCCACTACTAATGCATCTGAAATGTTGTGGCTTGCTTGAAAAGAATTCACATGGTATCATTAGAAATACATTAATTATTTGTGACTGTTTTAAGACATACAATTTCATAGATGCTGAATTTTATTATAATTGTAAAGAAGCATAAATACATTTAAAAACTAAAATAAACACTAACCAACCTAAAAAAACCCGACGGGATTTGATCGTAGAACCTGATCACTCGACGTCAAACGCCTTACCGACCATGCTACAGAGGCACAGCGACTTCACAATGAAAATGGAACTTCATGTCTATCCTGTATGCGTGTGGATACTATATATTAAAAACTGGATAATTTGTTCCACTTTAACATTTGTTTAATTAAATACTAGCGTTCTTATTGCTTTTAGCCTATTTTAATGCACTGCTTGATCCTGCGCTGATACAACTGACACGTTCAGGCCATACATAAGCATAGAGCGATTTATTCAGCGCAAATAGGACGCACGGTTTTGACGATGTCCATAGGTTATAGCGTCTTTTACCATTTTTGGATTTATCTGGTCTGTTTTCGTAAATAGTTCACTCAAAACAACTATTCTAATGGTCTGTTTGAACAGGTTTTACGGAATATGTGTTAGAGATTGAGCATATAGATATCATATGTAATATTTTGTTAAAATGGCATAACACACTAGCTACGTGTAGGACGCACGATTTGTGCTCCCACCAATGGCACGTTGACCTATGGCTATGGCTATAGTATAGGTCATACAGCTGAACCTGATTTATAAGAGAAGGTAGATATGTATTACACATATTAGGTAAAGATCCGTCGTTTGTTTATTAATATGCATTATATCAATATCGACATACACTAGACATTGACGCTGTAAGACTAAGTCAAGACTCAAGGCCTCAAGCCTCACGGCGTCTGAACCCTTGCCTTGGCCTTGGCTTGGGCTTGGCCTTGCAAGTCGTGTGCGGGCGCCAGCCCAGCTCCAGTCCAACGGAAATCATGAGCTGTTTATATTTTAGTCTTTTTAAGGAATTTGTGTTAATTATCCAACAAGCTTGCAAACACATAACTCGTGTGTCAATACGTGTGTTATCATACTCAGTATACTGGTGTTACATGAATTGGTCATAGACATAGTTAACAGAAAATGCCGTTTTGCACAAAAACCAAATCAAATTGTTACGAACAGTTTCAATATTCTAAATTACTAGCCGTTGTTTAATCAATATTGTGCAAACAATTTGTTAAAAAAGTTGTTTTAAGGAAAATAATTATATTTGTAAAATCAGAAAAGCACGCTCCACGAATCGACGCTATCACACAAATTGGTCATGGCTGTTATGGCAAGCCGTACCGACAAAAACTGAATTAATTACGTCACGGGACCGCTGGCGCCCGCTGCTTGGCGTTGTTGTTGATGGTTAGCTTTCCTGGCGTTATTATTGTAAATAGTAGAATTCACTGAAAACATTTGATGCTAATTTATGATGAGTGTTTGAGCAAATGTAAGTTATTTAATGACGACAAGGAGGTTTGTTTAAAAGAAAATATTTAATGGTAAATTGATGACACCAGCATTGACAATGTTTGCTTTTCATATGCACTGTTCACAATCTTATATTTTAGCTTAATATTTTGAACATTTATTTTGAATAAATATTGAAACACTACTCTTCCTGACAACTTGCCACACAACAGGGGCAGTTGAACTGTTCCTTGAGTGACACCTCTGTAACCTAGGTACACCAGATAAGGTGCACCCATCGATTGCATCGGCGTCTCAGTTGTACACGAAAATCGCATTGCGCCCAAACGATTACACCTACATCACATTGGGCATTTGGTGGTGTTTCCCTTTTGCATACGCAGCACACGTCATCTGTTACAATTTCGTAAAGTTGTGCGTTGTTTGTTGGTGAATGTGTCATTGTGTTTGTCTGTGTGATTGTCGGGGTGCCTGTTTGTTTTATTGTTGGTTGGTTCGTTTGTGTTTTGCTTTGTTTGTTGGGTTTGATATATTTCTTGTTGGTTTGTTTGTTGGTTTGAATTTCTGAAATACCTGGTCCACCCCACGCCCTTCTGTGATGGCTTGACCACCATTGACCATTCCGTGTCGACTATATGCTTTTTTTAAATGGTGGCACAAAACGAGGTTTCTTTGAGTTAAGAAACGTATCTAAATCGGGAGATGTGGAGTGGTGCAGTGTGTGTGTGTGTGTGTGTGTGTGTGTGTGTGTGTGTGTGTGTGTGTGTGTGTGTGTGTGTGTCTGTGTGTGTGTGTTGTGTTCGTTGCTATGTGATCTACCCTGCTACCTGGTGTATGCATGTCCACAACTGCAGTGTTCGGGGCTAGGTAATCATCACTGTTACACACTGCATCCACGTCAGCAGTAACTGTAATTGTGTTCGCCGGTTGATGATCCACATTGCTAGGCCTACCCACTGCAGACAAGTCAGCAGTAGTGTTTATTGCTTGGTGATGTACAGTGCCAGCTGCTGCAGACACATCTACAGTTGGTGCGTCGTTTATTGCTTGGCTATCATCATTTACCACTTTACTTGATGCAAGCTGTTGATCTGTGACCACACTGGCACTGAATGGGAAAATTCCCGAATGTCGGAAACTTCCAGTTATGTTGCCCAGGATTCTCTTTCATAAAGTTGCGGCATTCGCTGTAGTAAGCAACCTTAAACGGACCAAAGACCCCGACATCCAACGGCTGTAGGAAGTGACTCGTATGGGCCGGGAGTAGGAAGAGGATCAGGTTGTGTTTGTGCGCCCATTCTATTAATGGCACGTTGATGTGCGAACTGTGCCCGTCGTACAACAACAACAGGGGTTCGTCTTTGCTGGTAGACACATACTTAAGAAAATGTTTACTCAAGTAGGCCTGGAAGATTTTACTTGTGGACCATCCACTGTCGGACATAGTTCCTTGAGTTCCTGGCAGCGCGCCGTTCATTAACTACTCTGTCATCCGCTTCCCCGTGAATATTAAGAAGGGAGGCAAGCACTGTCCTATTGCATTTATACAGCTTATGATCGTGGTTGTTGCCGATCTTGGTGAAACTACGGCCAACGATGTCCGACCTGTTTCGGCGATTATCTTAGGCGGCACATGTTCCGTAGGCACACCAGTTTCATCAACATTGAAAATCCTATGTGGTTTTCCCAACAAGTCATACTTCTGAAGTATGCTCAATAACTCCTTGTAATAATTATTTAACGTTTCCCTCGTTGCACTGCGTGCTCTAACCGTGGACAAGCCTTTTGGCCATCTCCTTAACAAGCGATACATCCATATATCATTTGGTGGGCTACTAGTGTATTTCCTATTCAGGAAGAAAGCGGTTTCACCAGCAATATCTGCTAATTCTCTGCGCGTATATCCGTACCCACATGCAGCTACTGCTTTCATGTGAGACACGAAAGCTGCTTCTTCAGAACTGCTCATCATTTTTTTAATATTTATGTTCATAAGGATCAGAATGGCCTAATGTTTTATGGCGTAAAGTTGTTACAGACACACCACACGTCCTTGCTGCCTTACGGACTGACAATCCGTCTTATGTGCACATTACATATGCATATTGTAGTTGGCCAGGGGTATAATCTCTGTCGGTAGCTGGTATTTTCATGGTTTTTTGACAAATACAGACATACTGATATAGTGTTAGTTTATAATGTATAAACTAGTTTTTTTAATACATTAATTTCACACAGTATTCCCATTATTCAACCGTTTTAACAAGACAGCCCTGCTATACATACTTTACATACATCGTTAAACACCTGCGCTATATTTGGTAGTGCGTAAATAATATTAATATATTACATTTATTTCACATGTTTAGTAACTCGTTACTATTACTCCAACCTTTATCACAAGACAGGCGTACCATAGATATTCCATAAAAGATAATGTTTTATCTCGTGGCTTAATACGATAATGCGCAACAGCCAATTAACGAATTATTATCACGTAAGCATAGAAAGACGCTGCTATACGCGTATACACATCATGCATGCTTTATATGTTGTATTATATTTCTGAATATATAATCACATACTTGATTAAACGTTATTTCTTTAAATGTTTCCGGTTTTGACCTCCTGTTTACATTGCCAACTCTCGCGTTCCCCGTTGTATTCAAATAGCCTAGTGATGACTCTAGCGACGAGATCTATGCGTGATTTCCGGTATGTCCAATTGATGTGATTGACCAATTTGTGTAAGGTAAGTAGTTGGAAAATCAGTTAAATAAAAATATAAGCCTGGTCTCCCGATTGCTCGCCTGTATGCACTGGTCTCCCTATGCAGCATCTAGACTTATATATATATATATATATATTCTTCTTGTGTCCCAGATTGCAGGATAAATCATGGACATGGGCATATTTTTGAAAACACAACTATCTTGTTGCTATGGCAACTATTTGTTTCTGATAATAAAGCATTTCAAGCAACTTAAAACTAAACATTTGCGTTTGAAATAAATATTGTTTTATCATTAAGTGCTACAAAAAAGGATTTATCAGGTATACCTTTTTCACTTGGTATCATGATATCTGCCTGTAATTTGATTAAAATAAATACAAAATGTGGACAAATATTGTACTGCATTAACTATATGGTGAAAGATAAGAATATGCCGCTAATGATACCAAAGTATATATGACTGAACCTTTTGTTCTCCCTGAATCCCAGTATGTAGTATATAAAATCGTCCATGTCCATGGACGATTTTATATACTACATATGGTATACTATCACATATAGGCAAAATGTGTTCACTTATTTGAAACAAATAGCAGTCCAAAAACCTTAATTTGACCAGTTGTCAAATATTCAATCATAATATATATATTGTTACAAGTTTGACGTATTTCAATTCAAGGAACGTTTTAATATTTCTCAGGTGCGTGTGTAGAGGTACAGACATTACTTCGGACGTTTATATTTTACTTGGAAATGATTACAGGTACCGGACTGTTATGGTTTTTAATCGACATTCGTCTACGCTTGCCTTGAGAACCGGTTGCAAACTTGTCAAACAGAACGGTGTGGTCTATTCCTGGATAACGCCGGACCACGAACAATTTTTGTGCAACCGCCGATGATATGCAGTGACGCAAGACGCACTTCAGCACGCGTATGTGTCAACAATGGCATAAGTGGAGCGTTATTCCAGGACACAGTTGTTTTCAATTGCCGCCAATGCAACCAAGTATACCAGATCTCCGGTGACCTGCTGTGTGAATCTTCTCATTCACCAACTGTGCATCTTCAAGCGTTCGTATACGAGACGTAAACACCGTGGCGGTCGTAAAGTCGCAAAACAGATCGGGACAGTAATTCACTACGCAAGAGTATCGACGTTGCCACAACCAAGCCGAAATGTACCAAATTTAATAACTTCACCATTGTATAAACAAGTACAGCGCGATCAAGGCGTACGAGTATGCTACGTTAGCACACAATCGTGTCGCAACAAAACACTCGCCGGCTGGTTTTCAGCTAGACGATCCGCAATGGATCATATACTTGAAAACCATCTCGATATGATGGCGATATGCGAAACGTGGTTGAAGCCTTCGAGCAACGCCAGTGTGATTACAGACATTGTACCAAATGGATATTCCATCAAGCACACGCCTCGCCCTACCGGCAAAGGGGGCGGTGTCGCTATTATCCATAAATCCGAAATCACTTTAAACAAACAGGATACCGATGCGTTTCGATCGTTTGAACACATCGAGTGCTGAAAACACCTACGTCATCCATGAGAATCGTTGTCATTTACCGCCCGCCGCCATCAGTGAAAAATGGCTGGTCAACAATTGTGTTTTTTGAAGAATGAGACCGTTTCATCGACCAGCATGCTATAAAACCTGGATCCTCTGATTATCATGGGATATTTGAACTTTCATATTGACAACGCTGCAAATGTTGATGCACGGCGGCTGATCAATTCTGTGAATGCCACAGGAATGGTGTTGCATGTTCGCGGGCCAACCCACAGGAAAGGACACACGTTGGATGTACTCATGACCCGCAGCACGGACGAACATCTTGTTCGAAATGTTACCGTTACGGACATGGGCCTTTCTGACCACTTTGAGTGAGTTTCAACATAGACACTGTTCAACATCGCACTGTTTTGATGAAAATCAAATATCGCAGGTTACGCACCATTGATGTAGTGTTTTTTTCGACAAGACATTCCACGATCTTGACTTGCTGAACGTAGAAGAACTGGTTGATCAATGCGATCATATGCTGGTAAGCTTAGTTGATTCGCACGCGCCTATGCAAGAAAAGAATGTCCGATTACGGCAAGATACTGCGTGGTATACCAACGACCTACGGCCTGCGAAACGAGATAAACGGCAGAGGGAAAGATCCTGGAGAAAATCCAAACTAGAGGTGCATAGACAATTGCACGCTGATCAGTGCAAGAGAGTGAATGCACTACTTACCCAAACAAAACGTGCCTACTATTCCAGCATAATCTGTGAAACTGACAAGAACCAGCAACGCCTGTTCCGAATTGTAAAATGTATACTGCATCGCAAAGTGGGAAGTGTACTCCCTACCCACACGTCAGAAGCTGAAATGGCGAGTATATTTTCAGACTATTTTTTCTGAAAAGATCAGCAACATTTCTCTTGAGTTGTCTACCAGCTCTGTCAAAGGAAATGGTGACAAAATGTGGTTACCGACAACTGCTGCACATCGGAGCTGTCTTCCTTCTCCCTACCAACGCCAGGCGAAATCAGGAATACCATCATGGATGCACCACCTAAATCGTGCGACCTAGACCCAGCTCCTACATGGCTAGTGAAATAATCGATCGATGAACTTCTGCCCATTTTGTCGCACATAGTTGTGGCATCTCTGCAGTCGTCCGTTGTTCCAGATAAATACAAGGCTGGCTGCATCTTGCCATTAAGCAACAAGGCTGGACTAAATCCAGAATCATTGCAGAATTATCGACCTGTATCGAATCTGACATTTCTCTCTAGAGTAATCGAGCGAGTTGTAGCAAAACAGCTGAATGTCCATATGCAAGAAAACAACTTGCACGACCAGTTTCAATCGACATATCGACAAGATCACTCAACTGAAACGGCTCTGTTTGAAGTACACACTTATATTTTGTCTGCAGTAGACCGTGGCTGTGTTGTTGTGTTGGTTATGCTTGACTTGACCGCCGCTTTTGACACGATTGATCACGGCATTCTATTGAGCAGACTCGTTGCCACTGGCGCAGCGCTTGAGTGGTTCAGATCTTACTTGTCCGGTCGGCATCAAGTCGTTCGTACGGGAAGTGTCAAATCCTTCCCAACTGCTGTGCCGTTTGGTGTACTGCAATGCTGTGTACTCGGGCCATTGCTGTTCACTGCATATATCACACCACTTGGCGATGTCATCAAGAAATTCGTCTTGGATTATCACCTATATGCTGTTGCCTAGAAGAAATTGGCGAATGGTCTCGAACCAATTTACTGAAATTAAATGATGAGAACACGGATGTCATGGTGTTTGGTACTAAACAGAAGTTACCACTGCTAAAGGATATTCGTATTTTGACACGACTTTGACTTCGTCTGCAAGTGCGCGCAACCTGGGCGTTGTATTTGACCAATTCCTCAACATGACTAACCACATAATTGTCATTTGCCGAACAGCGTATATGCACCTCCACAGCATCAGTCGTATCAGGCGATACCTCACAACAGATGCATGGCAGACAGTCAACCGCCTCACTGTCAACACACCTACACACACTAGGTCCCCAGAGTCACAGCTAATGCCACCGCGTCGCAACTTATATAGAACGGTGAATCACCAAACATGGACCAGCCTCCCTATATTGGTTCATTCCAGAAATATATGTGTGCTGTGCTGGTTTCGACTTCCCGCGAAAGACATGAATAAAGCTGAACCGCCTGCGAACGAGAGTTTAAAATTCAAAGCATTCAACAGTAACCTTTATTTGTTCACAAATGAAAATTCTTGTGGTAAAAATTCACACTTTAACACAAAAATATTAGTACATTTAAAGCTGATTAAGTTTAGTGATGTACTTATTGGTCATTCACTATATATTATGTATAGTTAGGGAGTATGTGGAAGCGCTGCATACGAATGTAGTGCTGATCAACATTCAGCAGACCACATTACCAGCCACTGCATTCTCTACGGTGCTCCAAACAGTTAAACTGGCATCGCTGAGCGGGACCTGGCGACCCACGAGTGACTGCTTGACAACATACTGCAAGTCTAGGCTCTATGCACACTCGAAAAATCGAAGAAGAAGGTTAAAAAAGCTACAGGGCGCGATATCATCCCTGCTTGGGTGTTAAAAAACACGCAAAGTTTCTCGCTCCGCCATTAACTGCAGTTTTTAACAAATCACTACGAGAAAGAATACTTCTAACAACTACTGGAACGTTTATGAGAACAACTAAGTTCCGGGAACTACGGGAGCAGAGGGAGTGGGTAATTTGTGGGGAAATATTGGTAAGAAGCTGAGCTCAAAAAGAAAAATAGTACGGAACCAGATATGTGTGGGACATTATGACGCGGATCGAGACAGGCCGACTATCAAAAGAATGGAGGCTGTGAAACAGTGAGGCCACAGGAAAAGAGCAGATCACATTTATGAGATGGGAATACTATATACACACAAGTATATACAAACCAGTCAGGAAGTCTTTATTATAGTGAAACAAATATTGTACGTGTCTGTAAACAAAGGATAATCAGATTGTGTTTACACATGCTAAGTTCAAGAGACTAGTCCATCTGAGACAATACAGTTGCGATCCATTTATGTGCATTAACTGTGGCATGTCCATAACTCGGTCTAAAGTTTATCATTCGATGTGTTCACGCATCATTAATTAATTGACACAATTTCCGGCTCTGGTATATTAAATCAACCTTGCTTTCAGCTGATCCTATAAATCGATGTGCACAATTGCCACTCCTTTGGTCGATGATGATGCAATTGGTTTGACCATATCTTTGGGAGAGCCTGAAATATACATACATACATACATGGTAGCTAGAACAATTATTACAAACATAACATAAATTGTGTGTCAAAGTGGATTATATATGAATGATACACCTCCTAATGATAGTCCTCTCATATTGTAAAGGATTTAAAGGTTTGTCACAGTCAAGTTCTTGTGATACTGACATAATGTTAGTTGCTCATGTTTGTATTCTTGTCTATGTTCTATTCTCTGATACATACGCACATAGCAGGCCCCAACGCTGGGAAGGTGCAATGGGTGTTTTGGAAATCTAAAACAATACTAAACCATTTATTCGATGACGTTATTTACTTTTACCTAAAATCATGGTTTTAAAAGAACGCCCCTTTGTGAAAAAAAAGGTATTGTACTGGCCCAGTATTCACAAACAATGTGTGTCAAACTGTATCATTCCTCAATAAAGGTTAAATACATATGTAGTGCAAAGTCCAGTCCTTAGTACTGCTCAAGAATATCCATACACATATATAAACGACTGCCTATAGTCAGGTATTTGTTTATTAGATGGGTGAACTGGAGCAACGCGGAGTGAAGGTTCGAAACGGCAACAAGAGGAATCGAATAGGGAATCTTCGACGGAGAGGCTAACGCTCTAACCAGTAGTACGCCACCATGCTCAATACATCATTATGTGTCACAATAGCAGTAGCTGAGTCAGTCCAATTTTGGTAGCTGTTAGGGAATTTAATATTTTACTTTTTTAATTATTATTTGTATTATGTAAATTTAACGTGTTGTTTATTTAACATTATTTACCTATTTAAAACTGTAATACCCAGGCCTACGCTATAGTGCCACACATTCAAGTTCACTTTCACGAATGAGATTTATAAATTCGTTTTGAAATGTCATTACGCAAAATGAGACATTTTCATTCTAATGTCGGCCATATGAAAACATTGACTATTACTTGCGAGAATAATCACAAAACAGACATTGCCATGCACTAAACGCAGCGCTAGTGTACGTGGGCGATAAAGGGGAAAATCCTATAATGCATTCAGCAAATTAATACCTAAACGTTCCTGGTCATGTTGGTTCTTTTTAAAACTTAGATTCTAAAGTTTATAATGAATGTGTGGATGCCGAAATTATGTTTAGATATCTGACAATTGATGAGCATTTTGCATTTTTGATTTTTTTAACATGTGCGCACTCTCGCGTCACTCAATTTCAACTTTCGAAAATTAATTACTAAGGTCTTAAAAACACGATGATTACAATGCTTCGCTCCTTGGGTTATTAATAAATGAATACGTCACCACCTGTCCATAGAAAATGACATAAACGTATAGCATACAAACTTTAAAGTCAACCTTAAAAACCTACTGAGTGGGCGAAACTTAACAGGTAAACAATTGACATAATTTACACATATGTTGACATCCCTGTTTAATAGTAATTACTGTGTGTGTGTGTTATGTTTATTTATAATACATTAATACGCTTATTAAAACAAGTTATATGAGTTAGTATAGTCATCTTTGTTGCTTTGTTTACAAACTTGTGCACAAGTTACAGTACATAAAACATTATTTGTGCACAATCTAGTCATCCCAGGCAATATATTATAGCAACTGACCATGTCAGTTGTAGATAGTGAATGTTTAACATTGTTATATGTAGTACGATAATAATTATTAATTTAAGGCAGTATTATTTATAGCTGTTTTATATATTATAATAAACATGTTTGAGTTTGATATTGTATAAATAAAACGTATTATGATATAGTCATCTACTGAACAGTATGCATACCAGTGAAACGTTGTGCACATGTCGTTACATGGTTTTTAAAATGACGTTTTCGCTGTATTAGTAATTCGTATAACCATAGGCCTCCCTGGCCCGAAGGAGGCTTATATGTATCCACCCGGTTACTACCACGTTTTAATTTATTGAGGCTACAGTAGCAAACATGGTAATACTAACAGCTGCCCTTAAACATTTTAGAGATATATTTGTATCAGTTTAATACACAAACATTTCTTACGCACATTCACACACTCACACACACACACACACACACACACACACACACACACACACACACACACACACACACACACACACACACACACACACACACACACACACACACACACACACACACACACACACACACACACACACACACACACACACACACACACACACACACACACACACACACACACACACACACACACACACACACACACACACACACACACACACACACACACACACACACACACACACACACACACACACACACACACATTTATATACCCATACAGGGATACCCGTACACACACATTTCAATATAACCTCACAATTTCACGTATAATTTTTGCCACCCCTTCCTTCTACTACATAGCTTCCACAATGACATATCTGGCATCTCCCTTCTACGCACAATGGTGTAAATAAAATATGAAGAGAACGAGGCATAAAAATGGAAATCAAAACAACACCAGATAATTAATCACCCTCGACTCGACTGGATACAATTTGTAAGATGAGCCAAACCTGTATACTAATTTGACAACTTGCTCCAGTCATAAATATATTGGTCAATGCATGGATGTAAAAACCTCCTACTAAGTTAAACTTTCAAAGGTAATGAGGCATAACGATGTATGCGATACATTTATGCTAACCAACGTATTTGTACAAGGGGGCTGCTAATGATGGGATCAAACATTCGTTATGTTTTCAGATTTACAACATATTTCGCGTTATCGAACGAAAATATACGAACCTATTCATAACAATCAACTCCAGGAAAGCTGTCAATACACAACAATAGCGTTTTGCCATGCAGTGAGCCTTCAATTTTCGGTGGTGGCGCCTTTGTAATTCGCGAATCACGGGATTATTGTTTGCCATTCTATAGTCGTAAACATTTCACTCAAAATCGACTTTTTCTAATACTGTTTAACCTAATCGCATGAAATCTGATCAACTTAATGCCATACAAATAAAATGGTATAATTGTATATTAATTTACGGATTGATATGTATTCCAAATCGTGCTTGTAACTGATACAAGAAAAGGCGCATAAACATGGGAATTGCTGTGTATGGTCGCAGGTGGCTTTATTTACCTGACTTCTCGTTTTCATTTAAGAAGGCGGATACCCATATATGGGACAACCGTGTTATCGTGTATTGTAAGACATTGAAAACACTGCATTGACCTTGTTATTTAGTTCAACACAACATTTCATTATCTTTTTTACGTGTGAAATCAACCCCATATATCTGCCAGTTGGTTAAGACATAATAATCCGCTGGTTTTATAGTTACTTGATCATATTAATTTGCCTCACGCCTGTTTGCCCTCTAAATGGTAATAATCAATAAATCGTTTGTGCTGGTCCAACGATTATTATGTTTTGTAGCTCTCCCACTTGTTTTTGGCATACAAACAACTGCTAGATGGCGACGCGGTAGCAATTCTACGCAAATGATCTTTGTTATCTGCTCGACAATGTACCGCGCGGAGATACTGACGTCGTGTCTTATCAATTTTAACACGCTGTTCCACAACCGTGGCGTATTGTAACACGACTGACATCCTAGACTACATAAATTAATCCAACCTTCAGTTTGCGCTAGACATGACCGGAGGGATTTATCTGTCGCTTCCAAGATACGACATACTACTCGCTTCATCAAGTTTTGTGCTTCAGACCGAGGTATGGGGAGTCGTAACAGTGAAAGTGAGCTACCATGCTAAGTTAACGGAATAATCCGTTATCGCAAAGTGCTCAGAATAAAATTGTAAATAGCTATCAGTTAAAAAACATTGGTGACTATAAAATAAAACACTAGTCAGGTGTTATATATAACATATACAGTTATGCTTTTTAAATCATGCACGTATCATTGTTAATAATATTAATTGTAACATTACATGTAACAATTAGTTAGTGTGTATAAACAATTATAAATGCATATATAAAAGCTGTATATTTTTAAATTATACAAACCTAAGGTCTTTCAATGCCACAATTTTAACGTACCGTACCTGTCGCTATTGAAATGTTATTATATGGTCAAACTGCAAATAAATGTGACTTTATTCTTTGATATTGTCTATAAACTACAAACGTGACTATATGGTCACTGCTTAATGTGCTAGACAACTGGTAAACATACGAGTGGTGAGAAGTACCTCGTGTTATAAAGACTGAGTGTTTTTTCATCAGAGTGGTGATGGGTGAATAATATAAAAAAAACAATTGTTATTATCACCGTCTAAACGGCTAATCATTTGTGACGCGTTTTATTGTAAAACGTATGCCCTAATCTGTTTTATTGAAACGCTAGCTGTCCAAGATTCCGTGAAGGTACACATTACGTAAAATTAAGATGCTATCAGCTTTAACGTTTTAATTGAAACAAATGCCAAACTTGTTTTATAAATGTTCCTACTAAAAGGAGAGCAATATTTAATAAAATAAAATTCGTGTTGTTTAGGAACTAATGTATGTGTTTACCATCCGGAATCAGACAAGAACCGACTAACACGAGATGAACAACGTCTACGACCACCGTTACTACTTTGTTAAATTACAATGAACAATGCCATTCTGCGATACGGATTTTATTTGAAATTATTTTAAGTATTTCCAGGAAGGTTACGTATAAAGGAATTCGCACATCCAGTGCTTCATTGAAGCGGTAATGTTTTTTCATTGCGTAACTTAACAATGACGATATTAAAACAATTTCCATTGGAATGGCAAGTTGACAACTAATGCATGACCTGTAGCCGTGTTTAAGAGAGGAAAGAACATGAATCCAATATTCAGAAATTTGTACAACAAAACAGATAAAACAACTAAACATGTCAGACCAAAAGGAACACAAGAATATAATGAATTTTAAATGTATCCCCCAAAACACCCCGTGTGGACGTTTCGTGAGAATTGTCCACTATGTGTGTGTGTGTGTGTGTGTGTGTGTGTGTGTGTGTGTTTGTGTGTGTGTGTGTGTGTGTTTGTGTGTGTGAGTGTGTGTGTGTCTGTATGTGTGTGTGTGTGTATATTTATAAATTTAAGTAAGACAATGTAATATCGCGATACCGAGCGTATATTTATTTGAAACATATCTAATAAGGTTACATATAAGGGATCCGCACAAATAACACTTCATTAAAAATATATTGTTATATTAATTGCATAACTGTACGGTGAAAATATATAAGCGATTTATATTAAAATTACCACTAATGACTTGACCTTTAATCGTTTCTAAATGAGGAAATAACACGTAGCTAATAATTATAAATTATATAACAACAAATATAATAGCTAAACATGTCATTGATTTTGATTCCCAATCATGAACATGTTATATGTTCGAGGAAATAAAGCCAAAATACATAGCAGACAATCAAAACTGTATAATACGTATGTTAAATGTATAATATGCATCGGTATTGAGCAACGCGGACTCGCAAGTTGACAGTTATCCTAACGAGTGAGTTTTCGTAATTTAGCTACCCACATCTCAGGATTACTCTGACACATAGTTTATTAGTGATCAAAAGGATGATATAATTAGTTGTTTTAATTTACCCCCAAAACACAAACACACACACACACACACACACACACGCATATACATACATACATATATATATATATATATATATATATGTGTGTGTATGTATGTATGTATGTATGATGCAGAGTGTTGCGATCTGATACATGCATGATCTATTCTGACGCAAACCAGTTTGCTGGTCTCACAGCAGTGGGTCGACTATGTCTTTCACCCTTTCTAAAATGATCTTGTTCCATGGCACTGAGAGAAGTATGATTCCTGTGTAGTTGATACTGTTGCTGAGTTCTCCTTTCTTCGGACGTTTCAAGAGGTATCCCTCTCTCCAGTCTGATAACATCTCTTTCCAAAGAGAGGGTACAGTAGTTCCACAGATGTGTTTACATCTTCTTCAGTGCATCTGCCGGAATACCGTCTGGTCCTGGTGCTTTGTTGATCTTCACCTGCTTTATGACCTTCCTGATTTCTTATTTGGCAGGCTTGTTACAATTCTTTCCCTTCTTGTCTTTGACTGATCTTTCAGGCTTGCTGTACATGGCTGATAGTTTCCTGGTGGTATCATGCAGCTGTCTCATACAGCTTTCTCATATTTCCACTACGTGCCGGTTGCTCGACCTCTTCTGCCAGGCTGCCAATGTAGTTTCGTCTGTCTGTTTTACACTCCTCTTTACTTCTCTGTTGGCTTCTGTATGATATGCCCTTCCTTTCGCTTTGCCGGTGTTGTGCGACTGTTGTTCACTGCTGTTTTCTTCTCCTTCCGAACTTGGATCATTCGCAAGTTTTCTGTTGAAATTAATTCTCTCTGCTGCTCTTTCCTGGGGCCAACCACTCGATGGCAGTGTCTCTTTGATGTTCTGCCACCGACTGTCGAGGTCGAATTAGCTGTTATAGCACTTTGGAATTTGTTTGCCAGGTTCAGTTGACTTTTTTGTCTTGTCTGTGGATCTTTCAGGAGGCCAACATTGTACTTTCGTCTGTTTGTTGCTGTCAAACGTTTCTTCAGTTTGAGTTTCAGTCTGGCAACCAACGTCAGCTTGCCTCATCATTTGGAAAACGCTGCCTACGATTATAATCTTGATCGTCGCACAAGTGTCCGCAAGTTACTTTTCATTCTCGTTCATCTCTCCAAATCCATGGGTTCCCACGACTTCTTCATATCCCGCTCTATCCATTCCAGTCTTCGCATTCAAAAAGTCTCCCATAAGAATATTAACAACTTTATCTGGGCATTAGTCGAGGATGCTTGTAGTCTGTTGTAGAACTGATCCCTGGTTTCTTCATCACTCTTGTTCTTTGGTGCGTAGCACTAGATGATATTAATCCTGATTTTATTGTTCTTTGTTCTGAAGGATGCTGCGACGATTCTTGACCCGTGAGCTTCCCAACCTATCAATGCCCCCTATGTCAATCCTGATAGCGTGTGTGCTCGTCAGTAGTAATAAGGGGTCTACGCACCCCACATGTATCGAACGATCAAAGGGTTTTGCCATTTTGATTGACAGGTAATGCATCGCAATTTGCCATTTTAATTACCTTTTAATTATCAGTAATTAACTCTTAATAACCCTTTATGACCCCTTAAATGCTCTTAATTGCCACTTAGTTACCCATAATTAATTAATTAGTTAATTAAATATCTAAATAACAACATTCCAAAGATCAAAGGATTTGTCATGTAAAAAACAGCAAAAATGTTTAAAAATAAAATGTTTTTAAGAATTACCTAATAATTACTTAACTAATTAACACCCAAGATATCAAAGAGCCATTTTGATTGACAGGTCACGCGCCTTTTGTTTATGTTCAGCTCGCTCTAGCTGAGAGCGGGTTTGTGGGTGCTGACTGTATATAGCGTACTTACCTTCGTCATCGGTTAAACCTTGTGACACAACTGATGGAGAAACGTCTATACCAGTTGGTGAGCCAGTGGCATAGAAACGGATATATGATGTATATGGCTATACGGTTTGGCGGGTCAGCCACTTTGCTGTCGAACTTTTACCCGTGTCTAATCGAAACGTACGGTCAGATGTTTAAGTCTCTTGAACACGATTATCAGTGTAGAAAGGCGATGTTTCAAGAAGACGACGAATGCGCGGAAAGTATGAAAGAGGCGAGGTCGGCGTACATGGCGAAACGGATAAGAAGAGCCACAAAGGAGACGAGCAGAGGCTCCGAGTGAGATGCTATCCGGGACAACTGTATGCGGAACCTATTGTTGACAAAGTTCACAACCTCGAAAGAGTTGAAAGAGGACTAGCTGGCTCCTGGAGACGTTGAACCGGTGGAGTGGGTGCCGTCGAAAGAAGGTTTTGGGGCATCGGCTACGGTACTAAAAAGGTCGAACGCGCTCGGAAAGCTATGGATGGAGGTGAGTAGTTATAATGTGTTTCTGGTCCTCCATTTGCCACAAAGATCAGAGGAAAAAGCCTGGGTTTTCCCCATAAAAAATGGCAAAAAGACCCCGTTTTGCCAGGATTTCCCCCTAAAAAATGGGTAATTTGTCACTAAATATGGGTAATTTGTCACTAAATAGGTAAACAAACATACCAAAAAGACGGTAATTAACTCATAATTATAACTAATTAGCACTGAATAACCCCTAATGATACTTAAAAATTACCTAGGAGCTCTTGTGTAACGTTAATTTGTTCTAATTAACCCTTAATTAGCATTAATTAGCCTCTAATTAGTACTAATTAACTCCTTAATATACCTATAAAAATACATAGCAGGTCTTGTATAACCTTAATTTACAGTAATTAACCCTTAATTAACGCTAACTAACCCTGAAATACCTCTTACTTTCTTTGTAAGCAGTTTTAACTAGACAAAGCTAATTTATCTTCTTTCTAGCAGCGGTGGTGGGTGCTGTTTGCTAATCTTTTCGGCGACCGTCGAATGGTAAAAGGTACGACTGTGTGATTTATTCAATATGTCATCCGCGGCTTCGTGCGGGGAGAGCTGGTGTTTTTCTTTTAAATCAATCCGTCTGTCATGAGCTGGACTTTTGTTTGAAATAACCATTACTATTATTATATACAATCTTGCAATTATAGCAGCTTCCATGATTGTCACTGTGGCTAGCATGCTTTTCGTGTACCAATGCGTACACAAAATGCAGTAACAATGTCATCATTTTCTTAGTTTTCAACGATTTTGCTCGCTGAGGTTTGGCTAATTGATTTTTTGTGATATAGACTTATTGTCCGCCTGTGTCGCACGATCTGTGGCTACTACTCAGGCCGTCCATAACGAGCCAGTAAACATTGACAGGGGCATGGGGTACACTGGGACCCGGGCGCCGGGTCAGGGGGCAGCGAATCGACGCTCAACTTATATCCACCAAGCGGATAACATCGTATAACATACAAGATACTGCTCTTCACTTGTAAGTCGTGACAATCACAGTTTAAACGTGGCTGGTATTCAGTCTGCCAACCAGGAACCACTTGTCGTAATACTGTTTGGAACAATTGAAACAGTAGACCCTATTTCTTTTAGCAAGTTCAGCTCTGACATTGGATAAATTAAGGCAGACGGGGCTTGGCCACCATATTCAAACGGGAGGTCGAAACTCGGCGGAGGCCTTGGAGTGCCAGAATGGAGACTGTCATTGCTATTAACGACTGTTTCGATTACATTTCGTGACTACTTGAGAGGCTGTGCGAGAATCTGAATGAATCACCGGAAATCGGGGGGTTGCGGGCAGTTGCTCCTTAGCGTCATAGTGTGCTGCCAAAGTTTTGCGGAGAAGGGCAAGAAGAGAAAACTAACATGAGACGACGGTCTTTCGACCGAACAGGAACTGAATACTAAAGACACACGGAAAATACATCTCATGGGCGTTGGCAACCAAGATTAGACTTATCATGACTCTGTCAAAACTCTACGAATCTAGGAACAGTATAAAACTCCGATTCGAATGGAACCGTATTACAACAAGTGGTTCCTGACTGCCAGACTGAATACCAGCCACGTTTAAACTGTGATTGTCGCAAGTGAAGAGCAGTATCTTGTATGTTATACGATATTATCCGCTTGCTGGATATAAGTTGATCACCCGTGCCCCTGGGTCACTACGCCACTGATCAATGTCTACTGGCTAGTTAAGAATGGCCTGAATAGTAGTCACATAACGTACGACACGGGCGGGCAATACATCTATATCGCACAAAAATCAATTAGTCAAACCTCAGCGAGCAAGATGGTTGAAAACTAAGAAAATTATGACATTGTTAACTTATTTTGTGTACGCATTGGTACACGAAGCGCATACTAGCCACAGTGACAATCGTGGAAGCTACTTTAATTGCAAAATTGTTTATAATTACAACAATCATGTTTATTTCAAAGAAAAGTCCATATGTATACATAAAATACAAATATAAATAATACAAATATATTATAAACACACAACATGGAATAAAAATAGTTGGTTAATAAAAAAGTATAAAATGTGAGTTCAAGTATACAAATAGGTAGTCCAGTATTAATTTATAAACATAGCACTTGTAATATGTATATCAGTATAAACATTAATAAAAAAGTGGATTTTCAGGCATTTAATGACGACATAATGAGCTAAATATGGATGAACGCATACGTTCATTATAATATTTTAACATAGTTTGTAGCAAACATAACACTTGCACTACAACGTAGTGACAAATTGTGTAAAATTATAAAACTGTTGCTACATACAACAGTAATACCTTTCAAACTGTTTTTTAAAATTTATACTGAAGACTCGAGGTGTACATAGATGGCAGAGCTGCAAAGACAAAATCTGAGCATATATACATGTTTTCTGTCTGGCAATGGCATCATCATCTGTAATCTTATTACTTAATATATGACCCACATATTTGCATTTAATAGTAATTAATGAACAATTGAATGACGAATATTTTTTTAAATCCTGAGGTAAAGCAAATGGAACCTAACTAACTACTACTTAGTCGCCAGGTGACAGCACCGCTGTAGCCGCATTCCAGTAAGTGCTGCTAATGCGGACATCGCCGTCGGCCGTGTGGCGTATTGTCAAACGTGCTTTGACGTGTAGCCTTTGCAATATGTATGGAAGGACGTGTTTGTTATCCTACGTGTTTGTAGACGAGAATATTATATCATTGTATGTGTAGAGTATACAGGAAGGATTTGTAGTAATTGTACTGTTCTTGTATACGAGCCAAGTGAATAATTAAGTTATTCAACACCAAACCTATTAAGACTGAGGGAGAATGTGACCATAGAAAGACTCACCATTTATAAAAACGGAATGTGCTACATAAACCATAGGCGTTATAATAAGGACAGGGGGATGACGGGGTTGAACCCCCTCAATGTTTTGGGGAAGGGGATGGAGATAGGCTTAGCTTTCTCGCGTACACAACTATGTCTCCTTAAGCGTTGTCGCCAACTCCAACCACACCCAAGAAGGCATGCAGTCACGCAAGTGCTGGTGATCGCGGTTCAGGTGGTTAATTAGAAGACAGTGTTTGGCAGTGGTGACACTCGGTATGAATCTTGTTGCCACCCTCTCAGCTGGCTCAGTTCATCTGTCTAGGTTGATGACAGTATCTTATTACAAGTTTTACATAGTCTTTGGGTTGCTCTATCGAGATATCAATTTGACGGGAGTACTGTTCTCCAACGGTGTCCCCAAACTTTACTTAGCGATCTTTGTGGCCCATTCTCAAATATAGAATGCATGCAAATTAGAAGAAAACCTTTGTTAGGCAAGTGTGACCATTCCGTATTATATATCGCGTCGTCAGTCTGTCTGTGACTATGATCTATATTGATTGATGACAATATATTCTTGTAATCATTTCCGTACATCTTTGAACCGCTCTGTGTTTATATCCACTAGACGGCTTATTAAAAACTGTTTTTAGCTGTCATTGATGTTTTCAAGCATGTTTGTATTCGTCACTGCAATTGTTGCAATGATATGGTAATTTGTTGGAAGAAAACGTTTGGCGGACACTGCCAACATAGGTTAACAAAGAGACTCTCATAAGCAACCATGTCATTACTATGATCAGCCAATATATATGAAAAGACCCAGTAGTCATACCGTCGACACAGTACATACCAGAGTCCATCCATTCTGACAAACTCTGTATAATAATTTACCAAGCAGCAGCTAATAAATACCGCGTCAACTGGCACATGCAAACTGAGCAATATCCACTGACACGCTTGACTGGTGAGCGACAAATCCTCTTTCAGAATGTTATGTTTGCGTTGATACAGAATATGCATAATATCCAAAACAGTACATTTCAGACACTACAACGTTACCATAACAAAAACATTTATGTCAAGCAATAGACAAACAGGTAGCTAGTATGGCCAATCATTGAAGTATGTCACGTAATTGCAATTACTGCGCGAAGGTTAATTGTTTCTATAAATAAACATCGTAAATATTGTCGGTTAAATTCCAAACTAGAGCACACACAAGTTGGAAAGTTGGGATACACTCACCAGTAAAGATCCCGGCCTCAACTCCTCATCAAAACCACATCATTCACGCACGGTTTAATGGTTAGATATATAGCAATTACTGTCCGAAGTCCTGTCTCAATCTATTTTCCAAAAATACTTAAGTCATGTAGCAATAGTACACATATTTGGGCAAAGCTTTTGTTGGCAAACTGGGCAAATCAAACCGAAAAATAAAAATGTTGTCAAACTCCAACATTTGTTTTATTTTCAGTTTATTAACATGATGTAGTTCGTAGGCCTAAACTATTGTGGACACCATTTCAATAATTTTGGTGTAGCATTCGCCGGATTGTAAGACTTTTTGGTGATGTTTATTACAACATCCGCCACCTTTGCTAACAAACTACAGTATTTTGTTGTGAAAATACACAAAATGTCAGTTTTTAATGCTATCTGAATGATTCCAATACTATTACTCGTGGAGCTACCAGTACTGTTACTCGTGGAGCGCAGTAGAGCAGCAGAAAGAGCTTCGGATTCTCGCGTGAGAGAACCTGGGTTTGATTTCTGTGCGGCGGTGTCGAACCTTGGGCAAGTTCGTTTATTCTACATTGCTTCAGTTCACTCAGCTGTATGAATGAGTACCTCGCTACAGACAGTGGTGGATATTTGTGTACGAATAGTCTTCGCGCATTAATTACAGCGTGGCTGAGTGCCTCCCAGAGAAGTCGAGATGGTATTCGATTGAACAGGTCTGCCAGGGAGTAAAACGTAAAGTGTTTTTTGCAGTCCTGAGGACTGGATACTATATAAGAACTTACCTTTACTTTTACTTTTGTATTACCTTTGGATAAAACATACAACCGAATGGACGTATTCTTGCTTTCATGACTAATACTCAACTCCAAATGATAGCATGATTTCTGCATTACACGTTTTCACACTTTACTCAAACTACACAAAACATCATTCGTTAAGTTTTTTAAGGGATATCCAAGAAGCACAATTGTTTGTCAGATATCTTGTGTGGTGTATATATGCAAGATAGACATACAATGTCAATATAATTGGTCAATATTGTGAAAACAACGGTTACGTCTTAGAACGTTCGATTTGGATATCGTAATAAACATGAATACCTCATTGTTTAAATAATACCAACAACTTTATACAACACATTTTCACAAAATATCGTCAACCGTGTGATTTGCCAATATGTTTTTGTAGGTTTAGTTAACATCAACTGTGGGCTTCGACAGGTGTGGATAAAACAACAAATGCTTTACGATTTCTCCGTGGTCTGCATTTACATTTTAGAATTGATAGGTATTACTGTTGTATGTAGCAACAGTTATGTAATTTTACACAATCTGTCAACACGTTGTAGTGCAAGTTTTATGTTGGCTACAAACTATGTTAAATATTTTAATGAACGTATGCGTTCATCCATATTTAGCTTATTATGTCGTCATTAACAGCCTGAAAATCTACTTTTTTATTAATTTTTATACTGATATACATATTACAAGTGCTATGTTTATAAGTTAATACTGGACTACGTATTTGTATACTTGAACTTACATTTTATAATTTTTTATTAACCAACCATTTTTATTCCATGTTGTGTGTTTATAATATCTTTGTATTATTTTTACTTGTATTTTATGTATACATATGGACTTTTGTTTGAAATAAACATTATTGTTGTTATTATAAAAACATTGCAATTAAAGTAGCTTCCACGATTGTCACTGTGGCTAGTATGCGTTTCGTGTACCAATGCGTACACAAAATAAGTTAACAATGTCACCATTTTCTTAGTTTTCAACCATCTTGCTCGCTGAGGTTTGGCTAATTGATTTTTGTGCGATATAGACGTATTGCCCGCCCGTGTCGTACGTTGTGTGACTACTATTCAGGCCATTCTTAACTAGCCAGTAGACATTGATCAGTGGCGTAGTGACCCAGGGGTACGGGTGATCAACTTATATCCAGCAAGCGGATAATATCGTATAACATACAAGATACTGCTCTTCACTTGTGACAATCACAGTTTAAACGTGGCTGGTATTCCGTCTGTCAGTCAGGAACCACTTGTTGTAATACGGTTCTATTCGAATCGGAGTTTTATACTGTTCCTAGATTCGTAGGGTTTTTGACAAAGTCATGATCAGTCTAATCTTGGTTGCCAACGCCCATGAGATATATTTTCCGTCTGTTTTTAGTATTCAGTTCCTGTTCGGTCGAAAGACCGTCGTCTCATATTATATTTTTCTTCTTGCCCTTCTCCGCAAAACGTTGGCAGCACACTATGACGCTAAGGAGCAACTGCCCGCAACCCCCCGATTTCCGGTGATTCATTCAGATTCTCGCACAGCCTCTCAAGTAGCCACGACATGTAATCGAAACAGTTGTTAATAGCAATGACAGTCTCCATTCTGGCACTCCAAGGCCTCCGCCGAGTTTCGACCTCCCGTTTGAATATGGTGGCCAAGCCCCGTCTGCCTTAATCTCTCCAATGTCAGAGCTGAACTTGCTAAAATAGATAGGGTCTACTGTTTCAATTGTTCCAAACAGTATTACAACAAGGGGTTCCTGGCTGACAGACTGAATACCAGCCACGTTTAAACTATGATTATCACGACTTACAAGTGAAGAGCAGTATCTTGTATGTTATACGATGTTATCCGCTTGGTGGATATAAGTTAAGCCGCCACCAGACCCGACGCCCGGGTCCCAGTGTACTCCATGCCCCTGTCAATGTCTACTGGCTCGTTAAGGAAAATATACTATATCATGCCACATATAATCTCCGTGGGAAAGGCCATGCTTGAACAATTCTAGTGTCTGGATCACTGAGAAGGCTGCATGGATAGAGATACTTTTAGGGTGGACGAAGGAGTCATCGGAGAAGAAATGTAGCACGCTGAAAGAAAACATTCAGGATTCTGATGTGGTAACTTTCTGACAGCATGCTGGTGGTGAATACCCAACTCGGATTTCTGCAAGGATCAACTTTAAAACCAAGAAACGAAATATATTGGAACCCACAATGATGACCTGTGGTGTGCTCTAGCTGTATTAGAACTCACACTGATGGCCTGTGGTGTGCTCTAGCTGTATTAGAACTCACATTGATGGCCTGTGGTGTGCTCTAACTGTATTAAAACTCACACTGATGACCTGTGGTGTGCTCTAGCTGTATTAAAACTCACACTGATGACCTGTGGTGTGCTCTAGCTGTATTAGAACTCACACTGATGTCCTGTGGTGTGCTCCAGCTGTATTAGAACTCAACCTGATGACCTGTGGTGTGCTCTAGCTATATTAGAACTCACACTGATGGCCTGTGGTGTGCTCTAGCTGTATTATAACTCACACTGATGGCCTGTGGTGTGCTCTAACTGTATTAGAACTCACACTGATGACCTGTGGAGTGCTCTAACTGTGACAAAACATCTGAGTTTATCAAAAAGATGCAACTTCAAACATACACATATATTTTCATCTGTAATGCATTGCTTGTTATACAGAGCCAAGCCATAACTAATGCTATCGTAATTAGGCGACTATAATTTATATTCTTTTCTTACCTTTTCTCGAGTTTGACATTTTGAAATGGAGGGGTAATTACGATTTTGTTGGCTCGATCGAGGGGTTACAGCAAAGAAACTCAAAAATATTAAATATCACTGTATTAGAGGCTCGACAGATCCAGTCCCAGCTGACACCGTTACGTTACTCGGCTGACGGCATTGGGAAGCAGGACAAATAAACAATGCATACGCTTCCTACACCTATAAAAATAGCTGTCAATATACATATGTCTACAAATTGCTTATTTACAATGCCGTTGCTTGAATCAACTCACCTCGGAATCTGATATATTGACTGTGTGTGTGTGTGTGTGTGTGTGTGTGTGTGTGTGTGTGTGTGTGAGTGTTTGCGTGTGTGTGTGTGTGTGCGTGCGTGCGTGCGTGCGTGTGTGTGTGTGTGACGTCAACTGTCTTTGCGTGGTTTACTGAGCGTGCATGAATATTAATTCTACTCGGGCTGCATAATTAATCATCCACGTGGCAGCAAGCTCAAAATGATTCACGTAAACACAACTGTTTATCGGCTTTTTGCGCAAATAACACCCAAATTATGCATAAACACGCAATACATAAGTAGCAGAAAAAGTACTTATATTAGCTTACAAAGAATCGCTTTAAGAACATTCAAAGCATATTTAACAGTGCATTTTCAAATTTGTAAAAAAAAATTACAAGTGGGCTTTACAGTGACTTAAAATTGCATTTTATTTTCAATTTAATTCCGGTGTATACAACTATGTTTCCTTAAGCATTGTCCAACCGCGACCAAGAAGGCTTGTAGTCACACACGTGCTGGTGATCGTGGTCCAGGTGGTTCATTAGAAGACAGTGTTTAGCAATGGTGACCCTCGATATGCATCTTGTTAGTATCCTGTCAGCTGGTTCACTTGATATGTATTGGTTGATGACAGTATCTTGTTACAAGTATTACATAAACCACAAACATCAGAATCAGGGGAGGGGAGGATGGGGGGCTAAGCTCCCCCAATAGCCCCAAATATTTCGCTTTTGTTGAGTCTCAAGGGTAACAGGGTGCACATGGAAGTTTTTGGTTAAACACAGCCCCTCCAATTTTCACCACGTTCCGACGCCTATGCAAACTATTGAATTCGAACAACAGGTAGAATATTGACTGTTCATGTTAGCGTTTTGGCTAAACAAACATAATACACATATTTCGTAATTAGTTTTTTAATTGGTGACATAAAATACACCATTTTTAACATTCCATAATTATTTTTCTCTAGTACGAATTAAGAGCCAATTAAAATCATAGCAGTTAAGAACAATTAAAACATATTTAACAGTGTGTTTTCAAATCTGTAAATATTGCTTTTTACAAGTGGGCTCTACTTTGACTTACAATTACGTCATATTTCCTATTTAGTTCCCATGCACAAGACAATTTCTCCATAAGCGTTGTAGCCAACTCCAATGATCACGAAGCAGGCTTGTAGGCGTGGTATGTGTATGTGCGGGTGATCGCGGTCCAGATGTGATTGATGGCTGGTTAATTAGAAGACAGTGTTTACCCTCAGGTGTGGCCGCTCTGTATGCGCTCTGTATGCACTCCTACCGTGTCTCCCAACCTTTACTTAGCGATCTTTATCGCCCATTCTCAAGTATAGAATGCGTGCAAAGTAGAAGACAACCTTTGTTAGGCAAGTGTAGCCATTCCGTATATATCGCGTCGTCAGTCTGTCTGCGACTATGATCTACATTGATTGATGAGAGTATCTTCTTGTAATCATTTCCGTACGTCTTTGAACCGCTCTGTGTTTATATCCAGTAGACGGGAGTGCAGCTTATTAAACCTGTTTTTAGGAGTCACTGTCGTCTTTGTTTTTAGACATGATGATGGCTACAATTGTATTCGTCACTGCATATTATGCGTTAGTTTGTTCGCTTCTTGCTTTCAGTTACTGCTATGATATGGTAATTTGTTGGAAGAAAGCTTTTGGCGGACACGTTCTGCCAACATAGCTTAACAAAGAGACAATGTAATTCCTATGGTCAACCAGTATATATGGAATGACCCAATAGTCATACCAGAGTCAATCCAACTCTGTATAATAATTTACCAAGCAGCAGCTAATAATTACCGCGTCAACTGACACCTGCAAACTGAGCAATAGCCACTGACTCGTTTGATTGGTGGATACAGACCGAGCAATAAGTCTACATTGGTGAAAAATCTGTTAACAAAACCACAGCTATAAAGGTGGTAGCAAATCCTCTTTCAGAATGTTATGTATGCGTTGATACAGAAATATGCATAATATCCAAAACAGTACATTTCGGACACTACAACGTTACCATAGCAAAAACATTTATGTCAAGCAATAGACAAACAGGTAGCCAGTATAGATAATCACTCTAAGCTATTAGTTACATGACACCCTGCAAACCTGTTCTTTCGAATAAAACTCTACTTGAAGTATGTCACGTAATTGCAATTACTGCGCGAAGCTTATTTGTTTCTATATAGACATCGTAAATATTGTCGGATGAATTCCAAACTAACGCACACATCTGTATCCCTGCTTTATAGTGTTAATTACGCTAATGTTCACCAACGACGATAACTGGCATGTAATAGCTAGGAAAACTAACCAAGAACGTACAGAAAGCTCATCGAGGTGGGCTTTGGAATGGATTTGTTCTAACAGGAATTAACTGACTTGCGAACCTCGGTGAACACTCAAGGCAATGGCTGGAAGCGGGCGATGGAAAAGCTAGGTCGTGTTACAAAGAGTTATCAGAAACTGTGATGAAAAAAGGAGTCGTATTGTGGAACAAAGAAACCTGCAACCGCTTCGTTACAAAGGAGATCAAGATGACTGGTGTCCGGGCGTCCTCCACCTCAGTCATAGCCAGCAGTGGCATCATTAAATCTTGGCACACTACCCCACTTCACCGTACTCATGACACAGCGGCGGTTCTTACTCAAAATTGGGTCGTCAAGAGTTCCCAGCGTCTCCGAACGTTTTCTTGATTATTCTGCTGTTCCGTACCGTGCGAGATGAATTATTTATTTAACATGGTGTCTCCGTCAAAGCCAAGAAAATACACTTTCACAGACGAACATTGCATTAATCAGCATGTCCAGCGACACTAGTATATTTGTAACCGGTAAGGAGACTGACTAATTAATTAATTATTTTTCTCGTTTATATCGACACTTAAGTACTCTTGTTGTTCTTATTAGTTTCGAGCTTTTATGCGTTTAGACCCCGTTTTGTAAATATAGAAAAGTCTACATGTCAGCTTCTCTAGCGGTCACCAAGCGGGGTCACAACCGATTACTAAGCCAGGGTTACGCAATCGAGGACGCTATACAAGATGTCCCGACAAAGCTGGGAAAACAAACTTTTCACAAATTTGACAAATCTGTATTGGAGCCACCACAAAGAAAGTATAAGAGGGTCAATATAATATGTCTTTTACTGTTTATTAGTGGACATTTCTGTGTACAACAAACATCTGCGCATGGTGTATGTTCGTTCGGAATTTTGACTTTATGCGAATAAGCCCTAAAAACTACCTTTCTGTGGAATAGACCGTGGTTGGAAGACACATTATGGGTTCCATCATTCTCGAGTAGAACGGCACGTACTCAACAAAATTATCTCTTTTTTGAAACTCTGTGACGGCGGGGAGAGTAGGCAACAAGCCTGGAACAAATGTCGCCACGCTGTTGAAGATGTTACGTTCTCTATGTAATACTTTCAGTAGATAAAAAAAAAGTTGTTTGTGCAGCTCCTGATGGTTCAGGGAGTAGTAAACATCTAGGTCATTGAACACGCTGAAATGCTGTCTACTCGTTTTCATCTTGTTGATACGTAAACTAGCCTAGCAGTTATCTTCGAGTGTAGCTGTGACAGCTTTCAAGTTGACAGGCAGTTTCCGACAGAACTTTCACTCTGTTTAGTGTGGAGTGGGTTGGGTTATCATGGTTCGCTTTCTCCTTGCCTAGGGTGTGCCCCGGTTCATCGATGAACTCCTCTCTTGCCGAGTCTTGGAGAACCTCCTTATTCGGTTATTGCCGTAACTGATCTCGCCGTCTTCAGCTGACACTTTATAGTCGCCACATCAGGCCGTGCCCGTTCCAGCACCTGACTTCAAAAACTCCCTTCACCGTTTTAAGGTATATAAAAGCGACTTTGCGCATTCCGCATATAATTATTATGTTCTTACAGTTGGAATTGCGTCCACAACAGTCCTCACCATCAGAATAAACACAATAATGTCGACATGAAAAAGTTGCTATTAACGTAAAGGGGCGTACCCAGGATTTATATATTGGTGGGTTTCCAAACGGGTATGACCCTATCTATTGCAGGCCCGTTGCATAGATATTTTTGTATCAAGTGTAAAAAGTTTCAGACGGAGCCTCTGCTGCTATATATCGGACTGCCATCGAAAACCGAGTGGTGGTGGGGGATGCTGTTGGAGGTTATTTGCGGTGATGTTCCGCCCGTAGTACTCCATGCATAATATGGGCCTGTGTTTTAATATGGATCATACAAGAAGCGGGATTTGGTTATGCCCATAACCTACATATTTTTCCGAACATACACCCTCTCGGCACTTAAAATAAATCGCTTTGTATAAATGAACGTATCTGAAATATAATAATCTGGATAGGAATTAGCTATATGATCTAAACCCAATCAGTACCAAACTAAGTTAGGAAAATGGTCTTTACAGTTACAAACGGGGTAAATAATGCCCATCTGAAGACAGCCACACGAGGGCTGCGTTCGATAACTATACTGTCCCAAGTTTTAATCGAACGTTGGACCCTGCCTTTAGGGCCGCGGATGCCGGATAGAATATCGGATAGATGGGTCGATACGACGCCTATGAAGAGGCATACTTCATGTAATTAAAGTACACGGAGTGGATGCACTAAGCCGGTGCTCATGCGCAGCATAGTTAGACCGCATTTCCCAGCTGGGATTTACACGAATAAGTTAAATACACACATTTCTCCGTGTCCTCTAAATGGTCTTCATGAGTATCCCCCATTTCACTTTATCTATCGGAATACCTGCCTCCTTATTATCACCTGTATGAAATAAATTAGCGTAGATCTAATATCCTTAAAAATGTTTTAGTACAGTGGCAGAACCACATATTTTCCCAAAAACTTACCTATAATCATTTCTTTGCATTTTTAATTGGTCCATGTCATCTAGTAACAAAATCCAATGGCCGCCGAAAAGCAAGAAATGGCTTACTTTCGGAACGAATTGACTGAGGAAGGTGATCTTGGTGTCCAAGCATAGGTCTTTGAGGTCAGAGAATCCGTTTATGCAGTGAAATTGTTGTTTGTATAAAAATCCAAAATGGCCGCCAAAAATCCTTACAATTTAGTAACCATACGAGAGAGTGATGACGTTGATGTCAAAATCATGTTTTTTAGGATGTTGATTTCATTGGGGTATGTTTGGCGATGTTTAGAAGGCAAGATCAAATCAAATAGGTCAAGGTAATTTGACGTTCCGAAAATCTTAAAATGTTTTAGAACTCGAGCGTTAAAGATGCGGAAAAGCGAAACAAAGCTTCTTTTATGTGTTTTGATGACGAATCCAAATACCTACATCTGTATATCTGAGATTCAAAGACACATGCTAAGGCAAAGGTCAATGTCATTTGTGGTCCCAGAATCTTAATAATGCCATAGCTAGGTCAAACTGTGTGATCTCTGACTCTACAGTACGCTGCACTTTTGAAATATTATCACTGAAATGAAATCGGCAAGGAGAAGCTTAAGCAGTCTGAGAGCAACCGGCAAGAAGGATTTTATGGCAGGCTCTCCAAATGTATGGTGACCTTCGCTTCCCAGAAAAAACATATTCTTGTTGGAGAGCACATCGTTTTGGACCAGGAGGCCATCTACGCCAGAGTCATAGGTCCTCTAGTTAGCAACACAGATATCGACTTACCACAAATACTCTCAACCGAGTTGGCAGCTTACCTACCCTCCATGTTCCATCCATATGGAAGCATAAAAGCGGCGACCGGCAAATCAACGCTCAAGAAAAATCTTGCTCTGGAAGTGGCATTGAGGACTTCGGGCGATCCCACTACTCTGGTCATTGATATCTACGCTGCTCTCTGGACAAATGATTGGCCTAAAAAAGGGTCAGTCCAGACGTTCGTTCAAGGTTTCTAAGTCTGCTAGGCCTCCAAACTCTTTGAAAGTGAAGTGTACCTGGAGGTACGTGGATTACTCAACCAAGAGCAGCACCCGAGCAGCGCGAGCCACGACGTTTTCAAAGGTCTATAAACTCAACCTGAAGTCACCACTTGATTCAGTGATCAACTGTACGCAGGCAAGGAGGCAGACATCATCATGACCCAGCAGACAATTTTCGTTAGCCTGGATCCACAGGCAAAGAGTCTCCGTCGTTGCTGATGACAGGGATGTTGTTGCGTTACTTCGCCATAATTTTGCAGTTCAAAATCTGCAGTGTCCCATAACCATGTAGTCTTCCATCCATGGCCGAACATATGTTGACATCCCAGCAGCAGTGAAGAAGCACTCCGTTATCATCTCACAGGTTTTTGCCCGGCATGCTATAAATGGATGTAATACTGTGGCGACCATTTACAGAACTGGAGAGGTAACTGCCATATCAGCATCAAAGAAGGGATTGCAACATGACACTATCGGTAAAGCTGATGGTGATATGGAGCAGGACAAGACAGTAGCAACCGCGTTGATGGTTGCATGTTATTGTAGCAAGCTGAAGTGTGAATCTATGACAGAGTGCCGCCGGCGCATGTGGGTGCTGAAAATTGGAACGAGTACAACCTCTACCCCCAAACCAATGGAGGTCGGATAGGAGGCAGACTATGCCTACAAAGCCCTATATCCTCGCATTGTTGTTGGTGGTGTACCCCGGCTCATGAGTCAGTACTCAAGCTCATACGATGCGGTCGAGAGTCAGTGCGAGCCTGTAAAGGCAACAGCTGCGGATGTACTGGACGCCAAAACGCATGCACTATTTTTTGTACCTGTGTCGGGAGGATTTGAATGCAACAACCCATTCAATAAGAAAGCGTCTTTTGAGGATGGAGATGACGATGTGTGTCAGATGAGAGTCAGCATGTCATTGATGAGTCTAACGAGGATCAAGAGTAATTGTGCCATAATTTTACATAACACATAGAGAAGGCGTTTTGAAACTATTTATATGTTTTGCATAATTGTTTCAAATTGATCATCTAATAATTGTACTCTACTTGGATAGTGTTAGTTACAGTTACCTGATGCGTTCTATCGTGAAGTTGAATTAATATGTTTATGTCTGCCAGTAATTTGAAACTTATTCTTGACATGTAGGTTTTCTGAAACGGTCACAAGTCACGGTCATTTACATTAAATGTTAACTGACAAGAGTTAAGGAGGTCATAGTGGATTGTAATTAATAAATAGACTGTTTATTTCATATTACAGTTTCAATTTGAATATTTTTATAAACAGACAAATACCAACAATAGTTGTTGGCTTCAGGTATTTAGCTTTCAGACATCCATTTTGGAGGACATATAATCATTTGGCAGCATAGTGATTCTTCAAATCGTCACGAGCACACCAGAATCAGAATCTCTGACCCCAAAATCATATATCATCGCGTCTATGTCACCTAATTCCAAAATTATGCCACGTTTAAGGATTTAATTTTTTTTTGCATTTTGGCAGTCATCCTGGCAGCCATATTGGATTTTTTGTAATATGAACTCAACCAATCTTGATGAAATCCTCAGAAACAGATTTCGTACCTCCAAAAACCTATGTCTAGATCCGAAGATCACTTTTCTAAGACAATTCGTTCAGAAGTTATGCCATTTATAGCATTTCGGCCATCGGCCATCTTGGATTTTTTAAAAGCAAGCGGGTGTGAAGTCCACATCCAGTTAGTTTTGTTATTAGATGACATGGACTAACCAAAAATGAAAAGAAATAATTGTAAGGGGGCATTGCAGAGTGTTCTGGTTGAGCCACTGGACTATTGTCGAAATCTTCATCAGCCATTTCAGCGTTCTACTTGAAATGGATGTCTTCTTCCTACGTCAATAGCCAATGAGTGGCGCCATCTTGTTCTTTAGCATGGAAATTTAATAAATGTTATAATTTCTCATTTACTTTAGGTATGCATATGTATTGCATAATTTAATTTATCATTTATCACAAGTTAACTTCATGAAGGCATGTCAAGCAAGTCCCGCAGTCGAAATTTGGATCGCAACAAAAAGGTGAAGAATCGCTGTCATGACCGTTCACGGTATGGTCTCGAGTTGTGGTCAAATGTACAAGCGAAACAGATCTTGTTTGTCTGGATGTTGCTACGCCAACGACGCTCCAGCACATATGTCCATGCGTGACATCAACATACATCATAATGTTCAAGGTTCATACCGCTATTGCTGGCGGTTTGGTATACGGCAGACATGTCCAAACTACCGGAATCTTCTATGTCTTATGACATCTGGGATGGATTCATGGGTGAATGTCTCCTCTCTGATCTGGCTATTTCGTAGGCTGTCTGCCTTAGTAACACCTCTGATATACCACAGGTAATGCATCTCAAAAACTTCAAGAGACTGCGTGTTGTGCGATCCTAGTGTCCAGATTCCTGCACCATAGATTGCTATAGGCAGTACAAGGGCCCCATATAGTCTGGCTTTCATTCTTATTGAGATGTCTCTGAAAATATGTTATTTTTGAGTCTACCAAAAGCTGCTGATGCTAAAGCTATTCGCCTGTCAATGTCTCTCTCTGTAGAAGGTGCTATGTTGCCTAGGAAGCAGAACTCTCTCACAGTCTCGAGTTCTTCATTTTCCAGGATGATATATTTGTCTGGTGAGGTGATTACTTTGCATTTGGAGAGGTTGATTTTCATACCCCATTTGTTACAGGCAGCTTGAAGATCTTCAGTTGGAAATAGTAGTTTATCGAACATGACAGATATTGATGTTGTGTCGTCAGCATACCTAATGTCAAAACTGAGGTCTGTATCTAGTTTGAACTCTTTAGATAGGCTCTTCAGGTCAGCCATAGCGAACTTGAGAAAAAAGCTGAAGAGGATAGGTGATATCAAACAACCGTGCCTCACTCTTATTTCAAATTTGAACCAATCTGGCCACTGACCATTGATGATAACAGCACATTCGATACTCTCGTACATGGAATCTGTCAGCGGTGTCATTTTGGGGTCCACCCAATAGATCTCAGCATCTTCCATAATGCATCCATCCAAATGGTGTCAAATGCGGCCTTGAAGTCCACAGAATTGAAATTTTGTGGGATGTGATGTTCATTTGTCTTTTCTGTGATCTGGCATATTATGAAGGTAGCATCTATCGTTCCCCTGTTACTCCTGAATCCAAATTGCCTTTTGACATGTGTGTATCAATGGTGTATTTTGTTCACATGACTGTCTATGGATTCAACGTGCCAGAAAACCCTCAAAATGCGCAATTATTAATATTACCGAGACACGCGATGTTGCAAAACGGATGGTCTATGTGTTTCGCGTGGTATCACACGAATCGGACATGTAACGTCAAACCACTCTCTCTGGCAGGAATAACCATTTAAAGGTGACCAACGTTTTGTCTTGAAATTGTCAATATTTCTACTGTATCATATTAAAAAATCAAAACAATATATGAAAGTCGCCAAATCGACAATATGTCCAGGTTTCGTGAGAATCGACCATATAGTGTAGGCCCTCGTGCAATTACGTGCAGAATGGTTGTTGAAAGAAAACTTTCACTTGATTATTAATATATATGTTATAAAGTGGTATGGCATATTTGCCACAGCTCTGACCTGGTTCCGTTCTTGGGCCTTTGCTTTTCACTCTCTACACTACGCCACTCAGCTCTGTAATCCAAAGTCATAAATTGGATCATCACCTTTATGCAGATGACACACATATCTACATTTCCTTGGCCACGCCCGATAGAAGTCATTCCCTAAACCGACTCAACGATTGTCTCCAAGATGTTTTTTTTACGGATGACCGACAGCAAATTAAAGTTAAATGCAGACAAAACTGAATTTCTCATAATTGGTACTCCAATGCAGCGAGGTAAACTTCATGACTTTTTTCCAACATGCATCCTGAGTCAAAATATCACACCAGCAGCATCAGTACGGAATCTAGGAGTGACCTTTAATTGCGACTTCAATTTCAGACAACACATATCCCAAACGTGCCGTTGCTGTTTTTTTTATCATATCCGTGATCTTCGCCGCATTGGCCGACATATGTCGCTTTATGTCGCTAAGACTATCGCAACAGCTTTTGTTAGCAGCAGAATGGATTATTGCAATTCCCTCCTTCATAATATTCCTACCAGGGATATTGCAAAACTACAACATGTCCAAATTTTTTTAGCCGTGTCAACCGTGGAAATGTCAAGTAAGTGAGCACTTACCGTAATCATTGTTCTTGATCGTGACTACTGTCATATCAACCGTCGAAAAAACTTCAATTTGTGCAATTCCCTTCCCTACCCGATACGCAGTAGTTGTTAATGTTTTGCCATCTCATTATTAACTAACTTCTAAATGGGTTTTATCCATCACATACTCTACGTACCGTTTCCTCTAATACCAACCGTCCAAATTGCTTGGGATACCCTTAAATGTATCTACTTGTGGCATGCCATCATGTTGTTACCATTCTAGTTGCCTTCTAAATTACAATTGTGCAATTTTGAACAGTCTGCGATAAATCGTTTTTGCTCATGTTTAACCATCTTCTCACTGATTACTATCATATCAATGAAAACTAATCGTCAGAAACAATATAGATTGTTGTTATTATAAACTGTACTGTCATATACGCGATATATTATGTTTTGACCTTCAATTGATCGATGTGCAGGATTTAACAACATTTGTACCGTCCCTCTATTGATATCATAACAAATAAGTGAGACTAAGCCGTCATAAATCGTCTTGACTGCGATTACTGTAATCTAAACAGTCCAAACAGCTTCAATTTGTGCAATTTTGAACAATTAGCGATAAATTGTTTTCATGCAATAATCAACACAAGTCCAATGTAGTTTGAGAATTGAAATTGGCCACACATACATTGTATTAAATTACAGACATACATTATTTGTCGCTATAGTGGTATAAAACCACTACGAATATAAACCTAAGCAAACAATAAAAATATTCCACCACCAATCAACACATGCAGTTACAAAAAGATGGGGCTTTCCGCCTACCCTGTATAAACATTAGACAAATATATATACCGTTTGCCAAACAAAAAGTCTGTCGACGCAACAAAACCCAACACATTCCAGAATTGGGGATATACCTTTGTGTTCAAACCGAAATTTGGGAAAGCGTTGCGACATTTTCCAACTATTTTTTTTACCAACGGTGTACACTATTTGTTTAACTAAACAGAAAGGTGGGGAGGAGGGCGGATTTAGAAGTAGCATGATATACACGACCTGACACACAGTTACCCAACGCAGAAGTGGCGGCTTAACCGCTAATCCAATTCAAAGGCTGGGGTCTATTCATGACATGTCGTGATTGGCTGAAGGCGCTGGGTGGTTTCATTAAGCCAAACAGCTGGAAGTTATTATCGCCTCAACCACTTAGCTCAATACCCACCCGTCCTGGCCATTGCATAAAATACAGTATGCAATGCGTTCATACCTTCATTTATGCAATAACCAACACAAATCCAATGTAGTTTGATAATTTAAATTGGCCAAAGGATGACGTTTTTTATTGGAAAGTGGATTGTTTCTAATACAGCCACTTTTGGGCATAAAGATAGTAGGAATGTGATGTCTAACATGCAAACCAGATGGGAAACAGAACATATGCACACCCCCATCAAAGTTTCCCAGGCACACATTCCTACAACATGACGACAATATACAGACATACATTATTTGTCGCTATACATGTATAAAACCACTACGAATATAAACCTAAGCAAACAATACAAACATTCCACCACCAATAGACACATGCAATTACAAAAAGGTGGGGCCATTCCACTACAAAGTCACCAAGAGGAACCTGTGACCATCCCACCGTATGAAAAACATCAAACGTTTGACCCAAGATACTTACGCAAGTCGGATATACTTCCTAAAAGCATCCACCTGCCTGCTGCTCTGATTTGTGCGTCAGATTCCCCTCGAAAAGCTGCTGTTGTAGCTGCACCAATGCGAAAACTGTGACCTTTAAATGAACTAGTTTGGTAGCCATAAAACTGAGGAGCCGTTTAAGGGACACGTCAAATTCACTCCGCAGCATAGGCGAACCATACGCAAACAGGATACCCTGTACTGGGCCCCTGGCATGCATGTGTGCCACAAAGAGCGTAATCATTTCCACCAAGATTGGCAGACAAAGATACATGCCCAGTCACTGAAAAAACACTACCAACTTACCCATGCCCACTCATAGTGGGCTCTCGTTGATGGAGCAATAGGGAAACTTCATGGGGAAATGTTTTTAATCATTCCCACTTGGTTAAAACGATATATATATATTTTTAATGATTAACATGGAAACATTACCAACAGTAAATTCTAAATATTAGTTGTGCAGTTATTACTACGACGATGTATGGTTCAAATAGGAGTTTAATTCGTATTGGCGTGAAAAAATCTGCCGAGTAACGTGTAAAACGCTATGAGCAATTCTACATACTGGATACCGAGCTATACAATAACTGACCCTGGTGAACTTAAATACAAAATTACGATTAAAGCAACGACTAGCATTATCACTGTGGATGGTATGCATTTCATGTACCAGCGTGCACACAAACTCCAGTAACACTGTCGTCATTTTCTTAGTTTGCAACCATCTTGCTTGCTGGGGTATGGCTAATTGACTTTTTCGCAGGTTTCTGTCGTACGATATGTGCGTACTATTCATGCCATGTTTAAAAAGCCAGTAGACTTTGGTCAGTCTATAATCATTCAAGTGCCAGTTGGCGTGGTAATTACTAGCTGCTGCAAGATAAATTATAAGACAGGGTTTGTCAGGATGGGCTGACCGCTTGTGTGTTCTGTTTCGATTATATGACTACTGATTCTTTTTGACTATCGTGGTTGGTTTTAGAATTATGCTATTCGCTTATGAGACTCTCTGTGTTAAACTCTCTTTGCAGTGTCCGCCTAACGCTTTCAACAAATTACAATATTATTACAATAACCGAAAGAAAAAATCAGACAGTCTAGCCACACAATATGCACTGAGTGTCACACCTGCCTAATAAATGATGTATTCTAAATTATATGCGTCAGCCAGTAGTCACCTGCATACGTGTGACTGCAAAATGGTCTGGTCGTGGGTAGAATTTTACATAACCATTGTTATTGTTATATCTGGTGCTGCTATTGGTGGGCTTAATTTCAGGGAATACTCATGTACGGGCTGGAAATATGTCCAGTTGCTGAGTACTATTGCAGCCATCAAAATGCCTGAATAGAAGTGTTAATGGTCGCTAAATATATGTTTTATCAATTATAAATACTCTTACCGAATGGACACATTGACAGAGCGATCCAATGATGTACGTTAATGCTTGCAACGAGATTTATTTACATAAGAACGAGCGAGAAAGATCGCGAACTAGAGGAGTGTAAATATAGCTGAAGTGACGCAAAGACATAAAGTAACGCTTTAAAAAGAAACTGTCATCAAAATAGATCAAATGAGCAAGAAGAAAGGATGACGCCACGGTACATACCGAGCGGCCACACCTCACTGGCAAACTCTGTCTTCTAACTAACCAGCCCTCAGTCACCTGAACCGCGATCACCCGCACATGTTTGCCTACAAGCCTGCTTGGCGGTGGTTGTAGTTGGCTAACAACGCATAAACATTATCTTTTGCAAGAGAAAGCAAATAGGAAATAAAATATAATTTTAAGTCCGAGTAGGGCCTTGCGGTTCTGAATTGCGTATGTTGTGCTGAATAGAAATGCAACAACCAGGGTAAGGTTGCCATAATTACATCAAGGTACACCTGATATATCCTTTCAACAAATTACCATATCGTAACAATATATGAAAGGAACAAGCAGACAGACTACCGACACAATATATATTGAGTGTCATATTTGTTTGATAAATGATGTCTTCTAAATTATATGCATTAGACAAAGTTGCCGCGTTCACCTGTACACATGTGACTGTGAACTGGTATAACCGTGGATGGAGTTGGAGTTTCACATATCAATGTTAATTGTTGTGATTACTGCTATCCTTGAGCCTAATTGCAGGGAAGGTGTTGCTTTCGCGAGCGGGTAATACGTCCAGTTGACGGATAAAATTGCAGCTATCAATCCGACACAACAGAAACACGTCAATTGTCGATGAATACATGTTTAAATATCCTACGCTCCCACCTACTGAACATCACGACAGAATGATCCAAATACATACGGTAATGCTTCCAAGAAGATACTGTCATCAGTAATTACAGATCATAGTCAGAGACAGAGTGGCGACACAAAGTCTACGGACTGGTCGTACCTGCCTAACATAGGTTATCTTATAATTTGCATGGATTCTATACTTGAGAATGGACAATAAAGATCGGTAAGTACAGGTTGGGAGAAACGGTAGGAGACACACTACTCCCGTCAAGTTAAGGTCTCGACAGAGCAACCCAAAGAGGCCCGTGACGCTGGTAACATAATACTGCCATCAATTAACACAAATCAAATGAGCCAGCAGACATGTTAACGACAAGGCGCATACCGAGCGGCCACACCTGACGGGCAAACACTGTCTTCTAATTAACCGTCGGTCATCTCTGGACAGCAATCACCCGCACATGTGTTCTTACAACCCTGCTCGGTGATGATTGGAGTTGGCTACAACGCTTAAGGAGATACTGTCTTGTGCAATCGAACTAAACAGGAAATACCACGTAATTTTAAGTCAAAGTAGAGCCCATTTGTAAAAAAACAATACTTTACACATATGAAAACGCACTGTTCAAAATGTTTGAATTTCTCTTAACTGCTATGTCGTTAATTAGCTGAAATCTTGTTAGATAAAAATAATTTCGAAATGTATCAAATGGTATATTATATATATAATATGTTTGTTATGTTTGTTTTGCCAAAACGCTAACATGAACTGTCAACCCGTTGTTGGAATTCAATAGTTTACGTAGGCGTCGGAAAAGGGTGAATATTGGAGGGGCTGAGGTTAACCAAAACCTTCCATGTGCATCCCATTACCCTTACGACTCACCAAAACGTCCAACTACATCCCCTTGGCGAAATATTTGGGGCTATTGAGGGAGCTTATCCCCCAACCCCTCCTCCCCTGATTCCGATGCCTGTGTTTTATGTAGCACATACCGTTTTATAAATGTTGGTTCTTTCTATGGTCACATTCTCCCTAAGTATTAATAAGTTTGATTTTGAATATCTTAATTATGCACTTGCGATATGTACAAGAACAGTGCAATTAACACGATGGGTTGCTACATACTCTACTTGTACATGTCATATTCTCGTCTACAAACACATAGACGTTAACGAAGACGTCCTTCCGTACATATTACCAAGAATACATCACACGTCACTCGGCCGATGGTAAAGTCCGCATTGGCAGCACCTACTGGACGGCGGCTACAACGGTGCTGTCACCTGGCGACTTAGCAGTAGTTAGTTAGTTAGTTATGATTTGCTTTGCACAATACACTCCTTCTACTACCACTGTACTACATAATTTGCGTTACACAATACACTCTTCCTACTCTCGATATATTACAAAATATACTTATGTAAAATTACAGAACTAGACATATGGAAAATATTGATGTCATGTGACGTGGCTCAGATTTTGAGCCACGTCACATGACATCAATACGTGATCAAGATCCACAGGTGGTCGATCGAAACGTTGTTTCCACTAAACGCTCCAAAGTAAGTGTTAATTCTTGTTGCCCATTCAAATCTTGGAGCCATGAACAATAGTTTCCACGTCGCTCCCGACAATATGTTAATTAAATAATAATAATAATAAATAAATAAATAACTGCATCCTAAGTAAATAATTGAATTCAACATTGCACAGATGTCACTGATGCGGACTGTAAAGTTCTTTGAAGGTCTGTCGAAATAAGTATGTCTTTAAGAGTGATTTGAAAGTGGCAACGCAGTTTGTATGCCTGACTGCATCAGGCAGGGCATTCCACAGGATCGGGCCAGCCACCGACAAGGAACGACGGCCATAATGTTCAAGGTGATATCTCGGAACAGTCAGCATACCTTTTTCGGCCGATCTAAGTGATCTCGTCGGCATGTAGGATGTCACGAACGATTAAATGTACGCAGGGCCGAGATGGTGCACTGCAAAAAGACAGTGAGGAAGATCGCCCGATGAAAAAATCACAAACGGTTCAACATGAGATGCATTTGGTATAACATCACCCCGACAAGCATCAAAATGAATACAACGTATCTGGCGCAAGAGCACATCAAATTGTGAAGAAAGCAGAATTACGGCTGCTCAGAGTACGTACACGACAATGTACGTACACGATTAAGAAACTAAAAGAATCCCTGACAACGGATAACAAAAATGGAAGCCATCTTGAATAGAGATGAGACAGCGGAAACGAAAAGGTTGCTCGCAGTTGCGCATAAACACACATTCGAGGAAACTAGGTCACGACAACAAAACAAGTTCGAGAGACTTTACAACAAACCTCAGGTTAAGAACGAAGTGACAGACACCTGCATAGACAGTAACTGGTGGGTAATGAACTTGAGCGACAGACAAATTAGTGATGATGAACGATCAATACTTAGCAATGGTTTAAACTTTGTTATTACTCCGACCACTCTCCCGGTTGAAGAAATCATAGCCGGTACAGAGGTAGTCGTTAAACAAATGACAGACACCGCTGCAGAAGAACTCCGAGGGGAAGTTGTCCGCACCATCAAATGAGCAAAACTCCCTAAATCTAACATCACGAAAGGGAAGAGGGCTGCTTTACAGGAACTGAAAAAAGACAACTCCATCATCATACTCCCTGCAGACAAAGGTAGAGCCACGATAATCATGAACACTACCGAATACAGAAAGAAACTGGCAGACATGGTGGGTGATACGCACACGTATACCAAACTAAGCAAAGGCCCTACCCACAAATATAAAAACAAACTTGGCAACATCCTAAGGAAGTGGAAGAGAAATGGATCAATCACAAACAAATTGTACTGGAAACTATACACAGACTCGGAAGAACCCCCAAACTATACGGGACCCCTAAAATCCACAAAGCCAACACAGCTCTCACGCCTTTAGTATCCATGAACCGAGTATTCAGCTGTGGCAGTATAACATACAACGCAGAAAAATACCTTGCCAACATCCTACCCCCTTAACCAGCCGCACAGAAATTACCATCCCACAGATAGTGGAGCTCCTTGACGTCTGCCTGAACACCTATTTTATATATGAAGGTGTTTACTACCAGCAAACACATGGGGTTACCTATATCCCCCCTAATAGCTAACTGCTACATGAAACAATTTGAGAAACAAGCCATCTCTACAGCACCACAACCCCCATCGCTGTGGTTACGCTACGTGGATGGCATATTCACTGTTCTACATGAATATGATGTGGAAGAGTTCACCGAACACATCAACAACATCGACCTACACATCAAATTCACCATCGAACAAGAGAAAGACAGCAAACTTCCTTTCCTGGATCTATTCTAGATGATGGATGCACCAAGCTAACCAAATACAAGAAGCATACACACACGGACCAGTACCCCAACTTCAAGTCACACCATCCTCTAACTCATAAAAGATCAGTTGTTAAACAAACTAGCACTCTCACCAGCAGCGCCCAGCTGTACGTCACCATAGCGGAAGACAGGAAATCAGAACACATGTCCACTACGCCCTGAGAGCCGATAACTATCCAGAGTAGGCGCTTGTAGTTCTGCCACCTAGTGCGAACAGACCACCAACGAACAACAACAATGCACAAACAACGAACTCAAACTGACCCATGTTTGGACTACCATACGTAGCAGGGTTATCATAACAACTCGGACGAATCTACTAGTCAACCATAAACCCGCCAACACCATCCGTTCAGTGGTAGTGCACCCTAAACACAAAACCCCGAAAGAACACCAATATGGAACCATCTACCACATCACCTGTGACAACAACAGTAGCCACACTTACATCGGTGAAACAAAAATACCACTCAGCCAGAGGTTCAAAGAATACACAAACCTGGACAAACATACAGGAGTATGAGATCATTGTCTGGCCACAGAACATTCAGTGTCCATGGATAACACCAAGGTCTTGGCCCGAGAACTGAACTGGCACAAGAGGAAAGTAAAGGAGGCCAGTAGTAAAGGGGGTGTTCCAGCGCGTATGCGTCCGTTTTTCCGTTGTGGAAGTGGAAAAGTAGTTCCGGCTCCCATGTTAAAAGATAGGGAAATACCCGGATGTTGCTCCTTGCTCCATCCAAAGGAAAACGGAGATATTATGCAAATGAGTTTGTCTAATTTGCATTGTGGGCTTGGCCAGTTAGTTCCCCATGTTAAAGCATAGGAGCTATTATCATAAACGTATACGACGAAATTTTGAATTTTCTCCATGTTAAGAGATAGGGAATTTTCCCATTGTTAAAGGATAGAAGCTATTATCGTAAAGGTATCCGACGACTTTTTGAATAAAATATTCAGAGCAGCATTTGGATATGCCACAAACTAGTTTGCTTGACCCGCAGGCCGAGGCTCCGCTAAGGGATCGAGCCCTTATTTGATTGACGATGACATGTCGAAAATGTGGTGTTATAATAAGGCGTAGTTTATAATAATAAAAGGATTATAAATTCAACGGAAGTCGTTTTATCTGAAGTAATGTAAACGAAATGTAGACTACATATAGAACTATGTTATATCAGAACCTATAGCCTCGTTTTTTCGAACAGAGCGGCCATCTTGAAATTATACGTTTGGTATCATTTCCGTACGGTAGTACCAAAATTCGTGTCTCTTATCAATTCCGTACTCAAGACGTACCCGCAACAAACATGTTTGTTTGTTGCGGGCGTGAGCGCGCGCACCCTGTATGACGTCATCAAACTGCTACGCGCAGTAATTTTGTACCCGAGGTGAGTTGGTTATACAGGTAGTGATTTGGTTATCCGTCGTTTTGAACTTGCGCACTTGAATGTAATTCCATTATTTGGCGTCATGGTCAGTGAATGACGTCATGATACGCGCAGTAATTCTGTAAGCGAGATGAGTTGGTTATACAGGTAGTGATTTGGTTATCCATCGTTTTGAACTTGCGCACTTGAATGTAATTCCATTATTTGGCGTCATGGTCAGTGAATGACGTCATGATACGCGCAGTAATTTTGTGCGCGAGGTGATTTGGTCAAGCAGGTAGTCATTTGGTTAGCCATTGTTTTGAACTTGCGCGCTTGAATATAATTCCATCATGTGACGTCATGATACAGTGACATCATTAAACTATAAACTGCTACGCGCAGTAATTTTGTGCGCGAGGTGATTTGGTCAAGCAGGTAGTCATTTGGTTAGACCTTGTTTTGAACTTGCGCGTATGTAATGTAATCCCTTCATGTTACGTCATGATGCAGTAACGTCATTAAACTATAATCTGCTATGCACCGTAATTTTGAACTATATCGAATACCGGCTATAAACAATCCGGTATAAACAAAGGCTCTGTGTTGAAAAAAACATCCGTGTATTTGTCCCGTGTTAAGTCATAGACATAGGGAATTATACGAACTTATCTGCTAAAACATTCAAACTACCAGCTATCTGTGTAATATTTTGGTCAAACTGTTTGTCATGTAACAGTATTTGTCATACGAGATTTGTACTTACCAAACTTATTATAGCAGTTGATAGCCTGCATACAAACTGGTTCCAAACTGGTCCCAAACTGTTTTGAACTGATATTCCTTGTTCAAGTCTCATCTACATGTATGTCTCATCTGTACCTAGATAGCAACCTTTTATCACACTATCATTCTTAACCTATACGTATGTACCTATGCACGTATGTGCATAATTTCGTTCAATACCATTATTAAATAAACACGCTATGTGCGATGCGCAATGTCGACTCGGCGGCCTTGACACCAAAGATCCTATATCAATGCAAGACGGCACAGTGCTCGCTATCTACATTGTTCGAGGAAAGTGAAGCGTCATGTTAGAACAGTACAGGCACATAATAACCTCCCAGATAAGATGTACCAGTATTTATATAGTTTACCGTATTAAGGGTCAAGTGTACAAATGTCCATTAGAACGTTTTTTTTAAATCTTTTTTCGTACTATGGTATTTAAATTCGTGCTTCTTCGGTAAAACCTTCCAAACTTGCTTCTGTCGTAAAACAACTAACCTGGCATGGGTAACCGAAAACGAACTCATAGATTCATACATAGATACATACATAGAGACATACATAGATACATACACGTGGTACGAAACACACAACACGCACATGAACTCAGACCAACTAGATGGTGAAAGACTGTTTGAGTGTTTTGTTAGACGCCAGTGTGAAACTATCCGACGTGACAGTCGAACAGTTGTGTAATATCAATACTTGGTTGCAAGAAGCCGTTTCGAAACAGTGGCGAAACACTATGAAACAAATGGTTCTGACAGTAATGGAGGGTGACCTGTAAATAACTTTCTTTTGTCTTGTATACGATTAAACTTTGCAGGACTCTGCATCAATGTCTAGTCTCTGGTTCTCGTAGTTATGGAGCGTGACATGTAAATACGTTTGTGTTGTTCACGAATAAACTGTGCAAACCTTATCTTGTGTCTTTACTTAACCAAACTAAGGCCAACGACTTCCACGAATCAAACTTTGACTAGCGAGATGCACGGACCAAGCATTCAAACAAACTTCTCTGACAAACGAAACACCAAACACTTAGAGCAACGAGTGACAAGAACCAAACTTATCGGACAAATGAAACACAAAACACTTAGATCACACTTAGATCAACTTGTTGGACAAATGAAACACCAAACACTTAGATCACACTTAGACCAACTTGTCGGACAAACGAAAATTCGACGCGTTGTCGCATCAAATCCCTCCTTTTTGAGTGAATTCGACGTGTTATCGCGTCAAACCCCTCAAAAGTGAGGAGGAGGAGGAGGGCTAGAGATGGACGGGTTATTGTATGACATCCCTCCTCCTCCTCTTTCAGGCAAATAGACGGGTTATCGCGTGACATTCCTCCTTTTTCATGAATAAGTCCTACCAACACTAAAAAGTTCTAAGTTCTATCAACACTAAAAAAATGTCTAAGTCCTACCAACACTAGAAATGTATAAGTCCTACCAACAGTAAAAATGTCTAAGTTCTATCAACACTAAACAATTTCTAAGTCCTACCAACACTAAAAAGTTCTAAGTCCTACCAACACTAGACATTTCTAAGTCCTATCAACATTAAAAAATTATAAGTCTTACCAACACTAAAAAGTTCTAAGTTTCTACCAATACTAAAAAGTTATAAGTCCTACCAACACTAATACCAACTCAAAAAATGTATAAGTCCTACCAACTCGAAAAATTTATAAGTCCTACGACCACTAATTTTTTTTATTCTTGTCACTCGTTGTCACTCGTTGGTCTAAGTGTTTGTTTGCTTTGCTTCCTTTTGAAGCAAATCTCACGCGATAACACGTCTGTTTGCTTGAAAGAGGAGGGATGTCACGCGATAACACGTCTATTTTCCTGAAAAAGGAGGGATCTCACGGGTTAACACGTCCATTTTCCTGAAAAAGGAGGGATTTGATGTGATAACACGTCTATTTTCCTGAAAAAGGAGGGATTTGATGCGCTAACACGTCTATTTTCCTGAAAACGGAGGGATGTCACGCGATAACCCATCTATTTGCCTGAAAGAGGAGGAGGAGGGATGTTATACAATAACCCGTCCATCTCTAGTCCTCCTCCTCCTCCTCACTTTTGAGGGGTTTGACGCGATAACACGTCGAATTCACTCAAAAAGGAGGGCTTTGACGCGCTAACACATCTATTTTCCTGAAAAAGGAGGGATTTGATGCGATAACACGTCTATTTTCCTGAAAAAGGAGGGATTTGATGCGCTAACACGACTATTTTCCTGAAAACGGAGGGATGTCACGCGATAACCCGTCTATTTGCCTGAAAGAGGAGGAGGAGGGATGTCATACAATAACCCGTCCATCTCTAGCCCTCCTCCTCCTCCTCACTTTTGAGGGGTTTGACGCGATAACACGTCGAATTCACTCAAAAAGGAGGGCTTTGACGCGCTAACCTGTCGAATTCACTCCAAAAGGAGGGATTTGATGCGACAACGCGTCGAATTTTCGTTTGTCCGACAAGTTGGTCTAAGTGTGATCTAAGTGTTTGGTGTTTCATTTGTCCAACATGTTGATCTAAGTGTGATCTAAGTGTTTGGTGTTTCATTTGTCCGATAAGTTTGGTTCTTGTCACTCGTTGCTCTAAGTGTTTGGTGTTTCGTTTGTCAGAGAAGTTTGTTTGAATGCTTGGTCCGTGCATCTCGCAAGTCAAAGTTTGATTCGTGGAAGTCGTTGGCCTTAGTTTGGTTAAGTAAAGACACAAGATAAGGTTTGCACAGTTTATTCGTGAACAACACAAACGTATTTACATGTCACGCTCCATAACTACGAGAACCAGAGACTAGACATTGATGCAGAGTCCTGCAAAGTTTAATCGTATACAAGACAAAAGAAAGTTATTTACAGGTCACCCTCCATTACTGTCAGAACCATTTGTTTCATAATGTTTCGCCACTGTTTCGAAACGGCTTCTTGCAACCAAGTATTGATATTACACAACTGTTCGACTGTCACGTCGGCTAGCTTCACACCTGCGTCTAACAAAACACTCAAACAGTCTTTCACCATCTAGTTGGTCTGAGTTCATGTGCGTGTTGTGTGTTTCGTACCACGTGTATGTATCTATGTATGTCTCTATGTATGTATCTATGTATGAATCTATGAGTTCGTTTTCGGTTACCCATGCCAGGTTAGTTGTTTTACGACAGAAGCAATTGGAAGGTTTTACCGAAGAAGCACGAATTTAAATACTATAGTACGAAAAAAGATTAAAAAAAAAACGTTCTAATGGACATTTGTACACTTGACCCTTAATACGGTAAACTATATAAATACTGGTACATCTTATCTGGGAGGTTATTATGTGCCTGTACTGTTCTAACATGACGCTTCACTTTCCTCGAACAATGTAGATAGCGAGCACTGTGCCGTCTTGCATTGATATAGGATCTTTGGTGTCAAGGCCGCCGAGTCGACATTGCGCATCGCACATAGCGTGTTTATTTAATAATGGTATTGAACGAAATTATGCACATACGTGCATAGGTACATACGTATAGGTTAAGAATGATAGTGTGATAAAAGGTTGCTATCTAGGTACAGATGAGACATACATGTAGATGAGACTTGAACAAGGAATATCAGTTCAAAACAGTTTGGGACCAGTTTGGAACCAGTTTGTATGCAGGCTATCAACTGCTATAATAAGTTTGGTAAGTACAAATCTCGTATGACAAATACTGTTACATGACAAACAGTTTGACCAAAATATTACACAGATAGCTGGTAGTTTGAATGTTTTAGCAGATAAGTTCGTATAATTCCCTATGTCTATGACTTAACACGGGACAAATACACGGATGTTTTTTTCAACACAGAGCCTTTGTTTATACCGGATTGTTTATAGCCGGTATTCGATATAGTTCAAAATTACTGTGCATAGCAGATTATAGTTTAACGACGTTACTGCATCATGACGTCACATGAAGGAATTACATTACATACGCGCAAGTTCAATACAAGGTGTAACCAAAGCACTACCTGTTTGATAAAATCAACCTCGCGTACAAAAATACTGCGCATAGCAGTTTGATGACGTCATACAGGGAGAAAATTCGAAAAGTGGTCGGATACTTTTGCAATAAAATGGCCTATACTTTAACATGGGGTAAAAATTCCCTATGCTTTAATAATTACTGCGCGTACAATGACGCCACTGACCATGACGTCACATGATGGAATTATATTCAAATGCGCAAGTTCAAAACGATGGCTAACCAAATGACTACCTGCTTGACCAAATCACCTCTCGTACTAAATTACTGCGCGTAGCAGTTTATAGTTTAATGATGTCACTGTATCATGACGTCACATGATGGAATTATATTCAAGCGTGCAAGTTCAAAACAAGGTCTAACCAAATGACTACCTGCTTGACCAAATCACCTCTCGTACTAAATTACTGCGCGTAGCAGTTTATAGTTTAATGATGTCACTGCATCATGACGTCACATGATGGAATTATATTCAAGCGCGCAAGTTCAAAACGATCGGTAACCAAATGACTACCTGCTTGACCAAATCACCTCGCGCACAAAATTACTGCGCGTAACATGACGTCATTCACTGACCATGACGCCAAATAATGGAATTACATTCAAGTGCGCAAGTTCAAAACGACGGATAACCAAATCACTACCTGTATAACCAAATCACGTCGCGTACAAAATTACTGCGCATAGCAGTTTGATGACGTCATACAGGGTGCGCGCGCTCACGCCCGCAACAAACAAACATGTCCAGACACGTCTTGAGTACGGAATTGATAAGAGACGAATTTGGGTACTACCGTACGGAAATGATAGCAAACGTATAATTTCAAAATGACCGCTCTGTTCGAAAAAACGAGGCTATAGGTTCTGATATAACATAGTCCTATACGTAGTCTACATTTCGTATACATTACTTCAGATAAAACGACTTCCGTTGAATTTATAATCCTTTTATTATTATAAATTACGCCTTATTATAACACCACATTTTCGACATGTCATCGTCATTCATATAAGGGCTCGATCGCTTGGCGGAGCTTCGGCCTACGGGTCAAGCAAACTAGTGTGTGGCATATCCAAATGCTGCTCGGAATATTTTTATTTTATTTAAAAAGTCGTCGTATACGTTTTTCGTGTACTACTCTACTCGGTACCCCCCCCCCCCTATTCCCGGTGTATCCGTGTTATGTTCACGCAGCCCTTTCTCTGTTTGTACTGAATTTACGCCAACTATTGGGTAGGTTGGTATTGGGCAATCAACTTTATTAACACAGGGATTGCCACTGTGCACATATAATATATACAATAGTCACATCTTGTCACAGCCAGGTACATCCAGATTACAGAGTGATGGACCACACATGTTATGTACGACACATTTTTGTACATTTAGAATAATCATACTAGACATTTACCAAAAAACCCTTGATTGTTGTTATATTAACTTACAGCATACCGACTGTAATATGCTTACAGTATATAAAACACAAGGGAAAAAGATACCTGGTGTGCAGACTGCACACCTTTCTATAGTACTAGCTACAGTAATTCAGCTTGACATATACAAAAGTGGGGGATAGAAGCGCCCCCCCTATCTTACAACATTCATGTAACATCCATATTTAGTTATCTTGCATTATGTATGCTAATATGGAAGTAACTAACACACGCTATACGTACAACAGATACAACGGGTGGGTGGGTGGTATTCAAAATGTCGTAGTCAAATCTGAAGTTGTCACGATGGCGAAGCGAATTGAAGTGACGAGAAACCCTGCATCGTCTCCTGCCCACAATTTTTTTTCCCGCGCCCGCTGCTGGCCAATAGGATGCCGCGTAACTGACACGGGCTGAATGGGTATTTTGGGCCAGCTTATTAAGCGTTGAGGCGATTCAAAGGGGGTGTGCAGACTAGGAGGGGAACAGGTTGTATAACCACCTAGCTTAACCGCTAGGTGCTCGCTCTGTTGTTACACAAAAATTATTTTCATCCTGAAGGCCAAAAATTCATATGATAATAGCTCCTATGCTTTAACATGGGGAAAATTCCCTATCCTTGAACACAGGGAACTAACTGGCCACGCCCACAATGCCCATATAAGGGCATTTATGCAAATTAAGCAAGCTCATTTGCATAATCTCTCCGTTTTCCGTTGGATGGAGCAAGGAGTAACATCCGGGTATTTCCCTATCTTTTAACATGGGAGCCGGAGCTACTTTTCTACTTCCACAACGGAAAAACGGACGCGTACGCGCTGGACCACCCCCTTTACCACTGAGGCCATATACATCAAACAGAGAGCCTCCACCATGAACCGAGACCAGGGATACCACCTGCCCGCCATCTACAACCAGATCATTCCGCCAAAATATCAGCCACGTCACATGACATCAATGCGTGATCAAGATCCACAGGTGGTGGAAAGAAACGTTGCACGTTTCCACTAAACGCTCCAAAGTAAGTGTTTATTATTGCTGCCCATACAGAAATAGAGTTATAAAAAATTTCAATCCGCCCTATGGGACTAGTGGTGGTTTGTAACAATAATTTGTAATAAATCCAGATTACTGTAATAGTCTTCGCGAAGTAGGGAAAGGTTGTTGGGATCCATGATCACCGGGGAGCTTAATTTTTTAATACTTATCATACATTTAGTTTTTCGTGTTCTGTAGAAGCAGGTCATGCTACTTACAACACGGCCATTTGAATAATTACGGACGAGTAACGGCGCGCCAAGTCACGATTGTATGCGTTTTAACCGATAAATAGTGTGTAGTAAATATTTCGTGTTTTATTGTTTTATTTATACAACTACCATGCATAGTGTAATGTTGTTTGTAATAGCATTTTGACAATAAGGGATACGTGTTCTGTTAATATCTGAAGCAGTTCTTGACAGATGTTAACATATGTTTCATTAAAACTCGTTCTGTACGAACATTTGTGATCAGGCACTCATGAGCCGGTTCATGGATGCCACCATTGACTGGTGCAACTCCCCACATTTGTTTGCTTTCAATAGGGCATGGTGGCAGTGTTTGAGTATTTGTATATTGTGATCCGTTAATGTTAGAATGTCATAAATTAAAAGGTTTCCTATAAACTTGGAACTCAACAATATCAAGCGTGGATAAATGTGAAATAAACAATGAATAAGTTCTTGATCGATTGAAAATTAATAGATCACTTAGTTTTTCCCAATTATTATCAATTGCAAACGGTCGTTGAGCTATATTATCTCCAAGAAGATGAGTAATGCGCGTAAAGCCGTTGCCTTAGGGCATCTATTATGTGTCAGTAGAACTGGTCTGTTCACAATCATCCAGGAGCCAGTTGACGCGGTTATTATTAACTGCTGCAAGGTCAATTATAAGACAGGTGTTACTTCTAAATTATATGCATTAGCCAATGGGGCCGCTTTCATTTGTTACTGCGAACTTGTCTGCTCCTGTTTTACATATCGATTGCAACTGCTGCATTTACCACCGCCATTATGGGCCTAATCGCAGGGAATATATCGTTTTCACGGGCGGGTAATACAGTCAATTTACCTAAACCATTGCCGCTGTCAAACTTCCAGAAGGGTAAAGGCGTCAATGATACATAAATACAGTTTTATAATACTCACGCCGAGTGGATACCTCGACAGAGCTACCCAAAGACGTATGATGAAGCTTGCAACGAGATACTCTCATCAATCAACACAATTCAACGGAACCAGCAGACAGGATGGCGACACGGTGCATACCGAGCGGCCACAACTGACTAGCAAACACTGTTTTCTAATTAATGGTGTTTCAGTCAGCTCTTCTAAAATCGCATGTGTGGCGGCAAGCCTACTTGGTAGTGCTTGTTGAGCTTGGCGACAACGTTCAAGATTACGTGATCTTGCGATGCGTACAGAAAAAAAGGAAATTAAATGTTATTGTTGAGTCAGATAACTTCCGATAACGGATTTTGCTGGTATTGTATGTAGCCATTTGGATGTAGTTGGTATTTCTGAAATGCGCATGTTTGTTGATACAACGACCAAAATAGGGTTGACATAATTATTCAATCACTTCAAAAGCTTTATTTTGTTATGAATGTCTGGCGTGATACAAAATGGTTTTCTCTGTTTAGACTGGTGTTTTTTTTGTGTGTGTCACCACTTAACAAACTGCTTTCGAAATGATTTCATCTATTATGGTTGAGAAAAAGATGTTACAAAATGTTAATATGCAACCCGTTTGTTTTAATTCAATAGGTTGTGCGGCACAAATCATTATCTTTTGATAGGGAACTTGCTGTAGTATCTTTCTCCATACATCTTACTATATTTATGTGGTGTTGGGTGTTAGCCTATTTTTACACTTGCCAGGTGTACAAGAGCAATACAGTGAGTCGCTACGAATGACTTATTCTTGACTACAGAAACAGATATGCTAACTAACACGTGCTTCTATACTTAATCCCTCTTAATATTCAAGTATGTCAAGGCCCATCTGACCCGTCACACGGCCGCGGTGAAGACCGCATTAGCAGCACCTACTGGACGGCAGCCACAGCGGTGCTGACACCTGGCGACTAAGCAGTAGTTAACTAGGTACGATTAACTTTGTTATACCATTCCGTTTACTACAACGCTATGTGGTGGATGACCTACAACTACAAAAAAAAATATTAGAAATCTTGAATCCACGCTGGCCAACACAGGCAAATGGACGATGAAAGTGTGTCATGACTTTGGCATGCTCATGACACCACAACAATGATCATACAGCCACCTTTAATGTGTAAGAACTGGTCAAATGCAGTCTAATTATCTGCAAGGAGCCTGCTAAATCTCCTTCAACGATGCAATAGTTTTAGAGATATTGTCTCTCAAAAATGAGAGTACCATAAACCCGCGTGTCTTTCGTGAGTTTCCACTTTTTACTTTCTCCCCGCGTCTGGATTGTAATTTATGCCTATTAGCTCAGCTATATGACACAACACTATAGTGTTTATTACGACATCTCCGTATATTACGATATGCGGGCCTTGTGGAAGACGCTTTTATGTGGTAATACGGGATGATATGGCGTATTTATGTGTCTCTTTGTGGGACCTATTTACCATAGTACTTTTGTTTAAAAATAACCATTGATTTAGTGTCATTGATTTTTCGAAGTAAAATATCAGTGCTTTAAAAAATATATATTGCACATTTGGTTATTATTTTACAGAATATACAATAATGAGGTACACACCCTATCCTAATAAAGTAGCCACATATATTTAGAATATTGACATCTTGCCGCGTTGAAACATGCATCCAAATACGGGTGTCGTAATAAATATTTGTGTTAATAAAGCAAATTGCTATGAAAAGGCTTGCTACAAAAATGGTTGAAGTGGTTTTCATGGCAGTTTTTGTATATGTGCTACATTGTATTAGCTAAGCAAACAAATTAAATATTGGAAGTTAATAATAATTATATACTTTATTTTTGGTAAGTTCTTTCATATTTGCGAAATAATTCTAGTATGTTTGCACCGGATTTCAGTGCAGCATGGCGCTCTGTCTTTAGGCATAAGTAGTCATGGCAGCTGTTTGAAGCAGAACTTGCGAAGGACAATTACCGTGTTGTCTAACCTGCAGTGAAAGGCAATGTCAGTGCATCCGCCAAGACAGAAGCAAACCTTTCCATTCAGAGTATCACGAAATTCTTTCTTCAACATTTAGTGGCCTGCATATAGCGACAACACAGAAATCGTGAAGACGTTGGTATTGTTTCCAACATCCTTCAAAATGCAGTACTGGTACTAAGCAAACCCACCAAAAAGTACCCAACATGCATGTTTGAAGATATTTAGGTGATATGTTGCCAAATGGAAGACAAAAACATTATATAATAATTTGTTGGTACTGCTGAAAGTATTCATGTTTATTACGACATCCAAATGATACACGTACATCAATACGTCCATTCGGCTGTATGTTTTTTTGCAAAGATAATAATAGTGGTATCATTCAGATAGCATTAGAAACTGTCATTTTGTGTATTTTCACAGCAAAATACTGTAGTTTGTTACCAAAGGTGGCGGGTGTCGTAATAATCATCATCAAAAATCTTGAAATCCGGCGGATGCCAAACAAAAATGGTTGAAGCGGTGATCACAATATGTTAGGCTTATGAACTGCATCACGTTAATTAAGTCATAACAAAAGAACTATTAGAGTTTGACAACGTTTTTATTTTTCGGTTTGATTTGACTCTACGCTGGATACCCGGCAATACCTCTAAGTCAAGTTTGATTAGTCCAGTTTGCAAATCCTTAGTCCAAGTAATAATTATGTCTACTATTGGTATATGACTTAAGTATTTTGAAAAATAGACTGAGACAGGACATCGGTCAGTAATTGCTTTGTATCTAACCATCAAACCGTGCATGATAGGTGTGATTTTGATTAGTAGTTGCAGCCGGGATCTTTACTGGAAAGTGTATTTCAACTTTCTCACTTGCTTGAAACAGATGTGTGCATTAGTTTGGAATTCACCCGACAATATTTACGATGTCTATATAGAAACAAATAAGCTTCGCGCAGTAATTGCAATTACGTGACATACTTCAAGTAGAGTTTTATTCGAAAGAACAGGTTTGCAGGGTGTCATGTAACTAATAGCTTAGAGTGATTATCTATACTGGCTACCTGTTTGTCTATTGCTTGACATAAATGCTTTTGCTATGGTAACGTTGTAGTGTCCGAAATGTACTGTTTTGGATATTATGCATATTTCTGAATCAACGCATACATAACATTCTGAAAGAGGATTTGCTACCACCTTTAAAGCTGTGGTTTTGTTAACAGATTTTTCAGCAAGGTAGACTTATTGCCCGGTCTGTATCCACCAATCAGACGATTCAGTGGCTATTGCTCAGTTTGCAGGTGCCAATTGACGCGGTAATTATTAGCTGCTGCTTGGTAAATTATTATACAGAGTTGGATTGACTCTGGTATGACTATTGGGTCGTTCCATATATATTGGTTGACCATAGGAATTACATTGTCTCTTTGTTTAGCTTCCAACAAATTACCATATCATAGCAGTAACTGAAAGCAAGAAGCGAACAAACTAACGCATAATATGCAGTGACGAATACAATTGTAGCCATCATCATGTCTAAAAACAAAGACGACAGTGACTCCTAAAAACAGGTTTAATAAGCTGCACTCCCGTCTACTGGATATAAACACAAAGCGGTTCGATGACGCAGACAGACTGACGACGCGATATATACGGAATGGCTACACTTGCCTAACAAAGGTTGTCTTCTACTTTGCACGCATTCTATACTTGAGAATGGGCGACAAAGATCGCTAAGTAAACGTTGGGAGACACGGTAGGAGTGCATACAGAGCGCATACAGAGCGGCCACACCTGAGGGTAAACACTGTCTTCTAATTAACCAGCCATCAATCACATCTGGACCGCGATCACCCACACATACCCATACCACGCCTACAAGCCTGCTTCGTGATGATTGGAGTTGGCTACAACGCTTAAGGAGACACTGTCTTGTGCATGGGAACTAAATAGGAAATATGACATAATTGTAAGTCAAAGTAGAGCCCACTTGTAAAAAGCAATATTTACATATTTGAAAACACACTGTTAAATACGTTTTAATTGTTCTTAACTGCTATGATTTTAATTGGCTCTTAATTCTTACTAGATAAACAAATTACGGAATGTTAAAAATGGTGTATTTTATGTCACCAATTAACAAACTAATTATGAAATATGTGTATTATGTTTGTTTAGCCAAAACGCTAACATGAACTGTCAATATTCTACCTGTTGTTCGTTGCATAGGCGTCGGAACGTGGTGAAAATTGGAGGGGCTAAGGTTAACCAAAACCTTCCATGTGCACCCCATTACCCTTGAGACTCACCAAAAACTAAATATTTGGGGTTATTGAGGGAGCTTTGCCCCCATCCTCCCCTCCCCTGATTCTGATGTTTGTGGTTTATGTAATACTTGTAACAAGATACTGTCATCAACCAATACAGATCAAGTGAACCAGCTGACAGGATAACAACAAGATGCATACCGAGGGTCACCACTGGTAAACACTGTCATCTAATTAACCACCTGGACCACGATCACCAGCACGTTTGTGACTACAAGCCTTCTTGGTCGCGGTTGGACAATGTTTAAGGAGACATAGTTGTGTACACCGGAACTAAATTGAAAATAAAATGCAATTTTAAGTCACTGTAAAGCCCAATTGTAAAAAAAATATTTTACAAATTTGAAAATGCACTGTTAAATTTGCTTTGAATGTTCTTAAAGCGATTCTTTGTAAGCTAATATAAGTACTTTTTCTGCCACTTGCTGCTGCCACGTGGATGATTACTTATGCAGCCCGAGTATAATTAATATTCATGCACGCTCAGTAAACCACGCAAAGACCGTTGACGTCACACACACACACACACACACACACACACACACACACACACACACACACACACACACACACACACACACACACACACACACACACACAAACACACACACACACACACACAGTCAACATGTCAGATTCCGAGGTGAGTTGATTCAAGCAACGGCATTGTAAATAAGGAATTTGTAGACATATGTATATTGACAGCTATTTTTATAAGTGTAGGAAGCGTATGCATTGTTTATTTTTCCTGCTTCCCAATGCCGTCAGCCGAGTAACGTTTCGATTAAGTAGAATTAAAACGGACGCCGACAGCTGCAGTCGGTGTCAGCTGGGACTGGATCTGTCGAGCCTCTATTACAGTGATATTTAATATGTTTGAGTCTCTTTGCAGTAACCCCTCGATCGAGCCAACAAAATCGTAATTACCCCTTCATTTTAAAATGTCAAACTCGAGAAAAGGTATAGTCGCATAATTACAATAGCATTAGTTATGGCTTGGCTCCGTATAACAAGCAATGCATTACAGATGAAAATATATGTGTATGTTTGAAGTTTCTTGGTTTTAATGTTGATCCTTGCAGAAATCCGAGTTGGGTATTCACCACCAGCATGCTGTCAGAAAGTTACCACGTCAGAATCCTGAATGTTTTCTTTCAGCGTGCTACATTTCTTCTCCGATGACTCCTTCGTCCACCGTAAAAGTATCTCTATCCATGCAGTCTTCTCAGTGTTCCAGACACGATAATTGTTCAAGCATGGCTTTTCCCACGGAAATTATGTGTGGCATGATATAGTATATTTTCCTTAACGAGCCAGTAGACATTGACAGGGGCATGGAGTACACTGGGACCCGGGCGCCGGGTCTGAGGGGGGGGGGGGCGAATCGACGCTCAACTTATATCCAACAAGCGGATAACATCATATAAGATACAAGATACTGCTCTTCACTTGTAAGTCGTGATAATCATAGTTTAAACGTGGCTGGTATTCAGTCTGTCAGCCAGGAACCCCTTGTTGTAATACTGTTTGGAACAATTGAAACAGTAGACCCTATCTATTTTAGCAAGTTCAGCTCTGACATTGGAGAGATTAAGGCAGACGGGGCTTGGCCACCATATTCAAACGGGAGGTCGAAACTCGGCGGAGGCCTTGGAGTGCCAGAATGGAGACTGTCATTGCTATTAACGACTGTTTCGATTACATGTTGTGGCTACTTGAGAGGCTGTGCGAGAATCTGAATGAATCACCGGAAATCGGAGGGTTGCGGGCAGTTGCTCCTTAGCGTCATAGTGTGCTGCCAAAGTTTTGTGGAGAAGGGCAAGAAGAAAAAAATTATATGAGACGACGGTCTTTCGACCGAACAGGAACTGAATACTAAAAACACACGGAAAATATATCTCATGGGCGTTGGCAACCAAGATTAGACTGATCATGACGCTGTCAAAACTCTACGAATCTAGGATCAGTATAAAACTCCGATTCGAATAGAACCGTATTACAACAAGTGGTTCCTGACTGACAGACGGAATACCAGCCACGTTTAAACTGTGATTGTCACAAGTGAAGAGCAGTATCTTGTATGTTATACGATATTATCCGCTTGCTGGATATAAGTTGATCACCCGTGCCCCTGGGTCACTACGTCACTGATCAATGTCTACTGGCTCGTTAAGGATGGCCTGAATAGTAGTCACATATCGTACGACACGGGTGGGCAATACGTCTATATCGCACAAAAATCAATTAGCCAAACCTCAGCGAGCAAGGTGGTTGAAAACTAAGAAAATGTTGACATTGTTAACTTATTTTGTGTACGCATTGGTACACGAAACGCATACTAGCCACAGTGACAATCGTGGAAGCTACTTTAATTGCAATGTTTTTATAATAACAACAATAATGTTTATTTCAAACAAAAGTCCATATGTATACATAAAATACAAGTACAAATAATACAAAGATATTATAAACACACAACATGGAATAAAAATAGTTGGTTAATAAAAAATTATAAAATGTAAGTTCAAGTATACAAATAGGTAGTCCAGTATTAACTTATAAACATAGCACTTGTAATATGTATATCAGTATAAAAATTAATAAAAAAGTAGATTTTCAGGCTGTTAATGACGACATAATAAGCTAAATATGGATGAACGCATACTTTCATTAAAATATTTAACATAATTTGTAGCCAACATAAAACTTGCACGACAACGTGTTGACAGATTGTGTAAAATTACATAACTGTTGCTACATACAACAGTAATATTCAATTTTTTTTTAATTTACACTGAAGACTCGAAGTGTACATAGTACCACACTAGTACTGAAAGAGGGAAGTTTTAATGGTAGAGCTGCAAAGACAGAATCTGAGTACATGTTTTTTGTCTGGCAATGTCATCATCATATGTAATGTTATTACTTAATACATGACCCACATATTTGCATTTAATAGTAATTAATTAATAATTGAATGACGAATATTTTTAAATTAAATCCTGAGGTAAAGCAAATGGAACCTAACTAACTACTATTTAGTCGCCAGGTGACAGCACCGCTGTAGCCGCATTCCAGTAAGTGATGCCAATGCGGACTTCGCCGTCGACGTGTAGCCTTTGCAATATGTATGGAAGGACGTGTTTGTTATCCTACGTGTTTGTAGACGAGAATATATAATTGTATATGTAGAGTATGTAGCAAGCATTTGTAGTAATTGTACTGTTCCTGTACACGTGCCAAGTGCATAATTCAGTTATTCAACACCAAACCTATTAAGACTGAGGGAGAATGTGACCATAGAAAGACCCACCATTTATAAAAACGGAGTGCGCTACATAAACCATAGGCGTTATAATAAGGAGAGGGGGATGAGGGGGTTGAACCCCCTCAATGTTTTTGGGGGAGGGGATGGAGGTAGGCTTAGCCCCCAATATTTCGCTAATGTGTGGAGTTGGAAGTTGCTGGTGAGCCTTGTTAGAATAAGTAGTTATTCTATTTGGTCGCCAGATGGCGCTATTGACGTTGATGTTACGTGACATTTCTTAGAGTTGCATATCGTATTTACAATCTTTGATGCGAGCATGCGCAGTTTCAGTTCCGGTTCGACCACGCCAACACGAATTTAACAAAAGTCGTTTCGTGATACTTAATCGGTTGTCAACAAACAATTATTGAAACAGGGTGTCAGAAAGAGGGAACTAGAGGTGAATTGGAACTCAGAGAACGTAAAGTCGCGGTGAAAGAAGGTTAGTCCGTTCTATTTTGACTACAAAAGTGATGGAACGATTCCTTCTCCCCGACCCGCTTCCCGTGTCCGGCAATCTGCCAGAGCAATGGCTGCGTTTCAAAAAGCAGTTCACGCAGTTCATCGACGCCAGTGACAAAGCTGACGCGAACGCGAAGACGAAAACGGCGATTCTACTACGCTGTATCGGTGACAAAGGGAATTACATCTATGACAACTTCGCGTTTAAAGGCGTTCCAACGTTTGATGACGTCATCGCGAAGTTTGATGAATTCTGCCGTCCTAGAGTGAGCGTGTTTGCATCCAGACATCACTTCCTCACCATGAAGCAGATCGATCGCTCTATTGATGACTTCATTACGGCCCTAAAGAAGCAGGTCCGTGAATGTGCGTTTGGAGATCTGATGGACGACATGGTTCTTCACGTGCTAACGTTGGGGTTAGACCAAGAACGGACGCGTCGGCGTCTGTTTGAAACAAAGAACCTAGACCTGGAGAAAGCCATTACCCTGTGTCGCCTAGCGGAGGACACGGAAGGCGAAATGCGGAAGCTCAAACTGAACGAGGAAGTGCAGGCGGTCTACAAGACGAGACAGAAGAAGGCTAAACGCAGGCCGAGATCTCAACCGACTCACACGTCGAGCAACAAAGCGGACAAGTGTGGGAAGTGCGGCACAGAGCACCCGCCGAGACAATGTCCAGCATTCGGCAGTGAGTGCTACGCCTGTAAACAGAAAAATCACTACGCCAAGTGTTGCCGAGCGCCGCAGGCACAGTCAAAGGCGAAGCGTGTCTACCTCGTCGACGGTGACAGCGATTCCAGCATTCTACGCATACAAGTGGACAAGGAGGGTCGACGTCTGATGGCAACGATCAACGTATCATCGGAGAGTCGTTCAGCTCCTACTGCACTGAGATGTCAACTCGACACCGCCGCAACATGCAATGTCCTCAGCGTCACCGACTATCGACTACTGGGCTCTCCACCACTACGCGCGAGTACTTCGAACTTGACGATGTACGATGGTTCGCAGGTGCCGTCGAAGGGTAGATGTTCCCTAACACTCCGAGAAATCGACCAGCGTGAGGAGATATTGATCTTCGAAGTCGTCAAAACGAGGCACGCCACACTGCTGTCCCTCGACACGTGTCTGAAACTCGATCTGATCGCGGTGAGTGAACACGTCAGCCTGGTCGAGGATCGAACAAACGACATCGATGCTGCCATAACGGAGTATGCGGATGTCTTCACCGGACTTGGGTGTCTTCCGAGTGAGTACAACATCGAGATTGACACAACTGTCGCTCCCGTACAGAATCGACCACGGAAAGTCGCTTACTCACTGAAGGACGAGTTCCTAAAGAAGATCGAGGCACTGGAGGCACAGGGCGTTATCGCGAAAGTCGAGACACCGACTCAGTGGATATCGAGCTGTCTGGCAGTACGTAAGGCGAACGGCTCGGTGCGAGTATGCATCGACCCCTCTGACCTGAACAAGGCGATTCGACGCAACCACTTCTCGCTACCTACGATCGAAGAGGTTCTGCCAACGCTGACGAATGCGAAAATCTTCTCGCTTGTCGACGCGAAAGACTGATTACAGCAGGTGAAACTGACAGATGAAAGCAGTTACCTGACGACATTCTGGACTCCGGCAGGAAAATACAGATGGCTGCGTATGCCATTTGGTATCTCGTCGAGTCAGGAGGAATTTCAACGTCGTTTGCAGCAAGCGCTGGAGGGTCTCGAAGGGATCTCCACAGTAGCTGACGACATCTTGATCGTCGGTCGTGGTCAGACAGAGGCAGAGGCCCGCAGAGACCATGACAGCCACTTAATCAAGCTACTACAGCGTGCTCGCGAACAAAACTTGAAATTGAACAGATCCAAAATGAGGCTTCACATGAAAGAAATCGTGTACATCGGGCATGTGTTGTCTCCGGACGGGGTCAAGCCCGATCCTGATAAAGTGTGCGACATCAAGAATATGCCGACGCCGATGGACGTCGAACAAGTACGACGGTTCCTGGGCTTCACGAACTACATCGCGAAATTCATGCCGAATCTTTCTGCAGTCTGCGAGCCCATACGACGTCTGGTGTAGAAAGACGCCGAGTTCGTGTGGGGACCAGACCAACAAGAAGCGTTCGAGCGAGTGAAGGACATCGCAACCGCAGAACGTTCTCTCTCGTACTACGATGTGACGAAACCGGTGGTACTTCAATGTGACGCAAGTACGCAGGGGCTAGGAGTGACACTTCTACAACACGAGAAGCCAGTCGCCTATGCTTCGCGTTCACTGACAGCGAGTGAACGCAACTACACACCGATCGAGCTTGAATGTCTTGCCATCGTGTTTGCCTGCCGCAAATACGACCAATATATCTATGGACATCCAGACGTGACGATTCACAGTGATCATAAGCCACTGGAAACGATCTTCCGATAGTCACTCTTGGAGGCTCCGAAAAGACTTCAACGCATGATGATGGCACTTCAGCGCTATGACATGAAAGTCGTCTACAAGCCAGGAAGTGAGCAACTCGTCGCAGACATGCTGTCGCGAGCGCCGTCTACACGTAGACAACCAGTTGAGCTGACGAAGGAACATATATTCCAGATGACAACGGAGAACGCCATCGCTGAGGAAGTCGAGACAGTCGACCCCAGAGAGTACGTCAACATCAGCAAGCCGAGAGTAGACGCGATACGTCAGGCCACAGCCGACGACCCGGTTCTGCAGAAACTACTCGTGCTGGTCGCATCAGGCTGGCCACAGGACAGGTCACAGGTCATCGCTGGGCACAACGGTATCCTGTACAAAGGAGAGCGTATGTTCATCCCAAAGTCACTCCAGAATGACATGCTAGTGAGACTACACAGCAGTCATCAAGGCATTGAGTCGACTCTACGCAGAGCCAGAGACAGTCTCTACTGGCACGGTATGACAAACGACGTAAAACAGACGGTCGAGCGATGCAGTGAGTGTTCCAGAGAACGACCTACGCAACAGAAAGATAGTCTTCGTAGCCACACGATTCTACCGCGAGCGCGGGCTAAGGTCGGAAAGGATCTCTTCGCGCACGGTCAGGACACATACCTCATAATCGTCGACTACTACTCCGATTTCTTCGAGATCGCGAAGCTAGATGATCAACGAGCGGTCACTACGATTGAGGCGTGTAAAGAGCAATTTGCACGTCACGGATCTCCCAACATAGTCCACTACGATGGTGGGCCACAGTTCATAAGCGCTGAGTTTGAACGCTTTGCGCAGAGTTGGGAATTCGAACATTCGTTATCGTCACGTCAAAATTGCAAAACAGCTGCTAGCGAAATCTTCCGACCTGATGAAAGCACTCCTGGGATGGCGCAATATTCCTACGAGTCAGATTGTCAGCAGTCCGGCACAGCGCTTGATGAATCGACGCACACGAGCAGTCGTCCCACAGGCCGAGTCTCTGCTGAAACCAGCGATTCCCGAGGTCGAGCAAACGATTTCACGTAAGACTACAAAACAAATGCAGAGCCAGCGATACTACAACCGAAGTGTCAGCGATCTGAGACCACTACAGAAAGGCACTCCAGTCTTCGTCCAGACGCTGAAGAAACACCAACCAATCAAATGGTCGCGTGGCACAGTCGTCGATGACTGTAACGACAGGTCGTACATCGTAGAGATCGAAGGTCGTCTACTACGACGCAATCGACGCTATCTACGAGACGATGCCACAGCGCCCCACGAGTTCGTACAACAACGCGAACAACAACCACTCGAACGACAACCACTCATACAACAACGCGAACTACAGCCACGCGTACAGCAACCACGCGCACAGCCACGTGAACGGAAACAGAAGACGCTACCGGAAGACGAACCGCGTGACATGCCGTGCATCGCGCCGAAAATGACAACTCCCACACCGAGCGTGTCCGCGTCTCCTGCGAAAGTCGTCTCGCCAGTGAAAACGCGCTCTGGGCGAGTCGTCACAAAGCCAGCACGGTTCCAGTGAAGACCAGCCCCAACCCCCTGTTGTCCAAACCTGATCATGTGCTAGTAACCTCTGATCATTATAGTATAGTGGCCCAATTGACTCTAGTGTTAGATTGCATTATATTGTTATGTTGCCATGGGCTCATAAAGCCAACATTTTTATTATGCTCCTTTAAAAAAAAGAGGGGATGTTAGAATAAGTAGTTATTCTATTTGGTCGCCAGATGGCGCTATTGACGTTTATGTTACGTGACATTTCTTAGAGTTGCATATCGTATTTACAATCTTTGATGCGAGCATGCGCAGTTTCAGTTCCGGTTCGACCACGCCAACACGAATTTAATAAAAGTCATTTCGTGATACTTAATCGGTTGTCAACAAACACTTATTGAAACAAGCCTTTCGTGCACATGGAAGGTTTAATTAACCTCAGGCCCTCCAACATTCACCACGTTCCGACGTCTATATAAACTATTGAATTCCAACAACGGGTAGAATATTGACAGTTCATGTTAGCGTTTCGGCAAGACAACGGTCCACGCACAAACATATTTCGTAATCAGTGTGTTAATTGGTGACATAAAATACACCAATTTAAACATTTCGTAATACTTTCTATCAAGCAAGAATGAAGTTAATTAACGTTGTAGCAGTTAAGAGCATTTCATGTATATTTAACAGTGCGTTTTTAAATTTGTCAAGTATTGTTTTTTTACAAGTGGGCTCTTCTGTGATTTAAAATTGCATTTTATTTTTAATTTAGTTCTCGTATACACAACTATGTCTCCTTAAGCGTTGTCGCCAACTACAACCACAACCAAGAAGGCATGTAGTCACAAAGTGCTGGTGATCGCATTTCAGGTGGTTAATTAGAAGACAGTGTTTGGCAGTGGTGACACTCGGTATGAATCTTGTTGCCACCCTGTCAGTTGGCTCATTTGAGCTATATTGGTTGATGGCAGTATCTTGTTACAAGTTGTACATAGTCTTTCGGTTGCTCTAACGAGATATCAACTTGACGGGAGTAATGTGTCTCCAACTTGACGGGAGTAATGTGTCTCAAATATAGAATGCATGCAAATTAGAAGAAAACCTTTGTTAGGCAAGTGTGACCATTCCGTATTATATATCGCGTCGTCAGTCTGTCTGCGACTATGATCTATATTGATTGATGACAGTATATTTTTGTAACCATTTCCATACATCTTTGAGCCGCTCTGTGTTTATATCCACTAGACGGCTTATTAAAACCTGTTTTAGCAGTCATTCATGTTTTTTTTTGTTAAGCATGTTTGTGGCTACAATTGTATTCGTTACTGCATATTATGCGTTGATACAGAATATGCATAATATCCAAAACAGTACATTCCAGACACTACAACGTTACCATAACAAAAACATTTATGTCAAGCAATAGACAAACAGGTAGCCAATATGGACAAGCATTGAAGTATGTCACGTAATTGCAATTACTGCGCGAAGGTTATTTGTTTCTATAAATAAACATCGTAGATATTGTCGGTTAAATTCCAAACTAAAGCACACACAAGTGGGAAAGTTGGAATACACTTACCAGTAAAGATCCCGGCCTCAACTCCTAATCAAAACCACACCTATCACGCACGGTTTGATGGTTAGATACAAAGCAATTACTGTCCGAAATCCTGTCTCAATCTATTTTCCAAAATACTTAAGTCATGTAACAGTAGTATACATATTTGGGCAAAGCTTTTGTTGGCAAACTGGACAAATCAAACCGAAAAATAAAAATGTTATCAAACTCCAACATTTCTTTTATTTTCATTAACATGATGTAGTTCGAAGGCCTAAACTATTGTGGACATCATTTCAATAATTTGTGTGTGGCATCCGCCGGATTTTAAGACTTTTTGATGATGTTTATTACAACATCCGCCACCTTTGCTAACAAACTACAGTATTCTGTTGTGAAAATACAAAAAATGTCAGTTTCTAATGCTATCTGAATATTTTGAATACTATTACTCGTGGAGCTACCGGTACTGTTACTCATGGAGCTACCGGTACTGTTACTCGTGGAGCTACCAGTACTGTTACTCGTGGAGCTACCGGTACTATTACTCGTGGAGCTACCGGTACTGTTACTCGTGGAGCTACCGGTATTGTTACTCGTGGAGCTACCGGTACTGTTACTCGTGGAGCTACCGGTACTGTTACTCGTGGAGCTACCGGTACTGTTACTCGTGGAGCTAACAGTACTGTTACTCATGACTCATGGATCTACCGGTACTGTTACTCGTGGAGCTACCAGTACTGTTACTCGTGGAGCTACCAGTACTATAATTCGTGGAGCTACCAGTACTGTTACTCGTGGAGCTACCAGTACTGTTACTCGTGGATCTACCAGTACTGTTACTCGTGGAGCTACCGGTACTGTTACTCGTGGAGCGCAGAAGTGCAGCAGTAAGAGCTTCGGATTCTCGCCTGAGAGAACCCGGGTTTGATTTCTGTGCGGCGGTGTCGAATCTTAGACAAGTTCGTTTATTCTACATTGCTTCAGTTCACTCAGAGGTATGAATTAGTACTTCGCTACAGACAGTGGTGGATATTTGTGTACGAATAGTCTTCGCGCATTAATTGCAGCGTGGCTGATTGCCTCCCAGAGAAGTCGAGATGGTATTCGATTGAAAGTCTGCCAGGGAGTAAAGTGTAAAGCGCTTTGAGCAGTCCTGAGGACTGGATACTATGCTATATAAGAACTTACCTTTACTTTTACTTTTTTATTACCTTTGGAGAAAACATACAACCGAATGGACGTATTCTTGCTTTCATGACTAATACTCAACTTCAAATGATAGCATGATTTCTTCATTACACGTTTTTGCACTTTACTCAAACTACACAGAACATCATTCGTTACATCTTTTTTTAATGGATATTCAAGAAGCACTATTGTTTGCCAGATATCTTGCGTGGTGTATATGTGCAAGACAGACATACAGTGTCAATATCATTGGTCAATATTGTGAAAACAACGGTTACGTCTTAGAACGTTCGATTTGGATGTCGTAATAAACATGAATACCTCATTGTTTAAATAATTCCAACATCTTTATATAACACATTTTCACAAAATATCGTCATTCGTATGATTTGGCAATATTTTCTTGTAGGTTTATTTAACATCAGCAGTGGGCTTCGACAGGTGTGAATGAAAACAACAAATGTTTACGATTTCTCCATGGTCTGCATTTACAGGACATATGATAGCTAGAAATGTTTGGGAAAGCAGTTGATGGGAGTGAGAATAATGGAGCCTCCGAGGCAATAGTAGAAGTGCGATCTGGGTTAGGTGAGGAGGACGTTGCACTGCCGCATGTCGAAGCGCATTCCTACCCACTTCTCGGGGCTCTTTAGGTCGTACTGTAGGGTGAGGTAATTTTGACAGGAGAGGAAGATCTCCCGACATATAGCAGCCAGTCATCCGAAGTCACCGTACTATGGACATCATAGTGTCCGGCAAATTACGTAGGAATAGTAATTAATTCTACATTGGAGGACGCCGAACTCTACTGCAGAGGCGTCACCCTCTGTGTCCATTGTCATGATGCGTTTGGTCAAGAAGTGTGTCAGCCAGATGTGGATATGGTGGTCCAACTTGAGGGGCACTGTATCAAAGGGTCCTTCAATAATAACATTTCACTTTTGATCGGTGTCACTACAAATTTAGTGATCCTTAATTGTTCACCCCACTGAAATGATAAATGCTGTTGTACTGAATTTGTTTCATGGGATATGTGACAAACCAGAAAAACAAAAACACCATATTGTTGTATTTCCTTGAACAGTACGCTTTCACTTTTGAATGGAAGTCACCATATATTTGAGGGCATCCATGGGCCCGAATTAACAGAGTTTTGAGGAAAGTCAGCATTATGAGGAAAGCTTCTTTGTGGTAAACACCGCACGTGCGATCGAAGCAGTGGGCAAAGCTTAGTACGACAACAATGTTGTAGTAAATCGGTGATCGTTGAAATCATGCAATCCATTCATGTCCCATTAAAGAAGAGCTCACTCGCCCTTTGCAAATGTCCTACGCCACAGTCCAACAGCAAGCAGGCGGGAAAGATCTCAATGCTGAAGAATTTATTGACCCTCTTCTCTCGCATACACATCGTCTTGCAGTAAAGAACCTTTACATCAGTGCATTTTTCAGAGAATAAACTCATCCGTACCGTCACTCCTTCCCATTTCCTTTCCACCACCAACATCACCACGTTTGATGAGTGCAGACACTGTTGTTATTCCTCACATCATGAAGCACTTAGTTAACTCCAACAGTATTGACATTGTCTAGGACACGTACCTCTGCATCATTCGCGAGAGAGTAGTGTGGTTACGAATCTCGGAGGAAGGTATCCTGGGACAACAGGTGCTTCCAATAAACTAGATAGACTTCCATCGCGATGTCACCAAGAAACATGAGCTGTTTTCATTTCTCTCCACTCAATCTCCACTATCCAGATTGAAAGGAAGTGTTTGCCACACCAGGCACCTCAGTCATCGCCAGTAGGTGCAACTATACTATGCCACAGTGTGATCTCGAGGAAACTGACTCGAACTGGTGGTCCATGCGTAGAATGTTTTGGAAAGGGCACCAACACCTTATTTGACACCCACCTTGGACAATTAAGCTGTATGAGCTAGTCACATTTTTCTTCAGCTGCATACGTTTGTATAGCCTATGAGCAGGCAATAACGTTATTTATCATAATGGCAACGGCATGCTCTGTGAAAATACAAATTGACATCCTTGTTAGTTTCCACGGTTTAGCCGAGATGCTATACGACGTTTGCATTCTTCAGGAATGGTTGGGAGACAGCATGAGAAACCTAGAATAATGTGAAGATATCAAATCATTAATTTACATGGCACTGAATTCATACATCCATTTTGACATGCATTCGCGACAGTTCAACTCCTGGAACGCTTCACCGTTTTACTCTATAAGTAGTCATATGTTCTCCATTATCGAGGCATTTAGAAAGTTATTCTGCCAAAGGAATAATGCCATGAACACATTCCACCAACCCAGGATGCTCTGTAGCAGCATTAAAAGCGTATAGCATATTACCACGTTTTTATGTGGTTGACCAGTACAGTGGCCCAATAGACACCCATTGCAGATGGCAGGGGATGGACATGAGACGTGAAGACACATGTAGGTAGATTGGATAATGTGGGTAGATTGCATAATCTAGGTAGATTGGACAATGTGGGTAGATTGGATAATAAATTCTGTAAAAGCCTTATTTCGCAAACACATTGTGCAATTAATAAATACACGTAATTATACATTTACATATTCAGTTATAACAATGGTGACCAGTGTTGAGCCAACGTTGGGTCAACCACCCTTACAGATATTGGGTCAATATTGGATCAAGGTTGGGCCAACCCCCCCCCAGGAGCTGTTGTGCCAACGTTGGGCGAACGTAAGTTGGGTAATTCATTCTTGGAGTTGTTGTCCACATTCTCGAATAAAAATGTGGTCAAGTATACAGGTATACGTAATTAATTAAATTACAATTAATTTCCAAATCTCTCAATTAAACTAAACTCACACATTTAGTCGGTC
>CM034544.1:31615934-32026891 GCA_020002185.1 Paraescarpia echinospica
TATAACCAAAAACTGTAACCGAAATAAACAAGGCAATCTTACGTAAAGTGGAAAATTTGTGCACAGTAAATCTTTTTAAAGAATACGTAGACAGTGAATAGTGTAAACATAGTTGACTAAACTATCTTAAATAGCTAATTATATTATTATTATTATTATTAAATAAATTCTGATATGGCGCCTTGCAAGCGGCAAATAAAAAAACACTTGGTGTGTGACGACTGCCATAGTTGGGTGGATTTTGCCCTATCCAGCTATGGGAAGTCATGGGCAGAGACCAAGGAAGAGGGATTTACCTTTCAGTGCGTGGGATGTTGGAAGGTGGAATGTGTCTGGAGAAGGAGGTAGCTAGGTTGGTAGATATTGTGAAGGGGATGAAGATGAGAATCAGCAAGGAGAGAGACGATAGGGAGAGAGTTTGGTATACTGTGAGACAGAAGGAGCGGAATAGTGGCAAGAAGACCGAGGAAAGGAGATTGAGAGGAGGGAAGATGATCGAAGGGGAAGAAATTGGAGGATCGACGGCAGGAAATGTGACAAGCATGAAGGTGACAGGGGAGAAAGTGACCGTAGAGGAAGAGGTAGGAGGGAAAAAGAGACGGGAGAGGAGAGATGGAAATGCAATGAGAGGAATGTGACGGGAAGAAAGGAAGTGAGAGTAAATGTGACAGAAGAGAAGCTGGGAGGGACGATGATAGGAGGAAAGATGACAAGGGAAACAGCGTCAGGAAAGAATGGAACGGACAGGATTGTAACAGGAGAGCAGAAGACAGGGGAACAAGACTACAACCAGACAGATGCAAACCGGAGAAGGAGCTAGTTTGAGGCAGTGATTGAGGGGGCATTGAGAAAAGAGAGGGTGTTTATGGGCGACTTTATTCTGAGAACAACGGATAAGACACTAAGCGAAGGGGAGGACGTCGTTGTTTGTTTGCCGGGGGCTAGGATAGAACATGTGACTGAAAGGGTAGAGAAGGTATTGGGGCATGGCAAGGGAGGATCTATACTAGTACACGTAGGGACAAATAATGCTGACAGGGAGGAAACAACTGGGATAATACAGAAGTGTACAGACAGTTAGTGAGGAAGTTAAAGAAGACAAGAGTCGAACAGACTATTCTCTTAGGAATGTTGCCAGTAATGGGAGGAAGGGGGCCAACATATAGAAACTGCAAGAGGATGGCAATCAATGCACTAGTTGAGCAGATGTGTTAAGAAGAGGGAGTGGGATTCGTAGTTTTATGGGGATATTTTGTTGTAAGGGAAGATATGTACACGAGAGATGGCCTCCATCTAAGTGAAAAAGGTGGCAGAATTTTTCTCAGAGAACTTGCTGCAATCTGTTGACAGTGGGACAGGCTGCATCTATTTCAACTAGATTCGCAGGGGGGATTCACAGAGAAGCCTAAAACTAGAGGCATAGATAAAGACAGCATATATAAATCAGCAAAGAACAGTCTGGAAAACTCTTCTGAAGCTGGATATAAATGTGTTTGTTTAAATGCAAGGAGTATACTAAACAAAAGAAATGAATTAAACATTATGGTAGACAATATTGACCCTCACATAATAGGTATAACCGAATCCACCACTGATATATCAGAATCCGAATTTGGACTAACAGGCTATGTAATGTTCAGAAAAGATAGAATAGGAAGAAGGGGAGGTGGAGTTATTTTATATGTTAAAGAATCTATCCAGGCTTATGAAATAAAATTAGAAAGAGAAGCAGATTTCGAAGAAGCTGTTTAACAAGATTTAACAAGATTGCTAACCAGAAAAATAATTCTAGATGGCAGGTGGACAAGGAAGCCTTTTCGCTTATCGAGAGTCCAATACTTTTTATCTACGTGTATCCCGCCATTTTAAGGTATGTGTCGATTTTGTTAAAACATAGTCACGCTATTAGCACCAACACAATCAGGAGATAATATGTTCCAATCATTTACAGTCCTTTGTGAGAATGAGAACTTTCTTATATCTAATCTACACTGCTCCTTTCTAATGTAACTTCATGTACTCTGGTCCTTCTATCTTTCTTAACTGAAAATCTAAATCTCTTGGTCTCTAGTGTTGTTAAACCAATTTTTTAGGCGTATTTCGTAACTACGATCCCTCAGTTTTTGTATCATTTTAGTTCCTCTCCTCTGTCTCTTTCTAGCATATCTGTCCTTCCTGCGATATGTCCTCCACGCTTGAATACAATATTCTAAATGAGGCCTAACTATTGTTTTGTACAGCGGTATTATTAGCTCTTTTCTTATACGTTATGTTTCGCCTAATTAATGCAAGGATTTGATTTCCCTTTGAAATCCTTGGATTAATTAGGCGAAATAACATAGTTACAGGAAACTCAACGTTAACGGTGGGGTTAGTTTATCGAAGTCCAAACATAAGTGTGGAAGATAATGAAAAAGTACAAAATGCTATAAGGGAAGTTAGCAAACGGGACTGTATTATTATGGGAGATTTTAACCATGGTCATATACAATGGAAATCTCTACAGAGTACGGCGAGTGGGGCCCACAAGTTTTTAGTTTTAGTATAAGACAGTTTCCTTTCTCAACATGTGCCAACCATGGCTAAGAATGTGTTAGACATAGTTTTGTCCTCACAGAATGAATTAGTTGACAATGTCAAATAATGTGAGCCACTGGGAAGTAGTGATCACAACCAGATACATTTTACCATCAAAGTAAAATCAGAAAGGCATAATAAAAAGCAGTTCAGGAGAAATGTTCACAACGGAACATATAAGGACATGAGGAATTATTTAGCAAAGATAGACTTGAACAACACACTGAAGAATAAGTCAGCAACAGAATGCGGGAATATCTTAAAGACTGAAATAGAGTGCATTGTAAATAAATTTGTTCCCTTAACTTTTAAAAACAAGGGAAACGGTCCAGAAAGAAATACTTAACGATAGATTCCATTAAAAAAATTAAGTACAAACAAACGGTGTGGAAGTCATATAGACGTACTGGAAATAACGAAGACTACAACATTTATAAAGAAGCACTAACCCAAGCTACAACTGACATTATAAATTCGAAGAGAAGCTACGAACAAAAATTAGCTTGTAATATAAAACAAGACAGCAAGAGTTTTTATGCATATGTTCGTAGCAAACAGAAAGTTCAGGATAAGGTCGGTCCTCTAGAAGATAGTGCTGGAAATATAATATCAGAGGGATTCTTAATGGCAGAGGACCAGAATGTGTATTTTAGTTCAGTGTTTACCAGGGAAGATATTAGTTAACTGCCAGTACCAGAGGCTAAGTTCAAGAGGGCATAATTAGACTACTTAGGACAGTTAAGTGTAACACCGGAAATGGTAGCTAAGAAAATTAGGGCTATAAAAGATAATAAATCACCTGGAGTGAATGGGATTCCGCCCAAACTACTATTGGAAATTGTAAAACAAATTAGCATACCACTTGCAACTGTTTTCAACTTGTTATTAGAAGAGGGAGTGGTTCCTTTAGAATGGAAAGAAGCAAACATTATACTGTTATTTAAGAAAGGTTCAAGAAACAAGTTAGAGAGCTACAGACCAGTGAGTTTAAAGTCAGTGATTTGCAAATGATTAGAAACACTAATTAAAGATCACATGATGGATTTTCTTGTTAAACATAAATTGTAAAACCCATTTGAACATGAGTTTCTAAAAGCGAGGTCATGCTTAACAAATATGTTATGTTTTTTGAAGATATCACTAAGTGGGTAGACGAAGGATCACCAGTAGATATCATCTACTTAGATTTTCAGAAAGATTTCGACAAAGTGCCACATCAAAGATTATTGCTTAAACTAAAGGCCCATGGCATAGGAAATGGTTTAACTAACTGGATAGAAAAATGGCTAATTGAAAGAAGACAACGGGTAGTAGTTGATGGGGAGGCTTCAAACTGGAAATCAGTTTTAAGTGGGGTACCACAGGGATCAGTATTGAAACCTACATTATTCTTAATATATATCAATGATTTGGACGACGATATAACAAGCAAGGTTTTGAAATTTGTGGATGATACAACATTTTTTTAGAAGGATTAAACGTGATGAGGTTAGACAGCATTTACAAGATGATCTTGACAGATTAATCAAATTGTCTGAAAAATAGCAAATGTTATTCAATTTTGGGAAATGTAAATGCCTCCACACAGGACATGGGAACGAAGATGTACAATATACAGTGGGAGGTTCTGTACTAAGTACTACTGTAAAAGAAAAGGACTTATGGTTAAGCATTAGTGCTGATATGAAGGTTTCGGAGCAGTGCGGTATTGCAGCTTCAAAGGGAAATCAAATCCTTGGATTAATTACGCGAAACATAACGTATAAGGAAAAAGAGCTAACAATACCGGTGTACAAAACAATAGTTAGGCCGCATTTAGAATATTGTATTCAAGCGTGGAGGCCATAGATATGCTATAAAGAGAGCAGAGGAGAGCAACTAAAATGATACAAAAACTGAGGGATAGTTACGAAATACGCCTTAAATGTGGTTTAACAACACTAGAGACCTGGAGATTGAGAGGAGATCAGATAGATGTGTTAAAATATTGAATGGTTATGAAAATATTGATATATCTGTTTTTCATTTCTCAGTTAAGAAAGATAGAAGGACCAGAGGACATGAAGTTACATTAGTAAAGGAGCAGTGTAGATTAGATATAATAAAGTTCTCATTCTCACAAAGGACTCTAAATGATTGGAACATATTATCTCCTGATTGTGTTGGTGCTAGTAGTGTGAATATGTTTAAAAATAAAATTGACACATACCTTAAAAGATGGGATACACACAGATAAAAAAAACTCTCGATAAGCGAAAAGGCTTCCTTGTCCATCTGCCATCTAGAGTTAATTTTCTGGGTGGCAATCTTGTTAAATCTTGTTCGGTTAAGAATGAAGCGATCTCTGTTTCTGACATTGTGATTTCGCGGGACATTGACATTTTAGCTCTGACGGAGACGTGACTCGGTAGCGTCATTGGCGATCACGTGATAAGAGCGTTAGTTCCATGTGGATACGAATTTCATTCCGTGTCACGACCTGGTGTAAAACGAGGGGGATGTGTGGCTGTGTTATACAAGTCCGTCCTCACAATAAATGCGATTTCAACGCGCGGAAATTACACTCATTTTCAAAATTTCGATTACTATGTAACTACACGTAGTGTCACCTTCAGGTTGTGTGTCTTGTATCGTCCGCCGCCATCGAAGCGAGGGGCACATCTTGGATGTGGTCATTGTTAGGGATAATACTTGCGAAGCACCTGTAGTACCAACTGTCTATGATCCGTGTTTATGCGTCACACACGGCAATCCATCCGGAGACCACCTGGCCATAAGTACTGTGGTAAATGTAAGAAAGCCGGCTGGGGTGCGGAAAACACTAACTTTTCGCAGATTGCGTCATATGTGTGTTTCCGATTTCTGCAAAGATATTACATCTTTGTAAGATTTCGACATTATTGGACCAGTTGGGGCAATGATAGAAGCGTATGACACTGGATTACGCCGGATTATCGATCGCCACGCTCTCTTGCTCGAGAAAACCGTAACGTGAGAAGCAGAACCGACGGCGATTGGAGCGGACTTGGCTATGTACTGGCCTCGAGGTACACCGCCAAGCAAATCGGGTGCAATGTGTGGTGATAAACCATCTGTTGCTCACCACGAGGCATAGTTACAACTCCGACAAGACTGCGCGTTGTGGGAGTGACCAAAAACAGCTCTTCAACATCACGAAACACCTTATAGGATACACTGGCTTTGCGAAACAGCCGTTGTATGTTTCTTCCAGGGATTTGTCCCAACGTTTCGGCAACCACTTCGTGAAGAAAGTGAATGACATCCGGCAAAGCAGTCCACTGTGGAGGTGATCGTTCATATGCTATGGCGGTTGCTTTTTGTGGTGCTCTGTTTAACAAGATTTAACAAGATTTAACAAGATTGCCATCCAGAGAATTAACTCTAGATGGCAGGTGGACGAGGAAGCCCTTTGGCTTATCGAGAGTCCAACCCTTTTATCTACATATATCCAGCCCTTCTGAGGTATGTGTCGATTTTATTTTTAAACATATTCACACTACTAGCACCCACACAATCATCAGATAATCTGTTCCATTCATTCACAGTCCTTTGTGAAAATGAGAACTTTCTCACGTCTAATCTACACTGCTCCTTTACTAATGTAACTTCATGTCCTCTAGTCTTTCTATGTTTCTTAACTGAAAAAAACATATTTCTATCAATATTTTCATAACCCTTCAATATTTTAAATACTTCTATCTGATCTCCTCTCAATCTCCTGGTCTCTAGTGTTGTTAAACCACATTCTTTTAGGCGTTTTTCATAACTAAGATCCCTCAGTTTTGGTATCATTTTAGTCGCTCTCCTCTGTACTCTTTCTAGCATATCTATGTCCTTCTTGCGGTATGGCCTCCACGCTTGTATACAATATTCTAAATGAGGCCTAACTATTGTTTTGTACAGCGGTATTATTAGTTCTTTTTCTTTATATGCTATATTTCGCCTAATCAATCCAAGGATTTGATTTCCCTTTGAAGCTGCAATTCCACACTGCTCTGAAACCTTCATGTCAGCACTAATTGTCAGCCCTAAGTCTTTTTCTTTTACAGTAGTAGTTAGTACAGTTCCCCCCATTGTATATTCTACATATTCGTTCCCATGTCCTGTGTGAAGGCATTTACATTTCCCAAAATTGAACAACATTTGCCACTTTTCAGACCATTTGATCAACCTATCAAGATCATCTTGTAAATGCTGTCTATCCCCATCACTTTTAATCCTTCTAAACACTTTTGTATCATCTGCAAATTTCAACACCCTCTTCTAACGACAAGTTGAAAACTGTTGCAAGCGGTATGCTAATTTGTTCTACAATTTCCACTAGTAGTTTGGGTGGAATACCATCCACTCCAGGTGATTTATTTTCCTTCATAGCCCTAATTTTCTTAGCTACCATTTCTGGGGTTACAATTAACTGTCTTAAATAGTCTGATTCTGCCCCCTTGAACTTAGCCTCTGGTACTGGCAGTGAACTAGTGTCTTCTCTGGTAAACACTGAACTAAAATACTCATTTAGGTCTTCTGCCATTAAGAATCCTTCTGATATTATATTTCCAGCACTATCTTCTAGAGGACCGACCTTATCCTGAACTTTCTGTTTGCTTCGAACATACGCATAAAAACTCTTGCTGTCATGTTTTATATTACAAGCTAATTTATGTTCATAGCTTCTCTTTGAATTTCTAATTTCAGCTGTAGCTTGGTTTAGTGCTTCTTTATAAATGTTGTAGTCTTCGTCATTTCCAGTACGTCTATATGACTTCCACATCATTTGTTTATACTTAATTTTTCTAATGGCTTCTTTCGATAAGTATTTCTTTCTGGCCCGTTTCCCTTGTTTTTTTAAGGGAACAAATTTATCTACGATGCACTCTATTTCATTCTTTAAGATATTCCAGCATTCTGTTGCTGTCTTATTCTTCAGTGTATTATTCCAGTCTATCTTTGCTAAATATTTCCTCATTTCCTTATATCTTCCTTTGTGGAAATTTCTCCTGAACTGCTTTTTATTATTTCTTTCTGATTTTACTTTGATGGTAAAATGTATCTGGTTGTGATCACTACTTCCCAGAGGCTCACATAATTTAACATTGTCAACTAATTCATTCTGTGAGGACAAAACTAAGTCTAACACATTCTCTCCCCTGGTTGGTTCTAGCACATGTTGAGAAAGGAAACTATCTTGTACTAAAACTAAAAACTTGTGGTCCTCACTACCCATACTCTGTAGAGATTTCCATTTTATATGCCCATGGTTAAAATCCCCCATAATAACACAGTCCCGTTTGCTCACTTCCCTTATAGCGTTTTGTATTTTTTCATTCTCTTCTATGCTTATGTTTGGACTTCGATAAACTAATCCAACCGTTAACGTTGAGTTTCCTGTAACTATGTTACACCAAACAGCTTCTTCGCAATCAGCTTCTCTGTCTAATTTTATTTCATAAGCCTGGATAGATTCTTTAATATATAAAATAACTCCACCTCCCCTTCTTCCTATTCTATCTTTCCTAAACATTACATATCCTGTCAGTCCCAATTCGGCATCTGATATATCGGTGGTTGCCCATGATTCGGTTATACCTATTTATGTGAGGGTCAATATCTTCTACCATAAAGTTTAGTTCATTTCTTTTGTTTACTATACTCCTTGCATTTAAACAAACACATTTATACCCAGCTTCAGAACAGTTTTCCAGACTGTTCTTTGCTGAATTATTTTTGCTGCCTTTATCTATGCCTCTAGTTTCAGGCTTCTCTGCGAGTCCCCCCTGCGAATTTAGTTTAAATAGATGCAACCTGTCCCACTATCAATAGATCGCAGCAGATTCTCTGAGAATACTGCTGCCCCTTTCCACTTAGATGGAGGCCATCTCTCATGTACATATCTTCTCTCCCAACAAAGTACCCCCACAAATCTATGAATCCCACGCCCTCTTACTCACACATCTGCTCAACTAGAGCGTTGATCGCCATCCTCTTACAGTTTCTGTATCTTGCCTCCCTTCCTCCCATTACTGGCAAAATTCCTGAGAGAATGACCTGTTCCACTCTTGTCTTCTTTAGCTTCCTCACTAGATGTCTGTACTTCTGAACTATCCCAGTTGTTCCCTCCTTGTCTGCATTGTTTGTCCCAACGTGTACTAGTATAGACCCTCCCTTGCCATGCCCCAATACCTTCTCTACCCTTTCGGTCACATGCTCTATCCTAGCCCCCGGTAGACATACAACAACGTCCTTCCCCTCGCATATAGTCTTGTCTGTTTTTCTCAGAATTGAATCGCCCATAAACACTCTCTCTTTTCTCCTTGCCCCCTCAATCACTGCCTCGGAGTAGCTCCTCCGGTTTGCATATGTCTGGTTGTTGTCTTTTCCTCTTGTCGTCTTCTCTCCTGTCACATTCTCTTCCATTCCCTTCTTTCCTGTCGCGTTTTCTCTTGTCCCCTTTCCTCCTGTCATCTTCTCTTCTAGCATATTTACTCTCACTTCCTTTCGTCCTTTCTTCTTTCCTCCCATCACATTTTCTTCTCTCCTCTCCCGTCCCTTTTCTCCGGCTACCTCCTTCACTACGGTCACTTTCTCCCCTGTCACCTTCACGCCTGTCATGTTTTCTGTTTTTTGCTGAACACTCTGTCTTCTTCCATCAGTCTTCTGTCTCACATTCTTACCAACTGCCTCTGTGGTATCTACCTCTTCAACACCTGTATCGCTGTCGTGTCTCTCCTCGTTTTCTACAGTCTGACTACCTGCTGATCTATCCCCACTGGCCCAGTTGACAGTTGAAAACACATACTGATTATATCATTGTACATTCAAGATATTTTACTGAACACATCCAACCATACATATTCCCTGTTCATAAGCAAAGATATATGTCAACACCATTGTGAGAACACGTCACACGGCCGACGGTGAAGTCCGCATTGGCAGCACCTACTGGTCCGCAGCTACCTGGCGACTAGGTAGTGGTCAATTAGATACGATTGGCTTTTTACAATATACCCTTCCTACTACTCCTATACTAGCAATCAATGATGATTTACATAAAACTACAAAAAGGTGGTTCCGTATTCCGCCTCATAACGCTGGCAAACCCAGACAAGTGAACGAAGGTGCTTGTTGTAAGAACATAGTTTTTGCGTGACAGTTGAAAACACATACAGATTATCTATGAATAATTAGTTTGACAATTGTTACTTTATTTTAATTAGTCGTGCGCTTGTTGTGGAAGCATAACATCTACTTGGTCTATGTTTCATTTCTATCACATATTAAGACAGCGCGGGCTAACGGTTACTGTGTGATGTTGGGACGGTTTGTCGTCCAGACACATTAGATCATAAAGATAATTGAATACCAACAATTGAGTGAACAAGGATTTAAAGATCGATTAGTAAAGACTTTGATGGTATCAAACTCTGTTGATAAACTAAGCAATCTAAATGTCATTTCTTTACCTTGATTACCCGTATTTAGGAATTGTCCATATTTAAGTATTTTTAACCCAGCAGAATCTTTGGTATCACTCAATTTGTAAGCCGTTTGTGTATAGTGTTTACTTGGTACGAGACTAGTGGCGGTTTGTAACAATAATTTATCTTCAACTGTAAACTGAAATAGGACACCGGCCAGTAATTATTTAGTACCAAAGCATCAAAACGTGCGTGAGGAATGTGATGAGGTAAGAAGTTGAATAAAGCAGACTTCATGGAAAAACTCTTTTTAAACATGCCCACATCTTTGAAACGAAAACTGCCCGACAAGAAATACAGTGAATCTACGTCTTCGGGCAGTAATTGCGACGTCGTTATAGGCTTCAAATAAAGTTCAGCTGGTAATGGAATGAACATATCTGCCGAGTGAAGGGTAAGACGGTATTAAGTGCGTCGTGTTTGCCAGATGGCATATTGTCACCTCCGAAGCATCGCGTTAATTCGGAAATGTCTTACCACTAATGCCTGCAGAACCATTGTGAACGCCTTAGTCATGTCACGTATTGATTACGGCAACGCAGTGTTATATGGTCTGCCGGAGACGCACTTTCGAAAGCTGCAGATGGTACAGAATTCCGCAGCACGTCTCATTACCGGGACAAGGAGACGAGAACACATAACACCTGTTCTGTACCGTCTACACTGGTTGCCTATACGGCAGCGGATCGAATTCAAGCTGTTACTGCTGGTCTATCGTGCAGTGCACCATCTCGGCCCTGCGTACATTGCATCACTCGTGAAATCCTACACGCCGACCAGATCACTTAGATCGGCCGAACAAGGTCTGCTGACTGTTCCGAGATATTTATCTTGAACATTATGGCCGTCGTTCCTTCTCGGTGGCTGACCCGATCCTGTGGAATGCCCTGCCTCGTGCAGTCAGGCATGCAAACTGCGTTGCCACTTTCAAATCACTCTTTAAAACATGCTTATTTCGACAGGCCTTCAAAGAACTTCGCAGTCCGCATTAGTGACATTTGTGCAGTGTTGACATTCGGTTATGTAGTTAGGATGCAGTTATTTATTTATTTATTATTATTTTTAAATAGAATTCATTTAACTTATGTATAATATATACACTTGTAAATATATATATATATTTATTTTTATTCAGGTTTATTTAACTGACATTTTATGCAATATTTATATGCTACTTTTAAATCATTTTCGTTTACCTTTCTATTTAATATTTATATTTAATATGTTTAGGTCATTTAATGTATTTTACTTATACTCTACGATTGTCAGCGCCTTTGAGCAGATTTGTCATCCGGACACACGGCGCTCTATAAATGCTTTATAATAATAATAATATTAACAATCTTATATACCGGATACGGACATATATAGCAACTGTTCATGCTGAACCTAAATACAATCTTACAATTAAAGTAGTGCCCAGAAATGTAATGATATTACGCATTTCATGTACCAACGCATATGCCAAATAGAGTAACACTGTAACAACTTTCTTATTTTGCATCCATCTTGTTCGCAGCGGTTTTGCTAATTGACTTTTTCGCGAAGTAGACTGTACGATGTGTGCCCACCATTGCCACCCATATCTGGTCAGTAGATACTGCTCACCTGGCCAGTTGACGCGATAATTACTAGCTGCTGCACGATAAATTATAAGACAGGGTTTCTCAGGATAGTATGTGCAGTGTCGACGGTATGACTACTGGGTCATTTCATCTATAGTGGTTGACTGAAGGAATTTTGTTGTCGTCTATGAGACTCTCTCATTTAAACTCTCTTACCACTGTCCGGAAAACGCTTCCTTTCAACAAATTTCCATATCGTAACAATATCTGAAAGGAACAAGCAGACAGAATAGCGACACAATATATACTTAGTGTCATACCTGTTTGATAAATGGTGTTTTCTAAATGATATGCATTAAACAAAGGTGCCGCGTTCACCTGCACACATCCGTATGATCGTGGATGGAGTTGAACATATCAATTATAATTGTTGTGGCTATTCTAGGCTTAATTGCTGGGAATGTGTTGCTTTCGCGAGCGGGTAATACGTCCAATTTACGAATGCAATTGTCGCTATCAATATACCACAAGAGAAACACGTCAATGGTCGCTGAATACAGTTTTAAATTTGCTATACTCCTACCTACTGAACATCACGACAGAACGATCCAAATACATATGGTAATGCTTGCAACAAGATACTGTCATCAATCAATACAGATCACAGACGTAGACGGACTGGCGACACGCTATCTACGGAGTGGTCACACCTGCCTAACAAAGGTCGTCTTCAAATTTCCATGCATTCTATACAGGAGAATTGGCGGTAAAGATCGTTAAGTAAAGGTTAGGAGACACGACAGGAGACACAGTACTCCCATCAAGTTGATATCTCAACAGAGCAAAACAAAGACGAACGGGACGCTTGTAACATAATACTATCATCAATCAACACAATTCAAATTAGCCAGCAGATATGATGACGACAAGAGCGGCCTCACCTAACTGATAAACACTGTCTTCTAATCAACTAGCCGTCAGTCACCTATGGACCGCGATCACCCGTACATATGTGCCTACAAGCCTGCTTGGTGATGATTGGAGGTGGCTACAACGCTTTAGGAGACATTGTATTTTGCACGCGAACTAAATAGGAAATGTGATGTAAATTTAAGTGAAAGTAGAGCCCACTTATAAAACAATATTTTACAAATTTGAAAACGCATTGTTAAATACGCTTGAATTGCTCTTAACTGCTATGATGTTAATTAGTTGAATTCTTTCTAGATAAAAAATAATTACGATAATGGATTTTGCTATGTAATTGGCATTTCTTAATTGCGCATGTCTGTCGATTTGAAATGCTACGACCAAAATAAGGTTGACATAGTTACTCACTCACATCAAAAGCTCTATTTTGTAGTGACGTTGTTTAGAAAATGTTTGGGGTGATACAAAATGGTTTTCTCTGTTTAGATTGGTGTGTTTAATGTCACCACTTAACAAACTGCTTGCGAAATAATTTCAGCTATTTGGCTTAGAAAACGATATTGCAAAATGTCAATATCCAACCCATTTTTGGAATTCAATAGATTATGCAGCACAAATCGTTATGTTTTTTATATGGAACTTTCTGTAGTATCTTTCTCCATCCATCTTACTATATTTATGTGGTGTTGAGAATTAGCCTAATTTTACACTTGCCAGGTGTACAAGTATATGCTAACCAGACCTGGAGCCGAGTACATTTTCATGAGTACAAGTACGAGTACGAGTACTCTGATGATGGATGAGTACGAGTACGAGTACGACTACATTGCTAAAAGCTGAGTACGAGTACAAATACGAGTACATTCTTACGAGTACGAGTAAAAGTACGAGTACATTTTTATAAATATAAATATTAAATAATAACGTATTTAAAATTATTTAATTAATATAATTTATATAACTCAGCACAAGTGAATATTCAATGGCAGTTGATACATTTTTTATGAGGAAAACTAAGAAAAACCTCTATTTCATCAACAATGAAATTCACTTCATTGGCATTCATTTCAGTGGCATCGTATTATCTTATCATCTATTTGCCATTGCACCGAATGAACATGAGTTGTTCACAGGTTGAGTCTTTCAGGTTGCACCGTTCAGGGCAGAATACTTTCTCGGCTATGCTAAATACCCTTTCAACTGGGGCTGATGAGGCCTGAATGCTGAGATGGAGAGGGACCAACTGAGCCAGAGTTGGAAAACTCAGAACTGCAGTGGGTCACTGTGACGATCTGTGCATGGCTGACTGAGGTATTCGTTCACCTCTACAATCAGCAATCTGCTGATATTATAAGTTTGCAGTTTATATTTTCTGATCGTAGACTACTCATTGTTGAGAGGGTTAGCATGTGTCCACATAACAGGCTCAGCATCCCCTTTGGACTTTTTAGCCAGGCTGTTGGCATGGGGTTATACTAGTATAGGAGGCAGTCTGACTTGAGCCACCTTACTTCTACAGAGGAAGACTGGCATTTCTTGTTCTTAGCAATTAGCACTGTCAGCCACTGTCAAGTGGCATGGTCTCCAGAGTACATCAAAGGCATTTCCTGTCTAACTGGTGGGTTAACTGCTAATTGGCTCTTTATGGACACCCTGGTGGCTCAATTAAACAAACAGGTTTATGGCCTGAACTGATAGCCTACAATTATTGTTTGCTGAAGAGGGTGTTTCTGATTGGGAAAAGATGCTGCCTGTTGCCATGTTTGGGTATCATAGTCATGGTTATCAGAGAATGAGGATGTACTATGTGTAGGGATGGTAAGGTGGTATTCTATCAGAATTAACAAATTTTTTTTTTTAAAGTTGAACATTTAAATATTTCAGGAAAGTTTCATTTTATAACCAAACATATTTATTGGCCCCAGTACATATTGAGAAAGTACTCATATGTACTCGTAAAATCTGAGTACAATGAGTATGAGTACGGGTACGAGTCCATGACCCATAAGTATCATGAGTACGAGTACTTCAAAAATGTACTCGAGTACACGAGTAACGAGTACTTCGGCCCCAGGTCTGATGCTAACTAACACGTGCTTCTGTACTTAATCCCTGTTAATATTCAAGGCCCATCTGACTACACGTCACGCGGCCGCGGTGAAGTCCGCATTGGCAGCACCTACTGGACGGTAGCTACAGCGGTGCTGTCACCTGGCGACTAGGCAGTGGTTAGTTAGATACGATTGACTTTATACAATATACCCTCCCTAATACTCCTGTACTAGAAATCAAAGATGATTTACATAAAATACAAAAAGGTGGTTCCGTATTCCGCTTCATAACGCTGGCAAACCCAGACAAGTGAACGATGGTGCTTGTTATAAGAACATAGTTTTCGCGTGACAGCTGAAAACACATATATAGTATCTATGAATAATTAGTTTGACAATTTTTACTTTATCTTAATTAGTCGTACGCTTGTTGTGGAAACATAAAATCTACATGGACGATGTTTCATGTTTCAATTGTGTGAACAAAGATTTAAAGATCGATTAGTAACGACTTTTATGGTACTAAGCTCAGTTGATAAACTAAGCAATCTAAATGTCATTTCTTTACATTGATTGCCCGTATTTAGGTATTGTCCATAATTAACTACTTTTAATCCAGCAGACTCTTTGGCATCACTCAAATTGTAAGCCGTTTGTGTATAGTTTTTTCTTGATAAGGGATTGGTGGCGGTTTGTAGCTATAATTTAGTTTCAACAGTAAACTGAAATAGGACACCGGCCAGTAATTGATCAGTACCAAAGTATCAAAACGTGCGTGAGGAATGTGATGAGGTAAGAAGTTGATTAAAACAGACTTCGTGGAAAACTGTTCTTTAAACATGCCCACTTATTTGAAACGAAAACTGCCCGACAAGAAATCCTGTGAATCTATGTTTCGCGCAGTAATTGCACCGTCGTCATAGGTTTCAAATAAAGTACAGCTGGTAGTGGAATGAACATATCTGCCGAGTGAAGTGAAAACGGCATTAGCAATCTTACATACCGGACACCGAGCTGTATAATAACTGCCCATGCTGAATCTAAACACAATCTTGCAATTAAAGCAGTGTCCAGAAATATAATTATATTATTAATTTCATGTACCAACGCGTATGCCAAATAGAGTAACATTGTAACAATTTTCTTAGTTTCCATCCATCTTGTTCGCCGGGGTTTTGCTATTCTATTTTTTTCGCGACGTAGACTGTACGATATGTGTCCACCATGGCCACCCATATCAAGTCAGTAGATATTGCTCACCTGGCAGTCATCCAGGTGCCGGTTTACGCGGTAATTACTAGCTGCTGCACGGTAAATTATAAGACAGGGTTTATTAGGATGGGGTGGCCGCTGGTATGTACCGTGTCGACGGTATAACTACTGGGTCATTTCATCTATAGTGGCTGATTGTAGGATTTTTGTTGTTGCCTGTGAGACTCTCTGAGTTAAACTCTCTTAGCAATGTCCGCCAAACGCAAAACAAAGATACCTCTTTCACCTGCACACATGTGACTGCAATCTGCTGTGATCGTGGATGGAGTTTTACCTATCAATTATAATTGTTGTGACTACTGCTATTATCGGGCGTAATTGCAGGGAATGTGTTGCTTTCGCGAGCGGGTACGTAATACGTCCAGTTGACGGATACAATTACATATATCAGTATGACACAAGAGAAACACGTCAATGGTCGCTGAATACAGGTTTTAAATTGTTATACTCCCACCCAGTGAACATCATGACAGAACAACCCACATATAATTTCACGGTAACGCTTGCAGCAATACTGTCATCAATCAATATAGATCATAGTCGCAGACAGACTGACGACGCGATATAAACGGAGTGGTCACATTTACCTAAAAAGGTTGTGTTCTAATTTGCATGCATTATATACTTGAGAATGGACTATAAAGATCGCTAAGTATAGGTTGGAAGACACAGTACTCCCGTCTGTTGAGATCTCGACAAAGCAATCTAAAGACGAACGTGGCGCTTGTAACATAATACTGTCATCAATCAATACAGATCAAATGAGCTAGCTGACAGGACGACAACAAGGTGCATACTGACCGGCCACACCTGACGAGCAAACAATGTCTTCCAATTAACCAGCCGTCAGTCACCTGAGCCGCGAAAACCGCAAACACGTAGACGTCAACAAAGGCGTCCTTCCGTACATATTACCAATCGGCTGATGGTGAAGCCTGCATTGGCAGCATCTACAGGACGGCGGCTACAGTGGTGCTGTCACCTGATGACTAAGCAATAGTTGTTTAGATACAATGAGGGTTACACAATACACCCCCGTAGTTGGCCCCTACAATCACTGTACTACAAAATTTATTCTACACAACACACACTTCCTACTATCACTGTACTACAAAATAATAATTATTTATTTAAAACTACAGAAAACGGGTTCTAATACTTGTTTTTCGCCTCACCGCGCTGGCAAACACAGGCAAGTGGACGTTGGTAGGCTTATTTGTTTGTGAATACTTCAGCAATTGTTATTTGAATGTAATCTAAAGCATACAATCTTCTTGGATCATAATTAATTTCTTTCGCCAATTTCGATAGCGCGGGGTAACGGTTACAGTGTGAAATATTCTACGAAAAAGACGAGCGATTACCATAAATTTCATGATAGATGGTATCAAACATCTACTAATAATTCTTAACAGTTATATAATGGTATCAAAGGCAATCGATAAATCAATCTAGATGTTTTTCTTCACGTTGATTGTCTATAATTGTATTTAAAGATTGCCTACGTCACGGAGTACTGTTATATAAGCAGAATCTTTAGCGTCAATCCGTTTGTAAGTTTATTGTTATTGTTGTCTAAAAGCTTGTGACTTGATATGGAACTAGTGGAGTTTTTAATAATAATTCATTTAAACTATTTTGGAAATTAAACTGTGTAAGGACACCGGTCAGCGACTATTTAATACCAAAGCACCAAAACGTGCGTCAAGAGTGTGATTTTGGTGAGGGGTTAAATAGGGGAACTTCATGGGGACATGTTTTCATCATTCCCACTTGGTTAAAACGAAATATATTTTTTTTTAATGATAAACATGGACAATTATCAATAATAAATTCAAGATAATCTTTGTGCAGTAATTACTACGACGATGCGTGCTACGAATAGGAGTATAATTCGTATTGTCACGAAACAATCTGCCGAGTAAAGTGTAAAACGCTATGAGCAATTCAACATACTGGATACCGAGCTATACAATAACTGACCCTGGTGAACCTAAATACAAACTTGTAATTAATGCAACGTCCAGCATTATCACTGTGGCTAGTATGCATTCCATGTACAAGCACACAAAATCCAGTAACATTATCGTCATTTTCTTAGTTTGCAACCATCTTCCTTGCTGGGGTTTGGCTAATAGATTTTCTCGCCAGGTTCGTGTCGCACGGTATGTGCGTACCATTCAGGCCATATTTAAAAAGCCAGAAGACATTGGTCAGTCTATAGTTATTCAAGTGCCAGTTGTCGTGGTAATTACTAGTTGCTGCGAGATAAATTATAAGACAGGGTTTGTCAGGATGTCTTGGCCGTTGGTGTGTTCTTGTTCGACGATTTGACAAGTGGTTCTTTTCGACTATCGTGGTTGATTTTATGAATATCCTTTTCGCTTTCGAGACTCTCTGTGTTAAACACTCTTTACACTGTCCGCCTAACGCTTTCAACAAATTACAATAGTATTACAATAACTGAAAGGAAGAAGCAGACAGTCTAGCGACACAATTATATACTTAGTGTCACACCTGCCTGATAAATGATGATTTCTAAATTATATGCGTCAGCCAGTAGTCACCTACATACGTGTGGATGCGAAATGGTCTGGTCGTGGTTAGAATTTTACATATCCATTGTTATTGTTGTATCTGCTGCTGCTATTTGTGGGCGTAATTTCAGGGAATACTCATGTACGGGCGGGATGTACGTCCAGTTGCTGAGTACTATTGCAGACATCAAAATGCCTGAATAGACAGTGTTAATGATCCCTAAATACATGTTTAATAAATTATAAATACTTTTACTCTTAACACTTTAAAAATGTTCTTAGTTTGCTGCCAGCTTGTTCACAGGAGTTTTGCTAATTGACTTTTTCGCGAGGTAGACTGTACGATATGTGTCCACCATGGCCACCCATATCAAGTCAGTAGATATTGCTCACCTGGCGGTCATCCAGGTGCCGGTTGATGCAGTAATTACTAACTGCTGCATGGTAAATTATAAGATAGGTTTTCTCAGGATGGGGTGACCGCTGGTATGTACAGTGTCGACGGTATGACTAATGGGTCAGTTCATCTATAGTAGTTGATTGAAGTAATTTTGTTGTCGTCTATGAGACTGTGTTAAACTCTCTTAGCAGTGTCTGCCAAACGCTTCCTTTCAACAAATTACTATATCGTTACAATATCTGAAAGGAACAAGCAGACAGACTAGCGACACAATATATATTGGGTGTCTTACCTGTTTGATAAATGATGTCTTCTAAATTATATGCATTAGACAAAGTTGCCGCGTTCACCTGCACACGTGTGACTGCGAATTGGTATGATCGTAGATGGAGTTTAACATATCAATAATTGTTGTGACTACTGCTATTCTTGGGCATAATTGCAGGGAATGTGTTGCTTTCGCGACCGGGTAATACGTCAAATTGATTAATGCAATTGCAGCTGTCAATATGGCACAAGAGAAACACGTCAATGGTCGCTGAATACAGGATTAAATTTGCTATACTCCCACCTACTGAACATCACGACAGAACGATTCAAATACATACGGTAATGCTTGAGACAAGGTACTATTATCAATCAATACAGGTCATAGTTACGGTCTCGACAGTGGAACCCAAAGACGAACGTGACGCGTGTAACATAATACTGTCATCAATCAACACGAATCAAATTTGCCAGCAGACATGATGACGACAAGATGCACACCTGGCGGGTAAACACTGTCTTCTAATCAACTAGCCGTCAGTCACCTGGACCGCGATCACCCGCATATATGTGCCTAGAATCATGCTTGGTGATAATTGGAGGTGGCTACAACGCGTTAAGAGACATTGTCTTACGCACGGAAACTAAATAGGAAATATGATGTAATTTTAAGTCAAAGTAGAGCCCACTTGTAAAAAAATATATTTTACAAATTTGAAAACGCACTTTTAAACATGTTTGAATTGCTCTTAACTGCTGTGACGTTAATTAACTGAATTCTTGCTAGATAACAAGAATTACGAAATGTTTAAAATGGTGTATTTTATGTCACCGATTAACAAACTGATTATGAAATATGTTTGTTGTGTTTGTCTTGCCCAAAACGCTACCACGAACTGTCAATATTCTACCCGTTGTTGGAGGGGCTGAGGTTAACCAAAACCTTCCATGTGCACCCCATTACCCTTAAGACTCACCAGCAACGTCCAACTCAATCCCCTTGGCGAAATATTGGGGGCTATTGAGGGAACTTTGCCCCCAATCCCTCCTCCTCTGATTCCGATGACTGTGGTTTATGTAGCACATACCGTTTTGTAAATGTTGGTTCTTTCTATGGTTACATTCTCCCTCAGAATTAATAAGTTTGATTTTGAATAACTTAATTATGCACTTGCGATATGTAAAAGAACAGTGCAATTTATACGATGGTTTGCTACATACTCTACTTGTACATGTCATATTCTCGTCTACAAACACATAGACGTTAGCGAAGACGTCCTTCCGTACATATTACCAAAAATACATCACACGTCACTCGGCTGACGGTGAAGTCTGCATTGGCAGAACCTACTGGACGGCGGCTACAATGGTGCTGTCACCTGGCGACTTAGCAGTAGTTAGTTAGTTATGATTTGCTTTACACAATACACTCCTCCTACTACCACTGTACTACATGATTTGCTTTACACAATACATTCTTCCTACTCTCAGTATATTACAAAATATACTTATGTAAAATTACAGAACTAGACATATGGAAAATATTGATGTCATGTGACGTGGCTTATATTTTTAGGCACGTCACATGACATCAATACGTGATCAAGATCCACAGGTGGTCGATCGAAACGTTGTTTCCACTAAACGCGGTAAGGTGGGTAACGAACTTGAACAGAAGAACTCCGAGGGGAGGTTGACCGCACCATCAAACGAGCAAAACTCCCTAAATCTAACATCACGAAAGGGAAGAGGGCGGCGTTACAGGAACTGAAAAAAGACAACTCCATCATCATACTCCCTGCAGACAAAGGTAGAGCCACGATAATCATGAAAACTACCGAATACAGAAAGAAACTGGCAGACGTGGTGGGTGATACGCACACTATACCAAACTAAGCAAAGACCTAATCCTCAAATATAAAAACAAACTTGGCAACATCCTAAGGAAGTGGAAGAGAAATGGATCAATCACAAACAAATTGTACTGGAAACTATATACAGACTCGGAAGAACCCCCAAACTATACGGGACCCCTAAGATCCACAAAGCCAACACACCTCTCACGCCTTTAGTATCCATGAACCGAGTATCCAGCTGTGACAGTACACCATACAACGCAGCAAAATACCTTGCTAACATCCTTACCCCCTTAGTGGGCAAGAACGGTCACAGCATCAAAACACCAGTGAATTGGTTAACAAACTGAGATGGCTGGAAATACCACCTGGACGGAAACTGGTGTCACATGAAGTCACCACAGCGCTCTTCACCAGTGTCCCTGTAGACAAGGCACAGGAAGTAATCACTGAGATGTTACATGAAAATGACACCTTAACCAACCGCACGGAACTGACCATCCCACAGATAGTGGAGCTCCTTGAATTCTGCCTGAACACCACCTATTTCATATATGACGGTGTTTACTACTAGCAAACACATGGTGCAGCTATGTGGTTACCTATATACCCCCTAATAGCTAACTGCTACATGGAACAATTTGAGAAACAAGCCATATCTACAGCACATCAACCCCCATCGATATAGTTATGCTACGTGGATGGCATATTCACTGTATTACATGAATATGATGTGGAAGAGTTCACCGAACACATCAACAACATCGACCTACACATCAAATTCACCATCGAACCAGAGAAAGACAGCAAACTTCCTTTCCTGTATCTATGCACCCACATTCTAGATGATGGATCCACCATTCATATACAGGAAGCTTACACACACGGACCAGTACCTCAACTTCAAGTCACACCATCCTCTAACTCATAAAAGATCAGTTGTTAAACAAACCAGCACTCTCACCAGCAGCGCCCAGCTGTACGTCACCATAGCTGAAGACAGGAAATCAGAACATACACATGTCCACTACGCCCTGAGAGCCGATGACTATCCAGAGTGGGCGCTTGTAGTTCCGCCACCTAGTGCGAACAGACCACCTACGAACAACAACAATGCACAAAAAAACGAACTCAAACCGACCCATGTTTGGACTACCATACGTAGTAGGGTTATCAGAACAACTCGGACGAATCTACAAGTCGCACAATGTGTACTTGAACCATAAACCCGCCAACACCATCCGTTTAGTGGTAGTGCACCCTAAACACAAAACTCCGAAAGAACACCAATGTGGAACTATCTACCACATCACCTGTGACAACAACAGTAGCCACACTTACATCGGTGAAACAAAAATGCCACTCAGCCAGAGGTTTAAAGCACAGACAAACCTGGACAAACCTACAGGAGTATGAGATCATTGTCTGGCCACAGGACACCCAGAGTCCATGGATAACACCAAGGTATTGGCCCGAGAACAGAACTGGCACAAGAGGAAAGTAAAGGAGGCCATATACATCAAACAGAGAGCATCCACCATGAACCGGGACCAGGGATACCACCTGCCCGCCATCTACAACCAGATCATTCCGCCTAAATCTGAGCCACGTCACATGACATCAATGCGTGATCAAGATCCACATGTGGTGGAAAGAAACGTTGCACGTTTCCACTAAACGCTCCAAAATAAATGTTTATTATTGCTGCCCATACTGAAATAGAGTTATAAAACTTGCAGTACGCCTCATCACGCTGACAAACACAAGCAAGTGGACTTTGCTAGGCCTACTTGTTCTAAGAATGTATTTGTCGTGTGACAGTTGAAAACACTTTGAGACGATCTTGAACCAAAACAAATTTAAACAACTGTTATTTGAATTTAATTAATCACGTGCTAGTCTTGGATGCAGAAAATCTACTTGGATTATCTCGACAATCACAACAGACAACGCAGGCTACCGGCTACTGTTTGATGCTGAGACGGTGTGTCGTCCAAAAAAACATCAGATCATAAAGAAAATCAATGTCCAAGGACTGTATGATAGATGCTATCACACATCTTATCGTATCTTATGGTATAAAAAACAATCGATAATTCAGACAATGTAAATGTTTTTTCACCTTGATTGTCCATATTTAGAGTTAGCATACATCATGGTGTACCTTTAATTCGGCAGACTCTTTAGCGTCGGCCAGTTTGCAACCTTGGTGTTTTGGTATTCCATAAACATTTGGCATGATATGGGACTAGTGGCGGTTTGTAACAATAATTTGTAATAAATCCAGATTACTGTAATAGTCGTCGCGCAGTAGGTAAAGGTTGGGATCCATGATCATAGGGGAGCTTTGAACCACCCCCTGTAACTGTGTTAATACTTATCATACGTTTAGTTATTCGTGTTCTTTTCAAGCAGGTCATGCTACTTACAACACGGCCATTTGAATAATTACGGACGAGTAACCGCGCGCCAAATCACGACTGTATGCGTTTTAACCGATAAATAGTGTGTAGTAAATATGTCGTGTTTTATTGTTTTCTTTATACAACTACCATGCATAGTGTAATGTTGTTTGTATTAGCATTTTGACAATAAGGGATACATGTTCTGTTAATACATGAAGCAGTTCTTGACAGATGTTAACATATGTTTCATTAAAACTCGTTCTGTACGAACATTTGTGATCAGGCACTAATGAGCCGGTTCATGGATGCCAAAACTGACTGGTGCAACTCCCCACATATGTTTGCTTTCAATAGGGCATGTTGGTAGTGTTTGAGTATTTGTATATTATGATCCGTTAAGGTTAAAATGTCACAAATTAAAAAGTTTCCTGTACACTTGGAACACAACAATATCAAGCGTGGATAAATGTGAAATAAACAATTAATAAGTTCTTGATCGATTGAAAATTAATATATCACTTAGTTTTACCCAATTATTATCAATTGCAAACGGTCGTTGAGCTCTATTATCTCCAAGAAGATGAGTAATGTGCGTAAAGCAGTTTCCTTGGGGCATCTATTATGTGTCAGTAGAATTGGTCTGTTCACAATCATCCTCGTTCCAGTTGACGCGAATATTACTAACTGCTGCAAGGTAAATTATAAGACAGGTGTTACTTCTAAATTATATGCATTAGTCAATGGGGTCCCTTTAATTTATTACTGCGTAATTGGTCTGCTCCTGTGTTACATATCGATTGCAACTGCTGCATTTACTGTCGCCATTATGGGCCTAATCGCAGGGAATATATCGTTTTCACGGGCGGGTAATACAGTCAATTTAGCTAAACCATTGCCGCTATCAAACTTCCAGAAGGGTAAAGGCGTCTAGGATACATAAATACAGTTTTACAATACTCACGCCGAGTGGATACTTCGACAGAGCTACCCAAAACGTATGATGAAGCTTGCAATGAGATACGCTCATCAATCAACACAATTCAACGGAACCAGCAGACAGGATTGCGACACGGTGCATACCGAGCGGCGACAACTGACTAGCAAACACTGTTTTCTAATTAATGGTGTTTCAGTCAGCTCTTCTACAATCGCCATCACATGTGTGGCGGCAAGCCTACTTGGTAGTGCTTGTTGAGCTTGGCGACAACGCTCAAGTTTACGTGATCTTGCGATGCGTACAGAAAAAAGGAAATTAAATGTTATTGTTGAGTCAGATAACTTCCGATAATGGATTTTGCTATGTAGTTGGTATTTCTGAATTGCGCATGTGTGTTGATACAACGACCAAAATAGGGTTGACATAATTATTTAATCATTTCAAAAGTTTATTTTGTTATGAATGTCTGGCGTGATACAAAATGGTTTTCTCTGTTTAGACTGGTGTGTTTTATGTCACCACTTAACAAACTGCTTACGAAATAATTTTAGCTATTATGGCTTAGAAAAAGATGTTACGAAATTTTAATATGCAACCCGTTTTTTTAATTCAACAGGTTGTGCGACACAAATCATTATGTTTTGATAGGGAACTTTCTGTAGTATCTTTCTCCATCCATCTTACCATATTTATGTGGTGTTGGATGTTAGCCTAATGGACGGCAGCCACAGCGGTGCTTTCACTTGGCGACTAAGCAGTAGTTAACTAGGTACGATTAGCTTTGTTATACCTTTCCGTGTACCACAACGCTATGTGGTGGATGACCTACAACTACAAAAAATATTAGAAATCTTGAATCCCGCCTCACCACGCTGGCCAACACAGGCAAATGGACGATGAAAGTGTGTATCATGACTTTGGCATGCTCTTGACACCACAACAATGATCATACAGCCACCTTTAATGTGTAAGAACTGGTCAAATGTAGTCTAATTATCTGCAAGTAGCCTCCCAAATCTCCTTCAACGGTGCAATAGTTTTAGAGATATGATCTCTAAAAAATGAGGAGTACCATAAACCCGCGTGTTTTTTGTGATTTTCCACTTTTTATTTTCTCCCCGCATCTCTATTGTAATTTATGCCCATTAGCCCAGCTATATAACAAAACACTATAGTGTTTATTACGACATCGCCGTATATTACGATATCCGGGCCTTGTGGAAGACGCTTTTATGTGATAATACGGGATGATATGGCGTATTTATGTGTCTCTTTGTGGGACCTATTTACCATAGTTGTTGTGTTTTAAAATAACCATTGGTTTAGTGTCATTGATTTTTCGAGGTAAAATATCAGTGTCTTTAAAAAAAAATATTGTACATATAAATATTTGGTTATTATTTTACAGAATATGCAACAATGAGGTACACACCCTATCCTTATAAAGTAGTCAAATATATTTAGAATATTGGCATATTGCTGCGTTGAAACGTTGAAACGGATGTCGTAATAAACATTTGTGTTAATAATGCAAATATGCCATGAAAAGGCTTGCTATAAAAATGGTTGAAGTGGTTTTCATGGTAGTGTTTGCCTATGTGCCACATTGTATTAGCTAACCGAAAAAAATAAAATATTGGAAGTTAATAATAATGATATACTTTACTTTTTGTAAGATCTTTCATATTTGCGAAATAATTCTAGTATGTTTGCACCGGGTTTCAGTGCAGCATGGCGCTCTGTCTTTAGGCATAAGTAGTAATGGCAGCTGTTTGAAGCAGAACTTGCGAAGGACAATTACCGTGTTGTCTGACCTGCAGTGAAAGGCAATGTCAGTGCATCCGCCAAGACAGATGCAAACCTTTCCATTCAGAGTATCGCGAACTTCTTTCTTCAACATTTAGTGGCCTGCATATGGCGATTACACAGAAATCGTGAAGACGTTGGTGTTGTTTCCAACATCCTTCAAAATGCAGTACTGGTGCTAAGCAAACCCACCACAAAGTACCCAACATGCATGTTTGAAGATATTTACGTGATATGTTGCCAAATGGAAGGCACAAACATTATATAATAATGTGTTGGTACTGCTGAAAGTATTCATGTTTATTACGATATCCAAATGGTACACTTACATCAATACGTCCATTCGGATGTATGTTTTTTGCAAAGGTAATAATATTGGTAGCATTCAGATAGCATTAGAAACTGTCATTTTATGTATTTTCACATCAAAATACTGTAGTTTGCTACCAAAGTTGGCGGGTGTCGTAGTAAACATCACCAAAAATCTTGAAATCCGGCGGATGCCAAACAAAAATATTGGAAGCGGTGTTCACAATATGTTAGGCCTATGAACTGCATCATGTTAATTAACTGAAAACAAAAGAACTATTAGAGTTTAACCAAAAAATTATTTTTCGGTTGATTTGTCCAGTTTGCAAAACCTTAGTCCAACTAATAATTAAGTCTACTAGTGTTATATGACTTAAGTATTTTGGAAAATAGACTGAGACAGGACATCGGTCAGTAATGGCTTTGTATCTAACCATCAAACCGTGCGTGATAGGTATGATTTTGATGAGGAATTGAAGCCAGGATCTTTACTGGAAAGTGTATTCCAACTTTCCCACTTGTTTGAAACAGATGTGTGCGTTAGTTTGGAATTCACCCGACAATATTTACGATGTCTATATAGAAACAAATAAGCTTCGCGCAGTAATTGCAATTACTTGACATACTTCAAATATAGTTTTATTCGAAAGAACAGGTTTGCAAGGTGTCATATAACTAATAGCTTTGAGTGATTATCCATAATGGCTACCTGTTTGTCCATTGCTTGACATAAATGCTTTTGCTATGGTAACGCTGTAGTGTCCGAAATGCACTGTTTTGGATAGTATGCATATTCTGTATCAACGCATACATAACATTCTGAAAGATGATTTGCTACCACCATTATAGCTGTGGTTTTGTTAACTGATTTTTCAGCAAGGTAGACTAATTGCCCGTTCTGTACTCACCAATCAAACGAGTCAGTGGCTGTTGCTCAGTTTGCAGGTGCCAGTTGACGCGGGTAATTATTAGCTGCTGCTTGGTAAATTATGATACAGAGTTTGTCAGAATGGATGGACTCTGGTATGACCACTGGGTCGTTCTATATATATATATATCGGCTGATCATAGGAATTACATTGTCTCTTTGTTAAGCTATGTTGGTAGTCAGTGTCCGCCAAAAGCTTTCTTCCAACAAATTACCATATCATAGCAGTAACTGAAAGCAAGAAGCGAACAAACTAACGCATAATATGCAGTGACGAATTCAATTGTAGCCATCATCATGCCTAAAAACAAAGACGACAACTTATTAAACCTGTACTCTCGTCTAGTGGATATAAACACAGAGCGGTTCAAAGACGTACGGAAATGATTACAAGAAGATACTCTCATCAATCAATGTAGGTCATAGTCGCAGACAGACTGACGACGCGATATATACGGAATGGCTACACTTGCCTAACAAAGGTTGTCTTCTACTTTGTATGCATTCTATACTTGAGAATGGGCTAAGTAAAGGTTGGGAGACACGGTAGGAGACACAGTACTCCCGCGAAGTTAAGGTCTCGACAGAGCAACCAAAACACAAACGTGACGCTTGCAACATAATAATGTCATCAATCAATACAAATCAAATGAGCCAGCAGACTTGATGACGACAATGTGCATACAGAGCAGCCACACCTGACGGGTAAACACTGTGTTCTAATTAACCAGCCATCAATCACATCTGGACCGCGATCACCCGCACATACACATACCACGCCTACAAGCCTGCTTCGTGATGATTGGAGTTGGCTACAACGCTTAATGAGGAATTGTCTTGTGCATGGGAACTAAATAGGAAATATGACGTAATTGTAAGTCAAAGTAGAGCCCACTTGTAAAAAGCAATATATTTACAGATTTGAAAACACACTGTTAAGTACGTTTTAATTGTTCTTAACTGCTATGATTTTAATTGGCTCTTAATTTTTGCTAGATAAAAAGAATTACGGAATGTTTAAAATGGAGTATTTTATGTCACCAATTAACAAACTAATAACGAAATATGTTTGTTATGTTTGTTTAGCCAAAACGCTAACATGAACTGTCAATATTATACCTGTTGTTCGAATTCAATAGTTTACATAGGAGTCGGAACGTGGTGAATATTGGAGGGGCTGAGGTTAACCAGAACCTTCTATGTGCACCCCATTACCCTTGAGACTCACCAAAAACGTCCAACTTCACCCCCTTGGCAAAATATTTGGGGCTGTTGAGGGAGCTTAACCCCCATCCTCCCCTCCCCTGATTCCGATGTCTGTGGTTTATGTAAAACTTGTAACAAGATACTGTCATCAACCAATACAGATCAACTGAACCAGCTGACAGGATAACAACAAGATGCATATCGAGGGTCACCACTGCTAAACACCGTCTTCTAATTAACCACCTGGACCACGATCACCAACACATGTGTGACTACAAGCCTTCTTGGTCGCGGTTGGAGTTGGCGACAACGCTTAAGGAGACATGGTTGTGTACACCGGAACTAAATTGAAAATTAAATTAAATTTTAAGTCATTGTAGAGCCCACTTGTAAAAAAATATTTTACAAATTTTAAAACGCACTGTTAATTATGCTTTGAATGTTCTTAAAGCGATTCTTTGTAAGCTAATATTCATTCGACATATACTGACTGTATCAAAACGTGATAATTTCTCATAAGTACATTTATGCATAATTTAGGTGTTATCTGCTCAAAGAGCTGATAAACAATTGTGTTTACGTGAATAATGTTGAGTACCTGCCACGTGGATGATTAATTATGCAGCCCGAGTATAATGAATATTCATGCACGCTCAGTAAACCACGCAAAGACCGTTGACGTCACACACACACACACACACACACACACACACACACACACACACACACACACACACACACACACAGTCAAGATTCCGAGGTGAGTTGATTCAAGCAACGGCATTGTAAATAAGCAATTTGTAGACATATGTATATTGACAGCTATTTTTATAAGTGTAGGAAGCGTATGCATTGTTTATTTATTCTGCTTCCCAATGCCGTCAGCCGAGTAACGTTTCGATTAAGTAGAATTTAAAAAAGCCGCCGACGCCGAATGCTGCAGTCGGTGTCAGCTGGGACTGGGTCTGTCGAGCCTCTACTACAGTGGTATTTAACATTTTTAAGTCTATTTGCTGTAACCCCTCGAGCCAACAAAATCGTAATTACTCCTCCATTTCAAAATGTCAAACCCGAGAAAGGGAAAGAAAAGAATATAAATTATAGTCGCATAATTACGATAGTATTAGTTATGGCTTGGCCCGTATAACAAGCAATACATTACAGATGAAAATATCTGTGTATGTTTGAAGTTGCATCTTTTTTGATAAACTCAGATGTTTTGGCACAGTTAGAGCACACCACAGGTCATCAGTGTGAGTTCCAATATATTTCATTTTTTGGTATTAATTTTGATCCTTGCAGAAATGCCTCAAATCCACAGCAGTATTATGTGTTGAAAAATAATAGAGCTCAGTCAGACCGAGTTGGGTATTCACCACCAGCATGCTGTCAGAAAGTTACCGCGTCAGAATCCTGAATGTTTTCTTTCAGCGTGCTATCTTTCTTCTCCGAAGACTCCTTCGTCCACCGTAAAAGTATCTCTATCCATGCAGTCTTCTCAGTGTTCCAGACACGAGCATTGTTCAAGCATGGCCTTTCCCAGGGAAATTATGTGTGGCATGATATCATCAGCAAATGGACAACAATTAACAATTTGGGGAATATGGATATCTCAGTTGCCTGAATTTCGTGTTTGTAAAACTGGATTTGCAAAGAGGGCTGGCAACCTTGTCTTGAGCAGTGAAAATATTCATATTATTCCATTGTTGTATGGGGTTCAGATGACAGACCTCACCAAAAGTTAATGTATATCTTCAATGTTGTATTCTACATGAGCGATGTCATGATGAATAATTAATTAGTGAAATGTCCACACTTTAAAAAGCTTCCGAAAAACCCGAATTACCCCCAAGAGGGTAATCACCCCAGGTTAAATACCGTTGCTCTACTACTAGGCAAGGGTCTCGCCTTTCTAGTTAGAATTAAGCATTTATTTTTGATATGTTACTATACCGTTACTGTACACTTTTTCGCGAGAGTGGCCTATATATATAATTATTAAGAACATTAATTATTAGAGCAAGAATAAAGGAAAACATAAAGTGCACTCTGGATAAGGTCGAACCTCCAGGGACCCATGACAATACTGATAAGTGGAATTTCTGATAACTGGAAAGTTATCAGAAGGTCCCCTTATTGGGACCTTTGCCCAGGACTGAGGAAAAGATTGACTTAACTTAGCGAAAATCAACTTACGTGAGTTCGAGTTATCTGGCGTGCACTGTATATGACCAATGCATACAGGTAATTATGTAAAAGCAAATTAAAAGTTGGCCAAAGTAATGGATTGGGATTTTAGTGCGTCTGAATCAGCATAACAAGGTTCTCTTGTATTTATTTTCCATTTAGCCAGCTGTACACATGGTGATAAGTCCCATAATCTAATATCTAAACTTAATTAATATGCACAGTGTTGACTTAGTTAACTCATATTTAAGCTCAGTGTCCTAAATTCAACTTTGTTTATTTGCAGGAACATTAGAAATAGCCGAGCTGATGGAAAGAGGAAATCGAAGAGCTCTACTCAACAGTTCCATTAATTGGATAATGGGTCACCTGACAAAAGACGGTGCCTGACTTTGTTCTGCCCCATTCTGTTCTGTGCGACATCTACTGGGAAGCTGTACATCACTTCTTGTTCCAAATGGATGTGTGCACCTGATAGCGTTGTGTATCAAAATGCATAGCAGTGCTATTAACTGGGCAATGTGTTAGCTGACATAGTAGTGAAGAAAATTTCTTACTTTGTTAAGCCACATTAATTCCGTGTGGCTTCTGCTGGGAAGATGTACATCACTACATTCTATTGCAAAATAGAAGTACATAATAAAATATATGCTTTCTTATGCTCATGATCCTGTTTGGATTGTGTTCTACAGCATATTCTTCAAAATTTGTTGAAACAAGTTTGAGTTAAGTGAACTATACTGGGAGTAGTGTATAAAAAGGTGTCGACAAAGTTGGTTTTACAATAATTTTGAAAATTCATAAAATATAAATGTTTCACAATATTCAAATTTTTTTAGGGATTTTCTTGAGTTATATTCACCAATGATGACTGAAAACAGTGTTTTAAAATTTTCGTCACGTTTAAAGATTTGTCATTTTAAAACTTTATTTCCATCATACAATGGTAATTTTATTTGTCATCGAAACGGGAGTTCGAAGGAAACAAATTCAATATTTGTTTACTATAAATGATGGGCAGAACAAATAATTATTGCACTCCCAGTACAAAATAAAACATGTTGTTACACTGATGCAATATAATTAAATATTTTGTTGACAATAATGTTGTTATGCTCTTTATAGATCTACATTTTTCAAACTAAAATTACACCTTACATACATAGGAATGTACATAACTACCTATATTATTTTAATATTGTACATTACTTCATGTGATGTAGAATGTTGTATTTATAATAATAATAAATAACTTCTAACGCGCCAATATCCTCAGACAATTCGAGCTCAGTGGCGAACCAAAACCAAAGGATTAAGCATTCTCGTACTCGTGTGATAGGCGAAAGTCGTCAACAAATGGATGGATGTGCTAGGAAGCTAGGGAGGATAGGCGATATTGAAAACATAGGTTTTGAGATGACGACGAAATGTGACAATATTTTCTGCTGATTTAACATTTACGGGAAGTGAATTCCATACAGTTGCGCGGCAAGTGAAAAAGCTCGAGTTCCAGCCTTTGTCTTAACTCTAGGAACATATAGCAACTTCGAACTAGACGACCGAAGTTGTCTGGCTTGTCTAGCTGGTGTGAGCATTGAGTGTAAATAACTAGGTTGTTTGGATGAAAGGGCTTGGTAGGTGATTGTGCAGATCTTAAACATAATGCGATATCGCACGAGGAGCCAATGCAGTGATTTTAGAAGTGGCACTGAGCGGGAGAAACGAGGAGATTGTGTGACTACCCTTGCTAAAAAAAATTGGACACGTTGTAGTTTTGCAATATCCTTGATAGCAATATTATGAAGGAGGGAATTGCAATAATCTAATATGCTGCTAACAAGAGCTGTTGCGATAGTCTTAGCGACAGAAAGCGACATATGTCGGCGAATGCGGCGAAGATCACGGATATGATAAAAACAGCAACGGCACATTTGGGATATGTGTTGTCTGAAATTGAAGTCGCAATCAAGGTCACTCCTAGATTCCGTACTGATGCTGCTGGTGTGATATTTTGACTCAGGATGCATGTTGGAAAAAAGTCATTAAGTTTACCTCGCTGCATTGGAGTACCAATTATGAGGAATTCAGTTTTGTCTGCATTTAACTTTAATTTGCTATCGGTCATCCATGAGAAAACATCTTGGAGACAATCGTTGAGTTGGTTTAGGGAGTGACTTGTATCGGGTGCAAACAAAATGGTTTCATTAGTGAATTTTACTCGGCTTCAATAAGTTTCTGTTATCTAAACGTTTCATTAAAACTAAACTTTAAAATGTATAGCCAGATGTACCTAGTGAAAATGGAACATGATAGTGAGATTTCGTATGTTTTATATTCCAACAAAAACAATGCCAATCATTAAATATGTCATCCGCGGCTTCGTGCGCGGAGAGCTGGTGTTTTCCTTTTAAATCAATCCGTCTGTTATGAGTTGGACGTTTGTTTGAAATAAGCATTATTATTATTACTATTATTATATACAATCTTGCAGCTATAGCAGCTTCCATGATTGTCACTGTGCCTAGCATGCTTTTCGTGTACTAATGCGTACACAAAATACAGTAACAATGTATTCATTTTCTTAGTTTTCAACCATCTTGCTCGCCGAGGTTTGGCTAATTGATTTTTCCTGATGTAGACTTATTGTCCGCCTGTGTTGCACGATCTGTGGCTACTACTCAGGCCGTCCTTAACGAGCCAGTAGACATTGACGGGGGCATGGAGTACACTGGGACCCGGGCGCCGGGTCTGGGGGCGGCGAATCGACGCTCAACTTATATCCACCAAGCGGATAACATCGTATAACATACAAGATACTGCTCTTCACTTGTAAATCGTGACAATCACAGTTTAAACGTGGCTGGTATTCAGTCTGCCAACCAGGAACTAGCCACAGTGACAATCGTGGAAGCTACTTTAATTGCAAAATTGTTTATAATAACAACAATAATGTTTTTTTCAAACAAAAGTCCATATATATACATAAAATACAAGTAAAAACAATACAAAAATATTATAACACACAACATGGAATAAAAATAGTTGGTTAATAAAAAAGTATAAAATGTGAGTTCAACTATACAAATAGGTAGTCCAGTATTAACTTATATACATAGCACTTGTAATATGTATATCAGAATAAAAATGAATAAAAACGTGGATTTTCAGGCTGTTAATGACGACATAATAATCTAAATATGGATGAACGCATATGTTCATTAACAGATTTAACATAGTTTGTAGCAAACATAAAACTTGCACTACAACGTGGTGACAAATTGTATAAAATTCTAAAACTGTTGCTACATACAACAGTAATACCTTTCAAACTCTGTTTTTTTTATTTACACTGAAGACTCGAAGTGTACATAGTACCACATTAGTACTGAAATAGGGAAGTTTTAATGGTAGAGCTGCAAAGACAGAATCTGAGCAAATATGTATGTTTTCTGTCTGGCAATGTCATCATCATCTGTAATGTTATTTATGATGGCCGAGAAGGGCCATCGCGTTTTTGTGTGGCAACCTGCAGCGCCATGGGGCGATGACGCGATGCGATGGGCGATGCGATGGACGATACGCGATGCGATGGGCGATGCGATGCGATGGTATAAATTATAAAGATGCCGTAATGAGCATGCGTACGTCGAAAACGAGACGCATTCCTTTTTGTGTTCAGAGCATGTGATGATGGCTGATGACGCTGACTGTACGTATACGGTTATATATATATTTTGTTTGCGCACAGAATTTGTTGTGTTCGTACTTCTAAATGTTGTGACGAAAGTCTGGGGCAAAAAAATTTCATAACATGACATATATGTACTTTTTCTACTGCTCAAATTGCTGTTTTTTTTTTTGGTCTGGATATCCTTGGTAGAAAATATAAAACTTATTTTGTATACATGGGAAGAGACGACAACTTTTTTCAACTTTCGCTTATTGCAAATGCCGTTCGTTTGTGTCCAAGTTTATGTTTCAATTATTATAAATAGCTACAATATTCGAAGTCGGTTTAACAAGAAGCATGTACATTAAATCATCGAAAAAACTGAATTTAGTCGTCATTTGCGTCACGTTTTTCTTTCTGTTTACAGTTTAATTGTTTCTTTTTAGTTGTGTGAATCGAATAGCTGAGGCACAGTTTACCAAACCGTAGATACGCTACAGTGTAATTGCCTGTCAATCGCAGCGATTTACGATGCTGTACAATATAGCATGCGGCACGAAGTGGTGTAATTCCATGGTGCACGTAAACTAATTTAATAAAAAGAATAAGAATAAGAAACAGATTGTGCAATTGAAGAAAAGAAATCTGCAACACAAATCACAGCAATACTATTGTCACGAATACACGCATTTGAATGAAACAATGAATGTTAGTTATATAAGTCACTAACATTATTTACTCACAAAAATCTCTTGACATTTAGACGTTGCAAGTGCTTATATACAATCCACTGTTGTTGTTATATAGTTCCATAGCTTAACACCTCGACGTCTAATGGTTTTATATAATACGTTGGTTTTAGAAATCAGTACATGCAGTAGATCCACATGGCGTGTCCAATAATTATTGGTTAACGATTTGCTGTTAAATACCGGAAGGACAATTGGTTTCTCATTCTACCATGTGCAACGGCCAACACATTTTCATTAGACGACCAATTTGTAATTAAACAGACTGAAACGATCACAAACAATTGTTAAGAAAGCTCAGGTTAAATGCGATTATTTAAAAAAATATTTTAAAAATCGTATTGTCAACGCGGATTTGAAATATCGCATGAAAATGTTTGTATTGTTCTGTGTCATGTTTACGAGTTAAAGTTTGCCACTTATGACATGTATTGCGTTTCAGCAGTGACGCGTGGTGCAAGTCCCTGGAAGACTAGCTCAGTGGTTACGCCGCTACAGCCTCAATCACGGGGTTTCCTGCACATCCTCTTCGTGTGTCTGATGTCTTCCTTGTCGACTTCGACTTTGTAGTCTACAGTAGATATAGCGTTTTATACAAGCTAGTAAATTGTTATAACATACATTGTATAACAGTACAGATGTTTCAATCAAACTTAGGGAAGACAACAACTATATTATCAATATCAATGATGCTGTCTGTAGAACAATAGCCTTGTCTAAAACTAAACAGAGGTTGTTTGCAAAAAAATATTATAGTATCCTATGTTTAATAAGGTGAAGCTAATTTTCTACTTTACATCTCACCGTATACTAATTGTTCATAATGTATTCTCACTCATATTTTGCATGTTTTAATAACATAGACTATGTTCACTTTATTTTACATACTGTAACGATGTGCATACATCGGTTTGCTTAATGGTACTGTTGTGATTCAGAAAAAAGGTTCCTATCGCTCCGCTAGGGATCTTTGGGATGAATACAATTATTAAATATGTACGTCAAATATGCACGGTAAACTTGAAATGCCTTATACGTATGTGTGCAAATTGCATAGCATTAATTTAAATGCTACGTTACCATAAATGTCTGGCAAGAAATACAGCTGGTCTGGTTTTCCTCGGATGACCGTATCGCTTGTCCGTCTTACGCTCGTTCGTTTTTAACAAGTGCCAACTATACTCTGTGTTAATGACTTCTCTTAAAACGTGCGGTGCAAACAAATTTAACGAATATGCACAAAGAAGCACAGTGTTTCAGAAGTGTGTACAATATATTACTTATTGTATGTTAATATAATCGTCGATTGAAATGATTCCTTGAGGCTCGTAGTATTTCATCGTTCAGTTTTCTAAGAAAGATACTTCTGATATACATCATGTTTTCACATATATATATATGTATGTATGTATATATATATGTATATATATATATAATTGACGTGTGACATAATGTGTTTACGAAAGCAAAACGTGTGATGCTAATTACTATGACCATGCATACCGCTGATACCGTGCATACTTCTGTGATAATGTAATTTCTCCGTATTAACAATGAATAAATAATGTAAACCAATACTCATTCAATATTTTTATTATTTTATTGTTGAGGTGTATACTTCTGGTTTCTATGGGAATTTCCATAGACAACAACAACATGTCTTGCAGCATAGCATCAAGGTGGTCCCATCTGAACGATTGTCCTCCAAAACACATTCGTCTTTCATCGTCCCATTCTGATACATTTTAACAGCTATGTTACACGGCTGTAACACAACTGAATGTTTTACACTAAAGAACAATGTCGTTTTCTATATGATTCAGCACAAACGAGTATATCAAAATTGTAATTTATACCTGGAAGTGCCGATGAAAGTAGCACTTTCTGTTAATTGTATCTCTTTTCTGGCAAGTGGATTACATGATGTGTCAAAGTCGGTGCGTCTGTGGAGACGATAATCCATGGGTCAGGAGCTATAATTAGAACAGCACCACCTCCCAAAACTGCAGCAGTGGACTAGAATGATGCTACTTATTTACATCGTCTGGTCGTAGTTGCGCCTGTGGTTAATTGTGTCTTTGATATGACTAGTTTCTGAACAAACATAAGCATGAGACAACTAAGATGGGCAGGGTTTGTAGAGAAAATGGGAGAAGAACGGATGGCAAAGAGAGCAGATGCACAGAGACTGGAAGGGGAAAGGAGGCCAGGAAGAAATAGGCTGCGATGGGAAGACTACGGAAAAAGAGATTTTGAAGGATTGGGAGAAGGGTGGAAAACGAGAGCGAACGATCTGGTGGAGAGAGCTGTGCAGGACCAGCGAGAGAAATTTAAAACAAAAATCGGACATCGAGGATCGGAATCGAGATCACCCCTGACAGACATGAATATATGAGGAGTTCAAATTCATGTTTGTGGAGAGCCTCAATGTAGATATTTGGGAGGGGGTGCAAATCGAGGTTTTTGAAGAGCCTGAAGATGGAGTTATTTTGGCGAGCCTCAATGGGTGTGCAAATTGTGATGTTGGAGAGCCTTAATGTGGCTGTTTTGGCGAGCCTCAAGAGGGGTAGAGCAAATCGAGGTTTTGGAGAGCCTCAACCCACCAAATATCCACCATGTTCCGACGCCAGTGTTTTGGGTTTGGCTTTGTTGTCTGGGCTTGAACAAATTCGTGACCTTAGGCAACACAGGATGCCTTTAGTTTATGTTCAACGCATGTGTCCATGGTTGATGACTTTGAGTGTGCGTATATGGTTACACATCTAGTTATTGTGCACAAAAGATTATGTGATTGTATTTCTAAATATTATGATAGAAGCCTAATGTGATTGAGTTTAGACTAAGATAAATGGGGGCATGCGGGCAATCACTTTAAAGAATGTAATCTAGGTTCTCTCACCAAAACCGGAGACCAAAAATGTATTACTTCATAGCATGAGGTGTGTACCTCTTCTACCACTCCCCATTTCATTTTTGAATGGTTTCATCTGAATATCCTTGACCGAAAATATAAACGATAATTTATGTACCTCCACACATAAAAAATAGGGATGTTGATGGCATTTTTCAGTTGAACATTAACCGTGGGCTATGAAGTATACATTTCTTGAATATTTATTCATTAATGACATGACATATTTTCATAGGTGTACATATCATGTTCATTATGCCTTACATAAATAAAACAATATATATATATATATAACTATAATCAGTTAGACCCTACTAAACTTTAGTGTCTTTAGTTTATGATAAAATATCTAAATCGTAAACTAAAATAGTATTGTCTCTAATTATTTTACCAAACCTACATATAAAATGCACAAACGAGGTAGCGAATCGTTGTTCTTATAGTGTAATTTCATTTTTGCTAAGGGATCATCTCGGAACGTAGATGTCCGATATTAAGCGAAATTATTTTTGTTTGGGGGACGGGGGTCTGAGGCAGTTTCATCTGGCGTCGGACATCGACGGACACTCTTAATTATACTGGTATCATCATATTAATGTTTAAAAATTCGTCTGAGGGAGGGGGTGGGGGGCTGATGCAAGATGAAAGTAATTTCGTCTGATATCGAACATCGACGTTCTGAGATGACCCCTAAGTGAATCGAATTGTAGACGCACCGCGCTCACCGTGCACCTCCTAGTAGACATACTACAAGTTAACTACTGCCTGTCAATTTCGGCTGTTTATTATGTGGTCCAATAGCGCTGGTAGCCTGATTTGAGCGGGCGTATTTATTGATATCGCGTTATTCGTACTTGTATTTCGGCGCAACGCTGCGTTTATGTGCTACTACGGAACCCAGATTAAGTCATTAAACATCACTGCATTTGTATCGAAGATCGTCTCACGGAATATGTGTCAGTTTTTTCCAGACATGGAAGTATCGGGGACCGAGGAGTAAATCAAGAAGCATAAATTATGAAAAGTTTATATTTTAATTTATATAAGGCATAAATAACATGTTTGCATTCTGAACAGATATTATGTCATTAATTAATAAATAGAAACAAATAGGCTTCAAAACTGTTGGTTAATGTTAAACTGAGAAATACCTTAACCATCCCTGGTTCATCGTGTCTGCATGCACACAAAATAGTGTTTATATTTGCGATCAGGGATATCCAGATGGAAACAATAATTATTTAACAAATAAAATGTTGAATAGGTACATATTTCATGTTATAAATTAATCTATTTCAGTCCCTAGTCTAGTTTTTGCGAAGAGGCTGCCTGCCTGGCACCCGTTTTTGTTTGGCTAAATTCAATCCCAGTAGACTTCCGTGACAATATTTAGAAGTACAATCACATAATCTTTTGTGCACAATAACTAGATGTGTAACCGTATACGTACAGTCAGCGTCATCAGCCATCATCACATGCTCTGAACACAACAAGAAGTGAGTTTAATACAAATAAATAAAAATGGCTGCCTAAGTCTCGTTTTCGGCGTACGCATGCTCATTGCGGCACCTTTATAATGTATACCATCGCATCGCATCGCGTATCGCATCGCGCATCGCACATCGCATCGCACATCGCATCGCGCATCGCGCATCGCGCATCGCATATCGCTCATCGCATCGCCATATGGCGCTGAAGGTTGCCACACAAGAACGCGATGGCCCTTCTCGGCCATCATAGTTATTACTTAATGTATGACCCACATATTTGCATTTAATAGTAATTAAAGGGAATAAAAACATCTATTGCTTGAATTCATATTAAATTAGATCCTGCTATATATTTCCATGTCCACCAAGCCAAAAAAATCCCCCAAAATCGAAGAATTAAAAATTCCACATTTTATGCTGTACATCCGGACATTTTCGAATATGCATATTTTTGGCGCGCTTTTCGGGATGCCGAGATGTGACGTCAGAGTTGACTCTGCCGATACAGCGACCGCTTGTTTACATTCATTCTCAGCAATATGACAGCAGAGGTGGCTGTGTAATGCGAATATCATCATGGTTCATTGTGCGGCATTCGGTTGTAATGCAAACTCTTCTAAACATACAGCAACACACCATTTTTTTCGGTTCCCTACGGATCCAGTTTTATTGAAGAAACACAGCCGGCTTTGCTCCGCTCATTTTGAGAAAAGCTGTTTTGATCGCGATCCGGAGATGTTGGCAACCCTTGGATATCCTGGTGCTCGAATATCGTTGAAAAGCGATGCAGTCCCAACAATATTCCCGGCAGTAGAAGCTGCATTGATGCCGTCAATCCGCAGAAGACAGGCGTCGGCACGGGCAGGATCGACGGCCGCTTTGCCCGAGTCGAAGGCAAGCGGGTCTCGCAAGCGTTGTTCCAGTGCCGCAGTCGCCGCTGCAGGCTCCGCTGCCGCTGTCACTACAGCCGGCTCAGCAACTACACCCATGGCTTCTTTGGGGTACCAGGTTCCTTCGACGAGTGGTGAATTTACGAGGTCTGCTTACCGAAAGCGGCAACGAATCAAGGTAATTCTTACATGTTATATCTACTATTATTATTCTGTAGGTCTAGTATAATGCCTGGACTGGACGGTCTCGTGTGTGTCAAGTGTCAAAATAAGTTATTCAACTTATTGTCATTGTATCCCATTGGTTCCAATCATATCACGGAACTCTTCCTAAGTATCTTATATTCTAAATGTTGTAGTTATGCACGATACTACTATAATAAATCTACATATACTCAGTTTTGTGGAAAATTTGATAGTGTAATCAAATCGATTCAGGTGACTGTTTTTATCATTATCATGGTTACAGGAATGTAAGGCAATAAAACAAAAACGTCAGCAAATTAATTGATGCTAATTTGTTAGTTATGCATTTAATTAATCTATTTACTTTTACATGCAAATAAGAAATAATTATTTTAATTATACTCGTTGCCGAGTCAGGTTAGTCTGTTATAATAAGTTTTTTAAACCGTAAGAAGCAATACTTGGATGTAGAACATTGCAATGTGAATTTGCAGATGGAAGAATAATTATATTTTCAAATGTATTTAACGTTGAATTTGCATAAATTAATTATTATTTTTCATACATAACATTTGTTGTTTTTTAAATGACAATACTTGGACTTTATGAAAGTGCCATGCATTTTGATCAACATCAAATGTATGTACACATAAAGTACCATGCATAAGTTAGATATTTAAAACAAAAATTATAAAATTAGGAAGTGGTCTGTCTCACTCTCATAGTTGGAACCAGTTGCTGGCAATCTCCTCCTCTGAAACATGACTCACTAAAGTCTTATGTCATCAATGACTTGCTGAAGAATTATCCCCCATCAGTATTCTCTGTAGAAACAGTTTATTACAGTGTTTGGCACCTGTCTGCTAATCCAGCTAATTGGACTCCTTTGTTGTGACTCCTCCACTTGACTGAGGAACTAAGTGTAGTGTTTGCCCTAGTCAACTGATCGAAGATCAAATCTAATTAATTACCAGTTGACATTGCACTTTGTAGGTCTTTCCTGCTATGAATAACAAATACACCAGCCACCTCCAGCTGGCCCACTGCATTCTCCCTCCAGTTAAAATAGTTATCTGAACCTGATCTACTGGTAATTAAAGCATGCTAGGTGGAAATGGCAGGAACTGGGTAACATGGATGTGACATGTCGGATACTTATTATTACTATAATTAACCCATGCAATTAACCCATGCCTAACATCACCCTGATCACCATTGCAATTGGTAAACCTTGCAGGTAGATGTGATTAATTATTATTAATATTGAATGGTTACCACATTGAACACCCTGTAGATTACAGTATGTATTCATCGAGTTAATAATATATTATATTTAAGTTTTCAAAAGTAATGTTTTCAATAAATATAATTCTTACAGTAGATGCAGCTTTCATAACACACACTATTGTAACACACAAGTACTGTTACATTTGTTACTATAGAATTCTTACAGTAGATGCAGCTTTCATAACACACACTATTGTAACACACAAGTACTGTTACATAACACACACTATTGTAACACACAAGTACTGTTACATTTGTTACTATAGAATTCTTACAGTAGAGAGCAGCTTTCATAACACACACTATTGTAACACACAAGTACTGTTACATTTGTTACTATAGAATTTTTAATATTTCAATAGTAATTTATTGATTTGTATTTTCATAACTCCAGTGCACAGGCCTATGGTGAATTACATTACAGTGTCATATATTGCTATTGCCTAGTTTCCATTTTATTACAGTTGAATATCGAAGACAATGTACATCATGCAATATATACTATTACATTTGAAGGTATTATCATTACATTTTGAATTGGAACTACAGTATGTACCGAGATAAATATTTAGAACAAAAATATAACTATTGTATCTTGTATTATCTACTATCAACGTTTACGGATAGAACATATTTTTCATTTTATGTCTGTATAACATGAATGAATGGAAGACAAAAGAAATGTCACTGCAATTTAATAGATTGCAATCAGTGTAATTACACTTTACTGCTTGGTGCATTGCTAATTACTGGCACAAGTCATGATGTTTTTTTAAACAGAAGCTCAGAAATGTACCAAGGACCATTATTCGGCTCCCACATTATTCATGGGATGGATGTTGGCAATCATAAAACCTGGATAAACTAGTTCAATAGGATACAGAAAGCATAATTAAATTTATATTTTGATGCGACATATATTAATAAACATGTATATATATTATATGCCAGTTACTATTACATTGTTTCTGTTATTATATTGTGCTTTGTTCAACTTATTGTTACTAATAGGTATTATTATTATTACACCACTCCTGGAGCAGGCTTCCTATAGTGACTATAAAATTGAGTATTGCAGGATTGTTCATGTCTGCAGTCACATATTGTTATGATAGTAACTATATCAATGGATAAGGATTCTACTAATGATGTTACAAAATGTCATTAATGAATTTATTTGATTTTTAACTTAATGTTATTAAAAAAATCAAGTAAATTTATCAAATAATAAATATGTTCACATTTGGATGTGGGTTGTTGCCCAGCTACCAAGTGTGAAAATGGTCATTTGTTGTGAAACAATAACAATAAATGCAATGCAAGTTGCAAACCTATCTATTGTATATTTAATAGATGATTAGTTATAACCAAAAATAAAATGTTCACAAGTAATATATTGTCACATTTTCCAGGTAATTGTTTGCATAAAAGTGTAACATAACAAAAGTAACTATGTCTCTGTGTAGATTCTGTAAGCGTGATATCAATTATTTATGATGTTTTTATCATAGAATAAACAATACATACCTTGCAACTTGAAATTAATTTATTAATTTGTATTTTTCACAGCTAGGCAGTCTGTTCACACTTGGAAGCTGGGCAAATGACTAGACAAATGGATGTACTCCTTTCTGACAAGATGGTAAAAGACAGGATTTTGTTTGCTTTTGTCAGAAACCTACAACAATTTATTTTTTTGCAAATTCTATAAGGGTCATTTGTTATTTCAGTTATTTGCTGACATTCTGGCAGCAGCTCGAGATAGTCCACCGTCGACCAAGAATGGGTCATCTGAAGATACAGCAACTGAATATGACAGCTCTCGTACAGATTCCTGTGATACAGAGGATTCCACACCTGAGTCAGTCACAGCTTCCACTCCAAAAAGGAGCAGCAAATGCTTTCAGGTTGACATCAGGCCATCAACTCGCACGAGAAGAGTGCAAGCAGTCTGTGCATCAGAGCAGGTTGCTGTGCAGGTGACATCAGCAGTGAGGTCAACGAGTGTGCAGTGCAGTTTGTTGACTGGTCCGATTAGTGACTCGAGTGACTAAAACGGGGAGGAAGTGACATCTGCTGCAGATCCAGAGTATGTTTGCTCTGACAATGAGTCGACTAGTCGTGACAGCAGCAACAGTGACAGCGATGACCATGTCGACCAGTACACTGACATAGAGGAGGGTGTTACAAACAAGACTCCCTTGAGGAAAGATTGCTGCCCTTCCAGGGAGAGGTACTTCTTGGTTGCAGAGTCTTCACTTCGTCATCTTTTCGCACGTTGCCGAAACTGCACTGGCCAAACCAATGTCGTAGTGCAGCAGTTTCTCGGCTCAATGGGAAGTTGCCCTGTAAAGATAATAATTGGTCTGTAGATGTGAAGCTATGCTATTTATTAGCATGTCATAGGTAAAGTGATCAACAAAATGGACTAGATAACTTGTTTATCAATGGGTATTTGCTGAAGCCATATTCTCATCTGCCTGCAGGGGAAGTATTCACATGGGTGTTGTTTGGCTTATAACCATTGTCTGTGCACCGTGTGGTGATTCACATTGTGTTACCAGGTATACACAGTTACCAACATTTGGAATGATTCATCCCAGTAACACTGTGTTATGAAACTTGCTTGATGAATTTGTAATGATTCAACCCAGTAAAACTGTGTTCTGAAACTTGCTTGATGGATTTGTAATAAATATGTCACACAAAAAATGTGATTAAAAATGCTATGTCCTTATGATTTTTATGGACATAGTCGTAGGGCACATATATACCCACTGGTAGCATCTCACATATAAGACCCCTAAGGTTACACTAAACCCCTAGGTCTAGGACATAACCCTTCAGGCTATAACCCATTACCATAATTATTCAATTGTTCTGCATGTTGTTTTAATGTTTATTTTAGTTTATTTTTATTATATAGTAGCTATATTGTTATGTGTCAGACTCAGAGTAATAAAATTATTGTTCCACATAAATGACAATGATAATCTAGAGCTGTCATTATATATGTCATGATATTATGGTCATCTCGCGAACAACTGTCCAACTAAAAAAGTGTGGGTTTTGTCCAGAGGGGTGATATCGTAAGTAGCTATAACGTCCTAAACTCGATCCGCATAAACCAGACAACCATGCTTACGACGTTCGACGGTTCGTAACTTTGTGAAGTTTGTCTTTGACAAGTCTGTTTACAATTACTTCGTCCGATGACCTACTTAGCTACAACCTCTAGCTAACTCTCTGTACAGCTTTGACACCGCATTTTATAATATAACGTCGTACTAAAACGATATAATTGTTGTTGTCGACAGTTTTCACACCATATGTGTCATTATAATGAAGTTGAAGCTTACCAGTCGGTGTTGCATGAGCGAACATTGTGACTGTCCGACTCCGCATCATCTTCTTCGCTACCGTCGATGAAACGCTCGGAAAGAGCGGAATTAGACGAATCATCCGCTGTAACCGTTCCCGCTAGTGGCTCAAAATCGTATGATTTCACTTGAAACTCTGCGAAACTCCCACTAGCCATGATGTTACAAGAGAATGGAAAGAACAACAATGGCGATGCATAGATGTCAACAAAGCCGCGAGTCGGCATTGACGTCACGATACCACGTGATCGCCTAGCTCATTAAATTTCAACTTTCTGCGGGAATCTCTACACAGACGGGTTTAAAATAGAATTTTGTCTACAAACGTATTTTTCTGTATTTTTTTAATGTTGTCAAATGTTACATACAATGTTAATCTTTGTGTACACATGGAAAACGGATTTTAGGTAATGCCTTGTTGTTATTTCCTTTAATGAACAAGTGAATGACGAATATTTTTTTAAATCCTGAGGTAAAGCAAATGGAATCTAACTACTATTTAGTCGCCAGGTGACAGCACCGCTGTAGCCGCATTCCAGTAGGTGCAGCCAATGCGCACTTCGCCGTCGGCTGTGTGGCGTATTGTCAAACGTGCTTTGACGTGTATAGCCTTTGTAATATGTATGGAAGGACGTGTTTGTTATCCTACGTGTTTGTAGACGAGAATATTATATCATTGTATATGTAGAATATACAGCAAGCATTTGTAGTAATTGCACTGTTCTTGTACACGTGCCAAGTGCATAATTAAGTTACTCAACACCAAACCTATTAAGACTGAGGGAGAATGTGACCATAGAAAGACCCATTTATTAAAAAAACGGAGTGTGCTACATAAACCATAGGCGTTATAATAAGAGACGGGGATGAGGGGGTTGAACCCCCTCAATGTTTTGGGGGAGGGAATGGAGATAGGCTTAGCCCCCAATATTTCGCTAATGTGTGGAGTTTGAAGTTGCTGGTGAGCCTTACGTGCACATGGAAGGTTTAGTTATCCTCAGGCCCTCCAACATTCACCACGTTCCGACGTCTATATAAACTATTGAATTCCAACAACGGGTAGAATATTGACAGTTCATGTTAGCGTTTCGGCAAGACAACGGTCCACGCACAAACTTATTTCGTAATCAGTGTGTTAATTGGTGACATAAAATACACCATTTTAAACATTTCATAATACTTTCTATCAAGCAAGAATGAAGCTAATTAACGTTGTAGCAGTTAAGAGCATTTCATGTATATTATTTAACAGTGCGTTTTCAAATTTGGCAAGTATTGTTTTTTTACAACTGGGCTCTTCTGTGACTTAAAATTGCATTTAATTTTCAATTTATTTCTCGTTTACACAACTACGTCTCCTTAAGCGTTGTCGCCAACTCCAACCACAACCAAGAAGGCATCTACACTGTAGTTACGCAAGTGCTTGTGATCGCGGTTTAGGTGGTTAATTAGAAGACAGTGTTTGGCAGTGGTGACACACGGTATGAATCTTGTTGCCACCCTGTCAGCTGGCTCACTTGATCTGTATTGGTTGATGACAGTATCTTGTTACAAGTTTTACATAGTCTTTGTGTTGCTCTATCGAGATATCAACTTGACTGGAGTACTGTGTCTCCAACTGTGTCCCCAACCTTTACTTAGCGATCTTTATGGCCCATTCTCAAATATAAAATGCATACAACTTAGAAGAAAACCTTTGTTAGGCACGTGTGACCATTCCGTATTATATATCGCGTCGTCAGTCTGTCTGCGACTATGATCTATATTGATTGATGACAGTATATTCTTGTAATCATTTCCGTACATCTTTGAACCGCTCTGTGTTTATATCCACTAGACGGCTTTTTAAACCTGTTGTTAGCAGTCATTTATGTTTTTTTTTGTTTTCAAGCATGTTTGTGGCTACTTGTATTCGTCACTGCATATTATGCGTTGATACAGAATATGAATAATATTCAAAACTGTACATGTCATACACTACAACGTTACCATAACAAAAACATTTATGTCAAACAATAGACAAACAGGCAGCCAGTATGGACAATCATTGAAGTATGTCACGTAATTGCAATTACTGCGCGAAGGTTATTTGTTTTTAAAAATAAACATCGTAAATATTGTCGATTAAATTTCAAACTAAATCACACACAAATGGGAAAGTTGAAATACACTTACCAGTAAAGATCCCGGCCTCAACTCCTCATTAAAACCACATCTATCACGCACGGTTTGATGGTTAGATACAAAGCAATTACTGTCCGAAGTCCAGCCTCAATCTATTTTCCAAAATACTTAAGTCATGTAACAATAGTAGGCATATTTGGGCAAAGCTTCTGTTGGCAAACTGGACAATTCAAACCAAAAAATTAAAATGTTGTCAAACTCCAACATTTCTTTTATTTTCAGTTAGTTAACCTGATATAGTTCATAGGCCTAAATTATATTGTGGACACCATTTCAATAATTTTTGTGTGGCATCCGCCGGATTTTAAGACTTTTGGTGATGTTTATTACGACATCCGCCACCTTTGCTAACAAACTACAGTATTTTGTTGTGAAAATACACAAAATGTCAGTTTCTAATGCTATCTGAATAATTCCAATACTATTACTCGTGGAGCTCGCGCATTAATTGCAGCGTGGCTGAATGCCTCCCGAGAAGTCGAGATGGTATTCGATTGAAGGTCTGCCAGGGAGTAAAGTGTTGAGTGCTTTGAGCAGTCCTGAGGACTGGATACTGCGCTAGATAAGAACTTACCTTTACTTTTACTTGTTTATTACCTTTGGAGAAAACATACAACAGAATGGACCTATTCTTGCTTTCATGACTAAAACTCAACTCCAAATGATAGCATGATTTCTGCATTACACGTTTTCACACTTTACTCAAACTACTTAAAACATCATTCGTTACATCTTTTTAATGGATATCCAAGAAGCATCGTTTGTCAGATATCTTGCGTGGTGTATATATGCAAGACAGACATACAATGTCAATATCATTACTCAATATTGTGAAAACAACGGTTACGTCTTAGAACGTTCGATTTGGATGTCGTAATCAATATGAATACCTCATTGTTTAAATGATATCAACATCTTTATACAACACGTTTTCACAAAATGTCGTCAACCGTGTGATTTGGCAATATTTTCTTGTATGTTTATTTAACATCAGCAGTGGGCTTCGACAGGTGTGGATGCAAACAACAAATGCTTTACGATTTCTCCATGGTCTGCATTTACAGGACATATGATATCCACAAATGTTTGGGAAAGCAGTTGATCGGAGTGAGAATAATGGTGCCTCCGAGGCTGTAGTAGAAGTGCGATCTGGGTTAGGTGAGGAGGACGTTGCACTTCCGCATGTCGAAGCGCATTCCTGCCCATTTCTCGGGGCTCTTTAGGTCGTACTGTAGGGTGAGGTAATTTTGTCAGGAGAGGAGGATCTCCCGACATATAGCAGCCAGTCATCCGAAGTCACCGTACTATGGACATCACAGTGTCTGGCAAATTACGTAGGAACAGTAATTAATTCTACCTTGGAGGACGCCGGACTCTACTGCAGAGGCCTCACCCTCTGTGTTCATTCTCATGTTGCGTTTGGTCAAGAAGTGTGTCAGCCAGATGTGGATATGGTGGTCCAACTTGAAGGGCACTGTATCAAAGGTCCTTCAATAATAACATTTCACTTTTGATCGGTGTCACTACACATTTTGTTGTCCTTAATTTTTCACCACACTGAAATGATAAATGCAGTTGTACTGAATTTGTTTCATGGGATATGTGACAAACCAGAAAAACAAAAACACCATATTGTTGTATTTCCTTGAACAGTACGTTTTCACTTTTGAATGGAAGTCACCATATACTTTGAGTGCATCCATGGGCCCGAATTATCAGAGTTTGAGAAAGCATACCTTCCCGAATTTGAGGAAAGTCAGCATTATGAGGAAAGCTTCTTTGTGGTAAACACCGCACGTGCGATAGAAGCAGAGGGCAAAGATTAGTACGACAACAATGTTGTACTAAATCGGTGATCGTTGACAACACGCATTCCATCCATGGCCCATTAAAGAAGAGCTCACTCGCCCTTTGCAAATGTCCTATGCCACAGTCCAAAAGCAAGCAGGCGGGAAAGATTCCAATGCTGAAGAATTGATTGACCCTCTTCTCTCGCATACACATCGTCTTGCAATAAAGAACCTTTACATGAGTGCATTTTTCAGAGAAGAAACTCATCCGTACCTTTTCCTTTCCTCAACCAACATCACCACGTTTGATGAGTGCAGATACTGTACTGTTGTTATTCCTCACATCATGAAGCATTTAGTTAACTCCAACAGTATTGAAATTGTCTGGGACACGTACCTCTACATAATTCACAAAAGAGTAGCGTGGTTACGACTCTCGGAGGAAGGTATCCTCGGACAATAGGTGCTTCCAATAAACAAGATATACTTCCATCGCGATGTCACTAAGAAACATGAGCTATTTGCATTTCTCTCCACTCAATCTCCACTATCCAGATTGAAAGGAAATGTTTGCCACACCACTGCCACCAGGCACCTCAATCATCGCCAGTGGGTGCAACTATAATATGCTACAGTGTGACCTCAAGGAAACGGACTCGAACTGCTGGTCCATGCGCAGAATGTTTTGGAAAGGGGACCAACATCACATTTGACACCCACCTTGGACAATTAAGATGTATGAGCTAGTCACATTTTTCTTCAGCTGCATACATTTTGTATAGCCTTTGAGCAGGCAATAACGTTATTCCTCATCGTTGGTCGCTAGGTGGCGTAAGGTGGTACTTGTTTATTTTGTCACTGCGTGATTCAAAATAATGTTTGCAATTTAACGTTAAATTTTGTCTGTGACACTAGTGTAGAATTAGTGTCAACGTATTGCACTGTTTGCTTAAACACACATTTTATAAATTGTCACCACCAACGCTGTTAAATCTTGTACTTAAATTATTTGGGCGATAATACAGGTCGATTTGATTTTCGCGCTAGCAAGCTTACGTACACAACATACTAAGGCAGGGGCAGTCCCCTTATCAACTATATACTAACAAGCCTTTTCAACAAGACGTTCTTTTATACCCAGAATCGCCCTGGGGGTGAAGACCTCTGACTTTTCTTTGCACGGGCACTAAACGTCTTGTTACTTTGGCTTTGCACAGGCCTGCTGAGCGCGAACAATCATAGTACGACCTGTAATATTGCCATTGATTATCGACAACCCACTCTTTAACAACCTAGAAATTTACATTATTTTTAGTACAATTATACAGTTTTAGAATATTTTATTATTTTAAATTATTTATTATTTTTATGAGGCATTATCATTTTATTCTTCACCATTTTGAGGAAAGACAATGTCACCAGCATTTTTATTATGTGTTTTATTTTTATCCTGTTCTGCTGCTTCGAGAGGTCACGATTTTACGGTGTGCAAACCACTTAGTCTCCAACACTAGGCTGTCATTTTAACAGTTTCTCAGTACATGAGAACAAAAAATTCCTTGTCACATCTTCACAGTTTGCCATGTCTTAATCTTTGCTTTAATAGAAAATTACTGCCAATCCCCCGCTCTAAGCCAACGTTTAAATTGGCAATTATTTTACTACTAGCAGGAGATGTAAGTCTTAATCCTGGACCTGCTATCAGGCGCAATATTCGAGTAGCCACCACTAACGTTCGATCTATTCGAGACAAAACAGCCTCGCTTACCGATTTATTAACTACCAAGACAATAGACATCCTTGCAGTCACTGAGACCTGGCTCAGACCACATGACACAGCTGCATGCATTGCTGACATTTCTCCTTCCAGTTTCACCTTCCATCATCGCCCACGTTCAGTTGGGCGAGGTGGTGGTGTTGGATTTCTCGTCTCAAAACAGTTCAAATTTAATTTGCATTCAAACCCTGATAACTCCAGCTTTGAGGCCATCTGTGCCAAAATTTCCGATTCATCTTTCTCTGCTTATTTTGTGTGCATTTATCGCCCTCCAGGACACCCTGCCCATTTCTTTGAAGAATTCCAGGATCTACTTGAAAATCTGGCAACTGTTTATTCAGAATTTTATATACTCTGTGATTTTAATCTTCATCTGGACACATCTTCATCAACAACAAGTACATTTAATGACATTCTGGCATCCTATGACATGAAACAACATGTTACCTTCTCAACACACATACATGGCCACTGGCTCGATCTCTTAATCACCCGTTCAGATTGTAATAATATTCAGACACCTACTGCTTCAGATGGTTTATCAGACCACCACACTGTCATTGCTGATCTCAGAGTTCCTAGAATTCCCGTAGAGTCCAAACACAATGTGTTTTACCGACCAATCCATAAGATTGACATTGCTGCATTAATGACAGACATCCTTAAATCCGACCTCATCAGTAACCCCATCTGTCAGATCTGTGTCGACAGTACTGTCAAGTACTCAAAGATTTACTTAATAAACATGCACCCCTGAGATCTAAATCTGTGTCCCAAAAGCCACATGCTCCATGGATGACTCCTGTAATTCTACAATCTAAAAAGCACCGGCGCTATCTTGAACGTGTATGGCGCAAATCACGCTCGCCTTTGGACAGATCACGATATTCTAAACTGTGTCACTACTGCAACAGACAAATGGCCAAAGCTAAATCAAATTATTACACAAACATGGTCTCGAGTAACTCTGATAACCCACGTCAGCTATGGAACTGCATAAATCATATTTTACACAGACGGCCGCCTCCATCTCTACGTAGTCATGTGTCAGTCAAATCTGTGTGTGACTCGTTTTCTAGTCATTTCAAAGATAAAATAAGTCTTATACGTTCTGCTTTTCCATGTCACACTTTAAGTACTGTAAATGTGGACTCCCCACAAGTAAATTCTCCACTTGTATTGTTTGAGCCAGCCACAGTTGATGAAGTGAGGAAAATAATAATGTCCTCCCCAAATAAGTCATGCGATCTCGATCCATTACCAACCATACTACTAAAAGCATGTCTTGACTCTTTACTTGGTACAATAACGAATATCATAAATTTATCACTGAGTTCGGGTAAATTCCCAGATGATTTTAAACACGCACATGTAAATCCTGTTCTCAAGAAGACTTCTCTGCCAAAAGATGATTTCAAAAATTATAGGCCAATTTCTAATCTTAGCTTTATTTCTAAGATACTTGAGAAAGTCGTAGCAAGCCGTCTAAGGTATCATATCAGCTCAACTTGTTTATCCAGTGTGTTCCAATCAGCATACAAACAATTTCATTCTACAGAGACTGCTCTCCTAAAAGTACACAATGATATTATATTAAACATTGATAAAGGCAAAGTAACTGCACTTACCTTGCTTGATCTGTCTACCGCCTTTGATACCATTGATCACAACACTCTTGTCAAACGTTTATCGATGTGGTATGGCAAATCTGGCACAGCTCTGACCTGGTTTTCTTCATATCTAACCAATAGACATCAATGTATAAAGATAGATAATTACTTTTTAACCTCACTCCCCACTTCATGTGGCATTCCCCAGAGTTCCGTTCTTGGGTCTTTGCTTTTCACTCTCTACACTACGCCACTCAGCTCTGTAATCCAAAGTCATAACTTGGATCATCACCTTTATGCAGATGACACACATATCTACATTTCCTTGGCCACGCCCGATACAATTCATTCTCTAAACCGACTCAACGATTGTCTCCAAGATGTTTTTTCATGGATGACCGATAGCAAATTAAAGTTAAATGCAGACAAAACTGAATTCCTCATCATTGGTACTCCAATGCAGCGAGATAAACTTAATGACTTTTTTCCAACATGCATCCTGAGTCAAAATATCACACCAGCAGCATCAGTACAGAATCTAGGAGTGACCTTTGATTGCGACTTCAATTTCAGACAACACATATCCCAAACGTGCCGTTGCTGTTTTTATCATATCCGTGATCTTCGCTGCATTCGCCGACATATGTCGCTTTCTGTCGCTAAGACTATCGCAACAGCTCTTGTTAGCAGCAGATTAGGTTATTGCAATTCCCTCCTTCATAATATTGCTATCAAGGATATTGCAAAACTACAACGTGTCCAAAATTGTTTAGCAAGGGTAGTCACACAATCTCCTCGATTCTCCCGCTCAGTGCCACTTCTAAAATCACTGCATTGGCTCCCCATGCGATATCGCATTATGTTTAAGATCTGCACAATCACCTACCAAGCCCTTTCATCCAAACAACCTAGTTATTTACACTCGATGCTTACACCAGCTAGACAAGCCAGACAACTTCGGTCGTCTAGTTCGAAGTTGCTATCTGTTCCTAGAGTTAAGACAAAGGCTGGAACTCGAGCTTTTTCAGTTGCCGCGCCAACTATATGGAATTCGCTTCCCGTTAATGTTAAATCAGCAGAAAATATTGTTACATTTCGTCGTCACCTCAAAACCTATCTTTTCAATATCGCATATCCTCCCTAGCTTCCTAGCACATCCATCCATTTGTTGACAACTTTCGCCTATCACACGAGTATGAGAATGCTTAATCCTTTGGTTTTGATGTGCCACTGAGCTCGGATTGTCTGAGGATATTGGCGCGTAAGAAGTTATTTAGTATTATTAGTATTATAATGGTAACGGCATGCTCTGTGAAAATACACGATTTAGCCGAGATGCTATACGACGTTTGCATTCTTCAGCAATGGGTGGGAGACAGCATGAGAAACCTAGAATGCATAATCTGAAGATACCAAATCATTAATTTACATGGCACTGAATCCATACATCCATTTTGACATGCATTCGCGACAGTTCAACTCCTGGAACGCTTCACCGTTTTACTCTATGAGTAGTAATCTATTCTCCATTATCGAGGCAATGAAAAAGTTATTCTGCCAAAGGAATAATGCTATGAACACATCCCACCAACCCAGGATGCTCTGTAGCAGCATTACAAGCGTATAGCATATTACTAAGTTTTTATGTCGTTGACCAGTACAGTGGTCCCATAGACACCCATTGCAGATGGCTGGGGATGGACATGAGACATGAAGAGTCTGCCATGACACATGTGGGTAGATTGGATAATGTGGGTAGATTGGATAATCTAGGTAGATTGGATAATGTGGGTAGATTGGATAATCTAGGTAGATTGGATAATGTGGGTAGATTGGATAATCTAGGTAGATTGGATAATGTGGGTAGATTGGATAATCTAGGTAGATTGGATAATGTGGGTAGATTGGATAATAAGTTCTGTAAAAGCCATAATTTCTTATTACGTTATGATACAAAGCTGTATTGTATGGGAAACTAAAGAAATGGCGAAGATCTACAAATTATACCTATATAGTTTCGTATTAGACTTACCGTTTCCAAATGATATATGTACACATATGGCATGCTGTACTGAAATATGGCGAAATCTAATAAAACGGCATATGTCGGTTCAAGGAAAGGTAAGTTATGGACCCAGCCACAAAAATTGCTGACTCATACCAAATAGTTAAACCTAATAGCATATGGACACAGAGAAACACTGTTCGTGATGTAAGTCAGTCTGTACCCACATCCAATGGAGAAATGTGGCAAAATGGCCGATCTTTTCATTAATTGGAGGTAAAAAATAATGGACCCATCCACGAAATTTTCATATTACGTTCAAAAAGCTAAAGCTAATAACTGGCGGAGTCAGAGAAAAACATTTGTTGAAGTTAACCTGATTGTATCGATATCCTAATGAGAAATGTGATAAAACGGCAGATTTGGGTTGATAAGGGATCAAAAATAATGGACAAACAATGTTCTGACTCCGATCAAAAAGTTAAAATTAATAACAAAAAGGAAGCAGGATTGTATTCATATTCAATGGAGAAATGTAGGAAAACCACATATTTTTGTTCTTATGGATTGAAAAATAATGGACCCACCAAAATAATTGCTTACTCCGATCAAAAAGTTAAAACTACCAACTTATGGAAACTGTTGGAAAAATTTGGTGCTCCGGTCTGTCCCCATATCCCAAAAATATATCGCTAAGGTACTTTAGGTCGGCAGAGATCTGAATGCACAGGTAAATGTTTTGCGTTACATGTTGAATACTGGTGCCCCCGAGGCTATAGTAGAAGTGAGATCTGGGTGTGGTTGAGAGGACGTTGCACTGCCGCACGTTGAAGTGCATTCCTCACTGGTCTGCCCATTTCTCGAGGCTCTTATGTCGAACTGTAGGGTGAGGTGATTTTGAAAGGAGTTTATCTCCCGATATGTAGCAGGCTGACATCCGCTGTCGTCGTACTGAGGACGTCACAGTGTCCGGTAAATAACTTATGTGGAATAGGAACTGCCACTTCTTCAGAGGCCACACCTACTATGACCATTCTCATAATTCGTTTGGTCAAGACGTGTGTCAGCCAGGTGTGGATTTCATGGACACTATGTCGAAGGCCTTGCTAAAGACTAGAACGATTATGTCAGTTTGGTGGCCAATGTCATATGACGAGAGGATGTCCTGCATGGAGGTGAGCAGCTGTATTTCGCATAGATGGCCATTCCTGAATATGTTGGTACAGTATGCACACCTACACAAGTCCTACAACGAAGGAGTCACAATCCAGTACAAATGAAGCAACACGAGAAAGGAAGAGATTGTTAGCCATGCTAATGTGATGTCTCGAAGTTTCAAAAACAAACGATACAACTGGGTGCATAAACAATAATGCTCCAACTGTTTCCGGACAGTAACGGGGATAAGGGATAACATGTGACAGAGTCCGATCAAGTGTGCACAATGTGTTTGCAAAATATGGCACGATGGCTAAATAATACACATGGATGTAAAGGGGGCCCGTTTTGACGCACTTTTTAGAGCGACACAAATCGGGTGGTGTTCTGAAACACCCCTTAGATACAGTGATTTTAATAGAAATGCGTTACAAGTTAGCATAGACGTAGTCAGATAAGTGACGAAGATGATCCCAATATCAAGCCCACGTTGGCCCAATGCTGACCCAACAAAGGTACCGTTGGGCGAACATTTTTAAAGTCAACCGAGTTTGATGTGCTAACGTTGGTCCACCATTGATTCAACGACTAACCCAATACACGTAATTAGACATTTACATATTCAGTTATAACAATGGTGACCAGTGTTGAGCCAACGTTGGGTCAACCACCCTTACAGATATTGGGTGAATATTTGACCAACGTTGGGCCAACCCCCCCCCCCAGGAGATGTTGGGCCAACATAAGTTGGGTAATTCATTCTTGGAGTTGTGTCAATGTACTTGGCCACATTCTCGAATAAAAATGTGGTCAAGTAAACAGGTATACGTAATTAATTAAATTACAAATAATTTCCAAATCTCTCAATTAAATTAAACTCACACATTTATGGTCAATTCGATCAATGTTATTAAATTAATCTCTCCTTTTTTAGAATAACTATACATACAATGTCACAGGGCTAAGTTCAAAATAAAAATTTTCAGTAATGGAAATCGAGGATTTTTTTCTAACTTACTATCAAAATATGGGAAACGACTACCAGTGTGTGTGTGTGTGTCTGTGTGTGTGTGTGTGTGTGTGTGTGTGTGTGTGTGTGTGTGTGTGTGTGTGTGTGTGTGTGTGTGTGTGTATGAACAGTATTTTGATTTTTGATATATATATACGCCAATATATCATAAACATATCTATCGAGCAGAATCTTTGATAAAAGCAAACTTTAACATGCCAACATTTGCCAAATTCAAGATGGCGGACTATCATGCAAATTGCGCTAATTTTTTCAGTTTAAACCTTTTTTTAAGAAGGTATATGTGCAACATGAACACTATATTTGATCATTCTTGCTACAGTAAGTGTTACTTTGGCATTTGATATGTTATTTAACTAATTATGCTTTTGAAACATTATTGGTTCCCAGGTCCAGCCAGTGGAATAATAAATGAATGCATCAGCAGCTTTTGATAGACTCAAAAATAACATATTTTCAGAGACATCTCAATAAGAATGAAAGCCAGACTATATGGAGCCCTTGTATAGCAATCTATGGTGCAGAACTCTGGACACTAGGATCGTACAACACGCAGTCTCTTGAAGTTTTTTAGATGCATTACCTGTGGTCTAAGGCAGACAGCCTACGAAATAGCCAGATCAGAGAGGAGACATTCATCCCTGAATCCATCTCAGATGTCATCAGACATAGAAGATTCCGGTAGTTGGACGTGTCTGCCGTATGCCAAACGAAAACCTCGTTAAAATAGCTTTCAATGAAGACTTTAAAAGATACAGAAATAGAGGAAAGCCACAGAAGAGGTGGAGTGATCAAGTTAGACAGGACACTGGACTCGCGGTGTTAAGGACGTTCTTAGCCGCTTCACGAAACCGGGCCCTAATGTCAAACCCATCCATTTCGTCCTGTCTAGAGTGCATCACTCTGCTGTTAACGCTAAGATGATTGTTTTAGTAAATTACGCGATTTTATTAACATGGGCAAACATGGGAGTTACGTAAAACAGGAGACGCTAAGTAATTGCGTAACTTTAAGTAAGCTTCATGAAACCGGCCCCAGGAGAATAGCGATGGGTCAAATTGGCATTTAAGTGTAAGTAAGTGTTGTTAAATGTAAATTCAGCAGTCGTAAACGTACGGTTTAATAGTGTTCTGGTTGTTTAAATAGATTATATTCAAATGATACAAGTTTACTTATGTTGTGCTTAAAAATAATGGTGTTATTTATTATTAAATAGAAACAGATGTATGTTCAATGGTATCGAATTTGTTTTTGTTGGGTCATTAATTATATGATAAATGCGGACTTACAACGTATGTTTCACGGGTATCACTTATATTTGTAATAATTGGGTACCTGTCGAATAGTTAATAACGTATTTATGTTAACTCCATCGCTGTATTGATAATACTTCACATCTAGTTTGACAGGAAACACATGGTCAAACATATTTAACAACATATTTTGATTTACAATTTTGTTTCTGACTTAACCATGCGAAAATTCTTAACAGTCCCACCAGCATACATAAAAAACTGGTTAAACAAATATTTTACGTTAACGGTAACAATTGGCGTACTAGCAATGATACCACAACAATGACATTTTTGAAATAAATCTTGGCACAACAGTTACAACAACGTATGTCTTTCGCCTTTCGCACTGATCTATTTCTTGAAAAAGAGGCGGTACATGTGCATGATGTAATTGTGAAATTAAATTATCATTGACCACTTATTAATAACAATATGTTATCTATACCGTTTTGCCACAAACGTTATAATTTAATCCAATTGACGCCTCCATAATATCAACATATACTGTTCAAATATATCATAATCATCCAGAATTGTTTTTTTGTCTTTGCTAGACTGTCCTACACACTGCCGACAGAGGCTGGTGATGTTATTTGGCATAGTATTTCCCATTCTTTACATCCAGCTTTCCCTACCTGCTCTCCCTCGTGTGTCCTTTACCTTCTCTGTGTATTACTTGTTATCACGCTTGACAGCAATGAAATCATCGTCTATATACATGACATTGTATGCGTATTTGATTATCTTTCATATGTGGGGTGAACAGTGGCAGGATCGTCAATAATATCGTTTTGTGTGACATCAGTGGTGGTTATATCATTAGTGGTGGCTGTGTTGTCAGTTGTGGCTATGTCAGCTAAGCTGCGCCAGCAATAGCGGTATGCACCTTGAACATTATGATGTCATGCACGGACATATATGCTGGAGCGTCGTTGGCGTAGCAACATCCAGACAAACAAGATCTGTTTCGCATGTACATTTGACCACAACTTGAGACCATACCGTGAACGGTCGTGACAGCGATCTTAACCTTTTTGGGTCGCGATCCAAATTTTGACCGCAGTACTTGCTTGACATACTTTCATGAAGTTAACTTGTGATAAATGATAAATTAAATGATGCAATACATATGCATAACTAAAATAAATTAGAAATTATAACATTTATTAAATTTTCATGCTAAAGTACAAGATAGCGCCACTCGTTGGCTATTGACGTAGGATGAAGACATCCATTTCAAGTAGAACGCTGAAATGGCTGATGAAGATTTCAACAATAGTCCAGTGGCTCAACAAGAACATTTTGCAATGCCCCCTTAAAATTATTTCTTTGCATTTTTGGTTAGTCCATGTCGTCTAGTAACAAAATTAACTGGGTGTGGACTCTTCATACCCGCTTGCCTTTTTCAAAATTCAAGATGGCCGACAAGATGGCCGCCAAATTGCTATAAATGGCATAACTTCTGAACGAATTGTCTTAGGAAAGTGATCTTCGGATCTAGATTTAGGTTTTTGGGGGTACGAAATCTGTTTCTGAGGATTTAATCAAGATTGGTTGAGTTCATATTTTAAAAAAATCCAATATGGCTGCCAGAATGACTGCAAAAATGCAAAAATCTTTAAAATCCTTAAACGTGGCATAATTTTGGAACTAGGTGACATAGACCCGATGATATATGGTTTTCGGGGTCAGAGATTCCGATTCTGGTGTGCTCGTGACGATTTGAGGAATCACTATGCTGCCAAATGATTGTATGTTCTGCAAAATGGATGTATGAAGGCTAAATACCCGAAGCCAACAACTATTGTTGTTATTTGTATGTTTATAAAAATATTCAAATTGAAACTGTAATATGAAATGAACAGTCTATTTATTAATTACAATACACTATGAACTTCTTAACTCTTGTCAGTTAACATTTGATGTCAATGACCGTGACTTGTGACCGTTTCAGAAAACCTAAATATCAAGAATAAGTTTCAAATTACTGGCAGACATGAACACATTATTTCAACTTCATGATATAACGTATCAGGTAACTGTAACCAACACTATCCAAGTAGAGTACAACTATTAGATGATCAACTGGAAACGATTATGTAAAACATATCAATAGTATCAAAACGCCTTCTCTATGTGTTATGTAAAATTATGGCACAATTACTCTTGATCCTCATTAGATTCATCAATGACATGCTGACTGTCATCTGACACATCCTCGTCATCTCCATCCTCAGAAGACGCTTTCTTATTGAATGGGTTGTTGCATTCAAGTCCTCCCCCACAGGCACAAAAATAGTGCATGCGTTTTGGCGTCCAGTACATCCGCAGCTGTTGCCTTTACAGGTTCGCACTGACTCACGACCGCATCGTCTCAACCCACCAACAACAATGCGAGGAGATAGGGCTTTGTAGGCATAGTCTGCCTCCCATCCGACCTCTATTGGTTTGGGGGCAGAGGTTGTACTCGTTCCAATTTTTAGCACCCACATGCGCTGGCGGCACTCTGTCATGGAGCCACACTTCAGCTTGCTACAATAACATGCAACCAACAAAGCGGTTGCCCCTGTCTTGCTCCATATCACCATCAGCTTTACCGATAGTGTCATGATGCAATCCCTTCTTTGCTGTTGATATGGCAATTACCTTTCTAACTCCGTAAATGGCCGCCACAGTATTACATCCATTTATGGCATGGCGGACAAAAACCTGTGAGATGATAACGGAGTGCTTCTTCACTGTTGCTGGGATGTCAACATATGTTCGGCCATGGATGGAAGATTACATGGTCATGGGACACTGCAGATTTTGAGCTACAAAATGGTGGAAAAGTAATGCAAAACTTCCGTGTCATCAGCAACGACGGAGACTCTTCGCCTGTGGATCCTGGCCAACGAAAATGGCCTCCTGGGTCATGATGATGTCTGCCTCCTTGCCTGCGTACAGTTGAGCACTGAATCAAGTGGTGACTTCAGGTTGAGTTTATAGACCTTTGAAAACGTCGTGGCTCGCGCTGCTCGGGTGCTGCTCTTGGTTGAGTATTCCACGTACCTGTTAAACGCCAGATACACTTCACTTTCAAAGAGTTTGAAGGCCAAGCAGACTTTGAAGCCTTGAACAAACGTCTGGATTGACCCTTTTTCAGGCCAATCAATTGTCCAGAGAGCAGCGTAGATATCAATGACCACAGTAGTCGGATAGCCCTAAGTCCTTAATGCCACTTCCAGAGCTAGGTTTTTCTTGAGCGTTGATTTGCCGGTCGCCGCTCTCATACTCCCATATGGATGGAACATGGACGGTGGGTAAGCTGCCAACTCGGTTGAGAGTATTTGTGGTAAGTCGATATCTCTATTGTTAACTAGAGGACCTATGACACTGGCGTAGATGGCCTCCTGGTCCGAAACGTTGCGCTCTCCAACAAGAATGTTTTTTTTTTCTGGGAAGCGAAGGTCACCATATACTTGGAGAGCCTGCCATAAAATCCCTCTTGCCGGGTGCTCTCAAACTGCTTCAGCTGCTCCTTGCCAATTTCATTTCAGTGATAATATTGCGACAAGTGCAGCGTACTGTAGAGTCAGATATCACACAGTTTGACCTAGCTATGGCATTATCAAGATTCTGGGTCCACAAATGATATTTACCTTTGCCTTAGCATGTGTCTTTGAATCTCAGGTATACAGATGATGTAGGTATTTGGATTCGTCATCAAAATACATAAAATAAGCTTTGTTTCGCTTTTCCTCATCTTTAACGCTCAAGTTCTAAAACATTTTAAGGTTTTCGGGATGTCAAATTACCTTGACCTTGACCTATTTGATATGATCTTGCCCTCTAAGCATCGCCAAACATACCCCAATGAAATCAACATCCTAAAAAACATGATTTTGATATCAACATCATCACTCTCTCTCATATGGTTACTAAATTGTAAGGATGTTTGGCGTTTTGGTGGCAATTTTGGATTTGTATACATAGGACTACGTTGAAACAACAACTTCATGGCAGAAACGGATTCTCTGATCTCAAAGACCTATGCTTGGACACCAAGATCACCTTCCTCGGTCAATTCGTTCCGGAAATATGCCATTTCTTGCATTTCGGCGGCCATTTTGTCGGCCATCTTGGATTTTGAAAAAGGCAAGCGGGTGTAAAGTGCACACCCAGTGGATTTTGTTACTAGATGACATGGACCAATTAAAAATGCAAAGAAATGATTTTAGGGGGACATTGCAAGTTTTGGGGGAAATATGTGGTTCTGTCACTGGACTACAACTTTTTTAAGGATATTAGACCTACGCTAATTTATTTCATACCGGTGATAATTAGGAGGCAGGTATTCCGATAGATAAAGTGAAATGGGGGATAGTCATGAAGACCAGTTAGAGGATACGGATAAATGTGTGTATTTAACTTATTCGTGTAAATCCCAACTGGGAAATGACGTCTAATTATGCTGCGCATGAGCACCGGCTTAGTGCAACCATACGGTGTACTTTAATTACATGAGGTATGCCTCTTCATAGGCGTCATATCGACCCATCTACCTGGCATTCTATCCGGCATCCGCGGCCTTAAAGGCAGGGCCCAACGTTCGATTAAAACTCGGGACAGTATAGTCGTCGAACGCAGCCCTCGTGTGGCTGTCTTCAGATGGGCATTATTTACCTCGTTTGTAACTGTAATGACCATTTCCCTAACTTAGTTTGGTACTGATCGGGTTTAGATCATATAGCTAATTCCTATCCAAATTATTATATTTCAAATACGTTCCTTTGAGCAAAGCGCGTTATTTGAAGTTCCGAGAGGGTGTATGTTCGGAAAAAATATGTAGGTTATGGGCATAACCAAATCCCGCTTCTTGTATGATCCATATTAAAATGCAAGCCCATATTCTGCATGGGGTACTATGGGCGGAACATCACCGCAAATAACCTCCAACAGCATCCCCCACCACTACTCGGTTTTCGATGGCAGTCCGATATGTAGCAGCAGAGGCTCCCTCTGAAACTTTTTATACTTGACACAAAAATATCTATACAACGGGCCTGCGATAGATAGGGTGATATCCGTTTGGAAACCCACCAATATATAAATCCTGGGTACGCCCCTTTACGTTAATAGCAACTTTTTCATGTCGACATTAGTGTGTGTGTATTCTGATGGTGAGGACCGTTGTGGACGCCATTCTAACTGCAAGAACATAATAATTATATACGGAATGCACAAAGTCGCTCCTATATACCTTAAGACGGTGAAGGGAGTTTTTGAAGCCTGGTGCTGAAACGGACACGGCCTGATGGTGGCGACTATAAAGTGTCAGCTGAAGACGGCGAGCCCAGTTACGGCAATAACCGAATAAGGAGGATCTCCAAGACTCGGCAAGAGAGGAGTTCATCGATGAACCGGTGCACCCCCTAGGCAAGGAGAAAGCGAACCATGATAACCCAACCCACTCCACACTAAACACGGTGAAACTTCTGTCGGAAACTGCCTGTCAACTTGAAAGCTGTCACAGCTACACTCGAAGATAACTGCTAGGCTATTTTACCAACAAGATGAAAACGGGTAGACAGCATTTCAGCGTGTTCAGTGACCTTAATGTTTATTACTCCCGGAACCATCAAGAGCTGCACAAACAACTGTTTTTATCTACTGAAAGTATTACATACAGAACGTAACATCTTCAACTGGGTGGCGACAGTTGTTCCAGGGTTGTGGCCTACTCTTCCCGCCGTCACAGAGTTTCAGAAAAGAGATAATTTTTGGAATACGTGCCGTTCTACGCGAGAATGATGGAACCTATAATGTGTCTGCCAACCACGGTCTATTCCACAGAAAGGTCGCTTTTAGGGCTTACTCGCATCAAGTCAAAATTCCGAACGACCATACACCATGCGCAGATGTTTGTTGTACACAGAAATGTCCACTGATAAACAGTAAAAGACATATTATATTCACCCTCTTATACTTTCTTTGTGATGGCTCCAATTCAGATTTGTAAAATTTGTGAAAAGATGATGGAATATTAACTTTTCCCAGCCTTGTCGGGACATATTCTATGGCGTCCTCGATTGCGTAGTAACCCTTGCTTAGTAATCGGTTGTGACCCCGCTTGGTGACCACTAGGGAAGCTGACATGTAGACTTTTCTATATTTACAAAACAGGGTTTAAACGCATAAAAGCTCGAAACTAATAAGAACAACAAGAGTACTTAAGTGTTGGTATAAACGAGAAAAATAATTAATTAATGTTTGTCTGTGAAAGTGTATTTTCTTGGCTTTGACGTAGACATAATCGAAAACGGCAGCGTTTTTATCCTAGTGCGTGCATGACGCATTTTCGGTGGCATCAAACAGAATGTGACTTGCCCATACCACATGATCTGAAATGCCATGTGATATTATATCAGACGACGTTTTTTATTCATACACCATGTTAAATAAATAGTTCATCTCGCACGGTACGGAACAGCAGAATAATCTAGAAAACGTTCGGAGACGCTGTAAACTCTTGGCGACCCACTCAAAATGGTTTGACGACCCAATTGTGGGTAAGAACCGCCGCTGGGTCATGAGAACGGTGAAGTGGGGTAGTGCGCCAAGAATCAATGATGCCACTGCTGGCTTTGACTGAGTTGGAGGACGCACGGACACCCGTCATCTTGGTCTCCTTTGTAACGAAGCGGTTGCCGGTTTCTTTGTTCCACAATACGACTCCTTTCTTCACCACAGTTTCTGCTAACTCTTTGTAACACTATCCGCATCTTCGCACGGCCTAGCTTTTCCATCGCCCGCTTCCAGCCATTGCCTTGAGTGTTCACCAAGGTTCGTAAGTCAGTTAATTCATGTTAGAACAAATCCATCCCAGAGTCCACCTCGATGAGCTTCATGTGCGTTCTTGGTTAGTTTTCCCAGCTATTACACGTCAGTTATCATCGTTGGTGAACCCTGGCGTAATTAACACTACAAAGCAGGAATACTTTGTTTAAGAAATAAATGAAAAACCCTCGAAAACACCGATACTGCACGAAACAGAATGCATAAACAACACGTGCTGCTATAAATCTAAATGTTATGGTGACATGCATTAATGAGAAGGTCAGCACAATATTTTATGAAAACGACACTCTAATGTTTAGTATGTGCCCGGCAACAAAATCATAATAGCCGAACTCACTATTGTGTTAAATGTCAAGCCACAGTGAAGGACAACTTGATATGTTGTTTTTGATCAAAACTACGTTTCCAAAGCATTGTACTGTGTTATCCTCATTATACACCATACCTTAGTTCTTAAACTATGTTAACAATTGCCTACAGTATGAATATTATATTGTGAGAGATCGATGATACCACGCAACACACACCCAACGTTACCACGCGAAACGCATAGTTTAGATTGGCTTATTTTATGCAACACAACCTGGACATGAGCTAAGTTATGCACCAATCAAGCGTACTCATTTAAAATCAATTTTCACAATAAATGATACGCAACATTATAAAATTCATCATGATGCGATATCTACAGAACACCCTGATAATGATTTCTCAAAATTGTTTAACGAATAATGTCTCTAAAAATATTATACTTATATTTAAATCCCAGTGATGTCACGGTTGTAATGGCCGTGCATACACGTGTCGATCTGCGGCTCAGGGTTTACTGTTAAGCATAAATTAATGCAGAGACCCGTCACCCCGTCATTTGGACGGGCTGAGGTGGCCGGGAGTGGGTAAGAATTTGGACTGACGTGTACAAACCCGTCAACTATGTAATGACCCGAAGTAGCCCTTTATGTGTGACAGGCGCCGCACACGCGGATTGTATCAACCCGTCATTTGGACGAGTAAAATTTCCGGGCACATGACGCATGGCGCTGTCATGACTGGCAAAATATTATCCTGCATTAGTCACCGCTGTTAGGTGATATTAGTATGTTATTTCATGCCAAAACAAACTGCGTTTCCGGTGATATCGTATTCGCGGGTATCGATTGGCAAGACGGTGTATCTCACCCATATTTGTAGTTGAAAATATTTCGTTTTGATGACGTATAAACTAAACGAAATGTAATATGTTTGTTAAATATATACCCATGTTGGCCCAACGTTGGCCTATATCCTGCAACCAGAATAAGCTTACGTTGACCCAACGTTGACCCAAACGTAAGTGTATTACAATTCCACGTTGGCCCAACACAAAAAACACGCAACCAGAATAAGCTTATGTGGGCCCAATGCAAAAACTATGCACACAGAACAAGCCCAACGTTTGTTAATTGCCAGTATATCTGCCAAGTTTTGTTGAATGAACTCCTGGTGATTTTCATCAGCGATTAGGCACGCTTCCCGTGTCGCGCTGTGTCGTCATGTTGTGTCTGGTCTTTACATTGGAAGACGGAGTGTCGGGTGTTGTTGACATTTTTTCGTCGCCGTGCCGCCGTAGACGACTATTTGCCGTATTTTTTCGCCGCCGCGCCGTTGTAACTTCGGCTTCTCTGCTGTCTCGTCTCGGCTCGACATCGGAACACAGAGGAGGGACGGGAGCGGGGGGCGGAGGGTGGAGTGCTGTTGAATTTTTTTCGCGGATATCCGGGAGATTGAGATCGGGAGACACACCCAAAATTCAGGAGACTCCCAACAAAGTACGGCCTACCCACGTTGGCCCAATGTAGCCTTGCTATCTGGAAGAGAACAAATTACTAGAATGATAAAAATCAAATTTATAACAAATATCGCTTAAGCGGCCCGTTTTGCAATATCCAAAGTGCGTATATTTTGAAAACGGAAGTGAAACACTAATACTACGCGATTAGGCCTACTACCCCAGTGTCAAATGTGGCACAGGTGGCACCGTCTGACGGACAGGTTGTGAATTACAAATATGACAAGCAAATCCGAGCTGAGCTACCTTTACATCCGGGCAATTTAGACAATTGTCGTCCTCCTTTGACAAAGATGGTAGCGACAGAGGTAGATTACGCGTTTAGACCGTTGCTAATAGTTATATTGTGGCCACTTGCTATACTTGTTGGTGTTTGTTACGCCTTTTATAGACAGTCTTCGAACCGCAAATTGCCATGGAAGCCCCTTTTGGACTATGCGTGGAATCCCAAAGTCGGCACCTGTTTCGATCGCAACAAACGGAATTGGGGTGAGTTTGAAAGTTCCGCCCGAAGAAGGAAGTTGTCATAGGCACAAGTTGATAGCAATATTGCTGTCGTAGTTAGATGGTTACCTTCTGCGAATATACATATATGCCTTTCACTAGTTGCACCAAGAGCACATTTATGACTGACTGGGACGGCTTGGGTTGACCCCGGCCCGAGTCCAATACATTGACAGGTGCGCTGTCGCGCCAAGGCCCGAGTTCACCTGTCAGCTTGTTGCCCTGTTTAATAAGATCCACAGCGCAAACGCTCTAGATGCCAAGTCTGCATTGGCGTAATGCGAGTCGAACAAGCATGTCTTTGTTTATCTATATATTAAAGTTGGCCCCTATAACTTGAGCATAACGCACCATTCTGAGATAAATAATTATAAAATTATTTGTTCATATATCATATGTTTGTAAATAAACATTCACACCAGTGTTCGAAATTACTGCTGACCCAGAGGCGAGAGACCGTCAAACATTTCATCGGGTCGATAACTTTGAAAGAGTGCCTGCCCGCAAGACCGGCAGATTTGTTTAACAAAAATAATGGAACACATGTCTAGTATCCAGGCCAACCTCGATTTCGTCATTATAGAGCTACACGTTTGCCTAAATTTGATACCTCTGTGATTTAGTTCTATCATTCAACATCATCACATGCATATTTATATTATAAAAATATTGCGTCTTTTGGACACTTTGGAGGACCAAAGAGCAACTCGGGTTTGCGTTAGTCTGCACCGGTGCGGCTGTGTGTTACTACAGTGAGCGATATAGTAGCATATGTTGTTGCAAACTGGGTCGCTCTAGGGCTTCACGAGAAGACGCGATATTTTTGTAACGTAAATATGCATGGGATGATGTTGAATGCTGGAAATAAGACATGAAGTATCAAAATTAGACAACAACAAATTATAACAATGAAGTTGGGTGGGCCTGGACACTAGACAAGTGCCATTAATGCCATAATGGTGACATTTATGTACTTCTGAATTTTTAATGTAAGCGTGGTACAAAAAAAGTTGGAAAAGCAACAAAATGTTGAGCTGATCAATGCTGTTAGATCGATTGGCAATTCCAGCAAGTTCTGCTGAATGTGAAAGAGGCTTTAGCACAGTGAAACGAGTGAAGAGATCAAGACTGAGTTTCGAAACTGAATGAAGCCATCAACTGTGTCAGCTATCATCACTATCCAGCTGCATTCACCCGATATGGCTGAAATCAAACCCACATCCGGTCATTCCAGTGCGAGGATGTCCAACTTCAAATCTGAGTTGGACTCGGACAGTGAGTCACTGTCAGAGTTCAGCTCAAATTCAGCTGGAGTCATTCAGTGACTGGAGCAAGTGTTTCATGGAGCCTGACAGTCCCGCTGCTCCTGCAGATGATGACAACAGTTCTGAGTAGACCCCTCCAGACAGTTGTGTTGGAATTTGTAACATTTATGTTTTTTCTGTCAATAATAAACTGTTGTCATTTTATACTTGCTGGTTCAATAATCTGAATATCATAAATTAATATCAGGCTGCGAAATAAGGCCGGTCCGATCGTCCCGGACGAGTAGTTTCAGTGATCGGACTAGTCCATGTTTAGTGGAGCAGTCCCATCGGACTAGCTGTTATTAGGTAAATTAATTTACGCTATGTATACGCTAGTTGGGTGTTGTGATGGAATAAAACAAAATCAGACAGTAAGATAGCATTTTATCACAGGCAGCTAAATATTCCGTACGACCATCAGATGGGAAACTTGCTGAACGCAGTGAATGTAAATGGCGGCTGTTTACATCCGGTTAGGGTAGCATAGGTAGTGCCACCTAGCGACCATGAGTGGTGAGCGACATGGACAAACATACATGCGTGGGTTACAGACATCGTTACGTGCTATCCCGTCGTGATGGTAGTTGCGTTATTCCTGCATTGGGTGATTATTTTAGCAAGTTACCAAACGCCAGCAATGTTACTGATTGTTTAGTCGGCTTCGGGAAAGGAAACGCTAATGAAAAGTATAGGGCAAATGATGCAACTTAGTCCGACAATGTCGGTCCTTTGTCGCCGTCAGGCTTCAAATTCTGCTGGCATCGCCTTGTCCACGACTCCTGTTTGCTGCCCCTGATTAAACTAGTCATTTCTTCTGATAACTTTGCAATTGGATCTACGAAATCACATGTATTTGTTTCTATCAATGACACATTTATTCGAACATTTAATTGAAATGGGAAACGGCTTGTTTTCTTTATGAAATAAAGCCACTTTTACTATGTGCCATAACTGTCACACATATATGATACAACAGTACGATTGATTTTTAAGGACTAGTAAAATAATATGAGGACTAGTTGTTTCCGAGTCAGCTAGTCCGACGGACTACCTGTCAACTAAATCCACTGTGCACCCTGAATATGCAGGACAGACTTGGCCTGAACTAGTATATTAATAATTGCTATGCATTCATCATCATCATCATTGTGCAGCCGTAATATCCCGTGGTTGGGCGAAGGCCTCAGCATGTCGTTTTCAAATCTGCCTGTCTTGCGCTATCCTCTGCCAGATGATGCCCTTCCAGTACTCGTCTAGTTCGTCTCTCCACCAACTCACTGGTCTTCCTGTAGATCATTTCCCTTCGTAAGGTCTCCAGGTTGTGATACGCAATGTCCATCTGTTATTTCGTAGTCTGCTAATGTGTCTTGCCCAGGTCCACTTCTGTCTTCTGCTTTGTTCTATCACGTCTATGACCTTTGTCTTCTGCCTTACTCAGATGTTTGTTTTTCTCTCCCGATATGTGACATTTAACATACTGCTTTCCATCTTTGTTTGTGCGGCTGCTAGCTTGTTCTTTGCCTGGATGCTCTGAGTGCCCATGTTTCCGCGCCGTATGTCATCGGTGGAAGTACGCATGAGTTGAAGTCTTTTCAAGCAGGTTCCAAAGTTACCCTTGACGATGTCGCGATGTTTGGCGAATGCTGTCCAGTCGGCAGTGATCCTTCTTTGAATCTCCTTGTCTTGGTTTTTGTCTCTGATACTGTATCGCTGTCCCAGATAGATGTAACTTTCAACGTTCTCTATCTGTGTCGTGTTGATATATATTGGTGTGTCATTTTCTAGCATCACTTTTGTCTTCGATATGTTCATCTTGAGACCTTGTTTTTCACTTTCATCAGCTAGCTCCTGCAGCATGTTTTGTAGTTCCTGCGGTGTAGTAGCACATATGAGTATGTCGTCAGCGAAGCGAAGATAATAATAATAACAAGATAACTTCTATTGCGCCTAAATCCTTGGAAACCAAGCTCAGAGGTGCATAAAAACAAGGGTTGGTCAATCTCAAAATCCATAAGTAGTTTTCCAGTTGTCAACAGATGGGTCAGGGCGCTAGGGAGCTACGGTGGATAAGCAAGGTTGTAAAGATACGTTTTTAAATGATGACGGAATTTTGTAATATTTTCAGCTGATCTAACACTAAGAGGAAGCATATTCCAAAGAGTTGGTGCAGCAACAGAAAAAGCCCTAGTTCCAATGTTAGTGTTGACTCTAGGAACAAAAAGTAGGTCAGAACTAGATGATCGAAGCTGGATAGATTTTCTTACAGGAGTAAGCAATAAATGCAAATAAGATGGTTGCTTATTGGACAGTGCCTGGTATGTAATGGTACCGATCTTAAATATTATACGATATAGTACAGGAAGCCAATGCAAAGACTTCAAAAGTGGCACAGAACGAGAAAAACGAGGAGATCTTGTAACTACTCTTGCTAGACAATTTTGGACACGCTGAAGTTTTGTGATATCCTTGCTAGCGATATTATAAAGGAGGGAATTGCAATAGTCAAGTCTGCTGCTAACAAGCGCTGTTGCAATAGTCTTAGCAACAGAAAATGACATATACCGGCGAATACGGCGAAGATCACGAATATGATAAAAACTGCAGCGACATGTTTGAGATATATGTTGTCAGAAATTGAAGTTACTATCAAAGATCACTCCTAGATTCCGCACCGAGGTTGCTGGCGTGATATACTGATTCAAAATACGCGTAGGGAAAAAACCATCCAGTTTACAACGCTGCATTGGAGTACCAATAATGATCAATTCAGTTTTATTTGCATTTAATTTCAACTTGCTGTCAGTCATCCAATGGAAGATATCTTGAAGGCAATCACTAAGTTGGTTAAGGGAGCGATTTGTATCCGGGGTAGCCAACGAAATGTAGATCTGAGTATCATCAGCATAAAGATGATGATCTAAGTTATGTCTTTGTATAACAGAGCTTAGTGGCGTGGTGTAAAGAGTAAAAAGCAAAGGCCCAAGAACAGAACCCTGGGGAACACCAAATAAAGCCGGCAGTGCAGCTGAAAAGCAGTTCCCAATCTTTATAGTTTGGTATCTATCAGTTAGATACAAAGAAAACCAGCTTAGAGCTATGCCAGATATGCCGTACCACTTTAATAGGCGTTCAATGAGAATGCTGTGATCAATCGTGTCAAACGCGGCAGAGAGATCTAGTAAGGTAAATGCAGTCACTTTACCATTATTAATGTTCAAGTTAATGTCATTATGAACCTTTAAGAGGGCAGTCTCTGTTGAATGAAACTGCCTATATGCTGATTGTGACACATTAGTTAAGCCATTTGTGCTAATGTGAGACCTTAGACGACTTGATACAACCTTTTCTAGTATTTTGGAAATGAAGCTGAGATTAGAAATACCCTGGTAGGTCTATAACTGTTTAGATCTTGCTTAGGCAGAGATGACTTCTTAAGAAGTGGTGTGACATGGGCATATTTAAAAGCATCAGGAAAACAACCAGAGCAAAGTGATGCATTTATAATATTTGTTATAGGTCCAATTAGTGTATCGAGAGTTGCTTTTAGCAGTATTGTTGGAAATGGATCAAATGCACAAGATTTATTTGGGGAGGACATAATTATTTTCCTAACATCATCAACTGTTGCACGTTCAAATGATACAAGTTGAGAATTTACTTGTGGAAAGTCCGCACTGACATTACTTATATTATGACGTGGGAAAGCAGAACGAATTATACTGATTTTATTCTTGAAGTGACTAGAGAACGAATCACATAGAGACTTAATTGACACATGATCAGGTAGCGATGGAGTAGGCCGTCTGTGTAGAATGTTATTGATGCAGTTCCATAACTGACGCGGATTATCAGACTTATTTATGACCATATCTGTAAAATAATCTGATTTAGCTTTGGCCATTTGTCTGTTACAGAGGTGACATTGCTTAGAATAGCGCGATCTATATAATGGCAAGCGTGATTTGCGCCATACACGCTCTAAATAACGACGACGCCTTTTAGATAGTATAATTTCGGAAGTCATCCATGGAGCCGGTAGCCTTTCTGACACCCATTTGCATTTTATAGGTGCATGTTTGTCAAGTAGTGCATTGAGTACTTTACAGTACTGTTTATATAAGTCAGATAGATGTTTTTTTGGATCTGTGATAAGGTCAGATATAAGGATATCAGCCATTAAAGCTGTAATGTCAATCCTATGAATGGCTCTGTAAGACACATTGTGTTTCGACTGTAAAGGGGCTATAGAACCATTAATATTGACAATGACAGTATGGTGGTCTGATAACCCATCTGAAACAGTAGGTGCTTGGATATTATTACAAGTTGAACGGGTTATCAAGAGGTCAAGCCAATGGCCATGTATATGTGTCGAAAAGGTAACATGTTGTTTCAAATCAAATGATGCCAGAATATTATCAAACGTAGTTGTAGTTGAAGAAGGTATATCCAAATGTAGATTAAAATCACCAAGAATGTAAAATTCTGAATGAATAACTGCCAGATTTTCCAACATATCCTGAAAGTCTTCAAAGAAATTGGCCGGATGTCCTGGAGGGCGATAGATACAAACAAAGTGTGCGGAGAAAGAAGAATATGAAATTTCAGCACAGATGGACTCAAAACTAGAGTATTCAGGGTTAGAATGTAATTTAACTTTGAACTGCTGTGATATAAAAAAGCCAACACCACCTCCACGGCCGACTAAACGTGGTCGATGGTGAAAGGTGTAACCAGAAGGGGAAACGTCAGCAATGCATGCATGTGTATCATGTGGTCTGAGTCAGGTCTCAGTTACAGCTAGAATGTTTATTTTCTTTGAAATTAATAAATCACAAAGTGAGGATGTCTTATCTCGTACAGATCGAACGTTTGTAGTGGCCACCCGAATGTTTCGTCTAACAGATGGCCCAGGATTGAGACTTACATCTCCTGCTAGTAATAAAATTATTGCTAATTTCAATGTTGGCATAGAGCGGGGGATTGGCAGTAACTTTCTATTATAACAAACATGAAGACATGGCAGACTATGCAAAATTGAAATAGAATGATGAATTTTGGTGTGATTAGGAAAAAGCACATTAAAATGATTAGATCTCAATGGTTTGCATAAAACAAAATCGATATCCCTTACAGCAACAGAGCAAGACAAGCAGAAAACACCCAATAGGAATAATGGTGACATAATTATTATCATATTTAGTAGAAAATAATAGACCAAAACCATATCATTTTATATCATATAGATAATAAATAGTAAAGAATGTTAAACCCAGAGCTAAGGCTAAGCCTACGGCGTAACTGCCGTACGTAAAAACTAAATTATATTTACAAGATCAGTAGAGTCTCAATTTTAACAATAAAGCCTACTTTATTTAATTAGAAAATGTTGAACCGGGGCCAACTCCGGTAACTAAGTTGAGACTTACAGGCCTATTAAGGGAGGAAGAACTATTTATATTTATTATAATTCACTCAGTCAGCCGTAGCCTTAATCTTAGATAGGCAGAAACTGACTGTAGTATCAATCACTCAAAAGTCTCAATGGCAATTAACTGCACCATGATTCCTTTTTAAATACCGTATTTATTATAATAATATAAAATGCCAATAGTAATCTAAAAGGTCAATTAAAAAAACCCACAGGCAGCATGTTTTGTAACTTCATCATTTAACAGTATAATTGGTACAAACGACAACATTTAAACAAACAAAAAACTGAACATTGCCGACCGGCGAAAGTGAGCGATAATCATAACGGCTTTAACGCCGGTTTTATTAAGTTGAATATGACAGGACCAAAACTTGTTAAAATGTGCTTATAATTTAAATATACTTAGCTTATGATTCAATTCTTTATTCTGTAGCACTTTACAAGTTACATAACATTAAAAGTAATCTATTTAAAATAATTAGTATGATATAATTGAACATTAAACGAAGGATAAATTTTGAAAGTAAACATTATGCCACGCCCCCTAGCGACTAAGATGGCTGAGATATTCTCTGTCTATCATCAAGCCTCTGGTTTCCCAGGTCAGTCTTCGGAATATGCTTTTGATTGTTGCCGTGAACAGCTTGGGCGATATGGTGTTACCCTGTCATACTCCTCTCTTTATGTTGATCTTGTTGCTCTTTTTGTGTAGGTGGACTTAACCGAGCTGTCTTTCAGGAGATCGATGTACACATCTTCTATCCCATGTTCTTGAAGGGAGGTCAGTATTGCTTGAGTTTGCACTGACTCGAAAGCCTTCTTGTAGTCAACGAAAGCGATGCAGAGCGGAATATTATATTCTTGGCATTTCTCTTTCAGTTGTTTTACGACGTGTATGTGGTCTGTCGTTGAGTACCTGCTTCTGAATCCTGCTTGCTCTCGTGGTTGGTTTTCGTCCAGTGTCTTCTCAAGTCAATTCGTTAGTATCTTTGTGAGTAATTTGTAGATGTTTGATAATAGACATATCGGTTTGTAGTTCTTTAAGTCTTTCTTATTTGCCTTGTGGGTATTCGTCTTTCTGATAAGCATTTAGTATACAGCTTAGCCAGTGTCTTCGAGATGATATCTTCTCCTGCTTTTAATGTTTCAATGTTTACATGGTCGTTGCCTGATGTTTTCCCATTCTTCATATCTCTTAGCGCATCTTCCACTTCCCATGGTGTTATCTCTGGTACCTCTTTCGGGTTGGTGTGAATTATGGTACCCCGTTCACTGTCATATAGCTCGGTGTAGAATTCCTCTATTCGTTCCATGATCATATCTTGGGTCTTGTATTTCTCTACCCTGCTTGTCTAGAAGTGTAATCAGTCTGTCTTGGCCTAGTGCCTGCATTCTTCTTGCATTCTTCAGGCTCTTGTTTGTACTTTCTGATGTCCTCCTTCTCTTTCTTTTTGATGGTCTTGCATATTTCTGCGTACTCTGTTTGTTTTTTACGATCGCCGTTATCCACCATTTCTCGTCATTTCTTCGTCAGTGTCGGTGACAATATTCTCGTCTTTACCTGCCTGTAGATTGCTTTGGCTGCACTTGTTGCACTTAGTTGGATCATCTCAGTGATGTTTTCGCTCATGGTGTCGATGTCTAGTTCCTGTAGTGTCTCGAATCGATTTCGCAGTTCGAGTTGGCATTCAATCTTTTTTCTTCCGATTTGTGTGGTATCTACACTCGGTGGTCTCTTGTTTACCAACTTGTTCCTTTCAGCCTTGACATCTAGTTTGATGTTGCTCATTACCATTCTGTGGTGACTTCCAATGTTGACTTGGCTGATGACAGTTACATCAGTGACCATGTAGAATTACCCACTAGTCCGCTAGTCCGTACACTAGTAAAGATTACGGCGGACTAGTAAACCTGCCTACCAACTAGTCTAGTAAAAATCAGCATGTTGTGTGGCGTCACCATCCGTACCATTGACAAACTAATTATTTACCTAATGAGGCAACAGTGAAATGGTGCTTTTGATTGGCTGTTGTGTGACATCGAATTCTGAAATGACTGTTGTTTGGTTTAGCGTATCTGGTAGAGAGGTACGGCTAATGAGTGCAATTGGTGGCCATTTTAAAATGTACGGTTTTTGAATACGGTTTACATCTACATTGCCTGATTAGTCTACGTTTATGCACGATGTATCGTTACTTGACTGGGGTTGTGAAACCAGCAGTAAAGCGCAAGCTGGAAAAGCGTCACCGGGACACGCAGTACGACCAGCAGAAACGACAGTGGGGGTACTTGAAGGTTTGGGAGTGCGACCACGTGTGGCTGTCTTATGATGAGGACAAGGGTTTGATGTTCTGCACGGTGTGCAGGAAACACAACATGACTGGTGTTCATGGCAACAATGCCTTCTTGACAGGCACGGACAACTTTCAACCACACTCCCTACGCGCAATCGAACTGTGGTGTGCTGGTGGAGCACAGAGGCCAGACACTCAGCCACTTGGACCCAGGCTTAACTGACAGTAGTGCCTCTGACGCTGAGTGACATTGACTGGCTGGCAAGCAGTTTTAGCACCAGGCCTAGTTGAAATACAATTGTTGCGATTTAAATTTGTGTTATGTTTTGATATTTGCAGGACTAGTAAACCTTTTGGCGGATTAGTAAAATGTTGTCTTTATTAGTCCTGCTGTCCAGTAAAATAAATGCTGGAGTTCTACCCCTGACCAACTTTTGTGTGGGACCACAAAATTTTGAAAGTTGAAGGTCCGACTGACCACCAACTTTTCAGCTAAGGTGTAGAAAGCTGATTCACACCATCAGTGTTTATTGAAAATTTCAAATTGCAGATATATGTTATTTTATATATTTATGGTTCTAGCTATAAGAAATTTAGATGTGAAAACAGTTTCGGAAAAGTACTTAATAAAGATATATATGATATTTTAAAGATGCCCTATTTAATCAGCACATTTTCCAGATTGTTGGCATACAGTTTTCTCTAACTAGGCACTAGCATCACAGGCGATCTTACCTGGTTTGAACAATGTGTCTCGGACTCTCCACACTGAACAAATTTCAGCAAAAATATAGTTTTTGAAGCAACTCAAGAAGTTTATTGTCAGAAGTAACATTCTCATGCTGTTGTAACGTACAGAGCTATTGGAATAATGTCACAGTCCAAAACATTGTTTAGATCTATATAAATGTACAAGTTAGGTCACTTTGGGGGCAAGTCTGGCATTTCTACTCCCTCTTTCATTTGCTAAACTTGTACTGTTTATGTAAAGGTTTTAATTAAATATTATAAGTCTTATATAGCGCAGTATCCAGTCTTCAGGACTGCTCAGAGCACTTTACCGCAACCACTGCACACCCATGACCCGAGCAGAGATCGCGCCAACGCTAATTCATGTGACACGAACAGACTTTTTTTCAAACAAATGGGTGTATATTTTGACGCTAGAGGGCACCACATGCAGCAGGTCTGGTGACGTGAGCAATAATGGCAATTAGCACGAGCGATAAATCGCTCTCTAGATGAGCGATTAGTGCGAGCGGTAGGAAGCGAGTGCGATCGCTCGCCTAAAAAATAATGCACTGCATTCAGCCACATTGCAATTAATGCACGAAGACTACTCATACACAAATATCCATCTCTGTCTATAGTCAGGTACTTATTCATACTGCTGAGTGAATTGAAGCAACATAGAGTGAACAAACTTGCCCATGGTTTGACAACGCAGCACAGGATTCAAACTCTCGTTCAAGAGTCCGAAGCTCTAGCCACTGCACCACTGTGCTCCATGCTCCCATTATCTAATGGCCTCTGTTCTACCAACTGATGATGTATTAAAAATACAAATTAAGTTAGTCATTTAGTGTCATTTACTTACACTGAAGACCTAGACTGCGATATGAGAACTGCATAAAGGGAGACTTGGAAGGATTGGGAGAGTGGTAGAGAATGAAAGTGAAAGATAGAGAGGGGAATGGAGTCGGTTGGTGGAGAGAGTAGTGCAAGACCAGTGAGGGAAAAGAAAAAAATATTACTGAAATCGAGGATTGGAATCAAAGCCAGCGTCACCCCTGACAACAGGGCAACAAGAGAAGAACAACTTAGATATACACTGTATACGCTACGTGTTTGAGAAAGATGGAAACAGTGACAAGTAACTTTTCAGAGGGTGCCACATTGGCTTTGAATCAGACCTGGGTTCAATTCACTTTTATAAATTCCAATTCATGTGTATTTACCAAGGATCAATTCCAGTTCAATTCAGTTCAACATACTTACAGAAAAGGATAAATTTCAATTGAATTAATTTTATTCAGTTCCAATTCAATACTAATTCAAATCGGCAACAATAGCAGTTTTGTTGTGACTAGTTAAGTTTCTGCACATTTATATGCAGTGAAGCCCTAGTGAAAATTCACTGAAGCAAACAGTAATGCTTTAATTTGTTTAATTAAGCATAAGCCAGGAAGTCCATAACAAAATGCCTGCTTTTTTCTCAGAAGAGACAGTGCTAAGCAGGCATTGTGCCAAGTACTGCAATCTGGGTGTTATGTTGACTCAAGTCAACAACCTGCACCAGTATCTAGTATGGTACTACCATGCAGCCTGGCTAAAGAACAAAAGGGATGCTGAACTCTGGACATTGGCAAATGCTAATTCACCCCCTCTGCAAACACTGATTTTGGTCTCTGGTGGTCAATTAGTAGTTATTCCAATTATCGCTTAGCAGCTCTGTTCTATGCTGCTACTAAAACTTGGATAAACAGGGACTGAGACAGCAGAGAACTCCTAGACAAAGAATTGCAGCCCATGTTTTGTCTGGTGACAAAACTTTTATGCATGTAAATACTGGTAGTTCTGTTGGTTGTTTAAAAAAAAACATCAAAAATGTTACAATTTAACATATATTTTGTAGTTTATACGTCTCAATTTATATAGAAAAACATTAAAAATTTATTTTCCTTTTCAATCAATTCATCCATCTCACTTTGCAGGATTCAAAATTTCCAATTCAATCTGTTTTGGTTTATTCAATTCCACTTCAAATTTGTGCATTTTGTTGATCAATTCCAATTCAATTAAGAATTGAACCCAGGTCTGCTTTGAATTGTTGATAGTATGTTGACTCTTATTCATTAATACATAGTTTGTTGACTGGTTGTGGTGTAGGTAGTTTGTTAAGAGCTGGTGTTTTTTGAGAGTTTGTTGACTGTTATATCATTTGTTTCTTTCAGGTCTTCTGATTGGTTTCTACCTGATATTTGGAACGTGTCTTGCAGCATTTATTGGTGTTCTTGCTGGCTTTGTGATCCTGGTGGTGGACAAGAACTACCCAACAAGGCAAGACATGCAGAGCATGATCAAAGCCAACCCAGGTACAGTAACTACACTCCGTGATGCTCTTGCACCGTCAGTGCATAGTGCCATGTTACTCTTGCCACGCAGATTACAATAGCTTTGGCTCAGAAGTATTTGTAATGGTGTCCTTTTGGTGAGCTTGCTTGGAGACAAAATAAATATTGGTACACCATGGTAATTGGTATGTCCAGTCTGTACCTTGTTTTCATGGTGGTAAACAAGAACAACCCATCATGGCTTTAAGTTCTAACATGTACTGACTGCGAAAATGTGTCCATATGAAGAATTCATTTTGATTTCAACTGTTCGATGTGTACAAACTTCCTGGTCATTGCACATTCTTCAGTTGATTCTGAATTGAACAGAACTTAGAAGGAGCTTGTAGTCATATTGCAGCGATTCATCTGAATAGCGGATTTGCATCAATGACGCGTTGTACAACCCTGCATACTTTTCTGCCACGTATGCCCCAATGACGCATACAAAAACAATGTGTTTATCTGAGAAATTTGAGGGGCAATTGTGAGTTGTGTAGAATCCGGGCCCACCTTGATTTTACTTTATGTTTTTGCCCACATTTTTTACCCATCAAAACATTAAATAAACCATTCCACCTCAACCCAGGTGTATTTATGGTATAAATATATTGCATATTAGTGCATTTTCAGGCCTAAATAGTGATTCAATTTGCACCAGTGTGTATCGCTGCGGTCATGTGTTAACCATGACTGCGCTGTGTGCTTAAATTGAGTGCATGTTCATGCAAACAAAATCTTTTACCTCTCAAATATTGTTAATGCTGGTTCCAATGCCAGTGCACATAAAAATAAAGCACCACAATATTAAAAATTTTGATATTTATACATGCATACACCCTACAGAATGCAATTGATATAATTCATGCCCCATAGACTACCCTCACTGGATCCACCCCTAACCAGTGAACCTTTCTAAGCATGTTGTTGATTCAATGGTTATGTAGGTTTACCCATAAATATGTCACGCAGACACTCCTGAATATTTTTATCCAACACAGAGCATCCAACAGTCAGTGAAATTGCACATCATATGGCCACACCATCTTCCCGGTTCTTTTCCAAAATGAAAATTAAGCAATTATTTCTTACATAAAAATGATATGCTACACGAGTTATTTTGAGAAATGAGGCATTGATAGGTGACTGTTGATATACTTTAGCACTGAAATATTTTTATATTAAACAATTTATAACAGCATTTTCTGCAGTTCTTTCGACAGCGCCATATGGAAAGCACCATGTCCCTTCTGTCCAACTATGGTTATATTCACCATCTCAGCCTGTTTCTTTGAATTCTTCAGTGTCATCTTAATATCAGTGCTGTTAGTACTACCATTGTGGCATTTTCTTCTTTGTAAACAAACTCAAATAAAAATAAACTCGCACTTCCGTCAGACACTGTCTGAACATGTGACAGTAGCAGGCCATTGCATACACGTATCAGACATGCTGCATTGTCATACGACAATGTCTGATAGTGGATCGGCACCTTTGCCAAGTTATTTATATTATATTAAGCGATCATACTATCAAGCAAAATAATAAAATTTTAATCAACTGATTTGGAGCACATAAAATTACAAAAGGCACATGTATCAGTGTTTCCCCTGGGTAAAATGATGGGCAAAGTGGTAGGGGTGGGCGATGCGAGCGCTGCAGGTGCGAAGTGTTGCTAGGGGGGTCCAGGGGTATGCTCCCGTGGATATTTTTTTTAAATAGCTTTAAAATGATGCATTCTGAGGTTTGTTATTACATTCACTCTTGAATATAAAACAACAATACACTATTTGTAAATGTAGTAATCATGATTGATAAAAGTCAGTAATCATGATTGTTTTATCGTGTTGAAGTGTTGTTTCCACTTTACCACTGGTACTTGGTTGTGGTGTGGGTTCCACTTGACCACTGGTATTTGGTTATGGTGATGTTTTTCTTGCCCTAACCATAGGCCTTGTTAACACACTGACCGAGTCAGTAAAAAGGTAAAAGATAAGTTCTTATATAGTGCAGTATCCGGTCCTGAGGACTGTTCAAAGCGCATTACGCTTTACTTCCTGGCAGACCTGTTCAATCAAACACCATCTCGACTTCTCTGATATCATCTGAAGACTCATCATCACCTTTAAATGATTATAATATCATAATGAATTACTATGGTAATTTGATGGTTTATGTTCCAAAGATTATATTTTATTTGTTGCTAATATGCTATGCAATTCAGTAAACAGTCATTTCTGGAATGCCACAAAAGTATGTTTCTATTAAACGCCAGAACGTTTATCAAATTGTGTCCTTTTTATACAACAGTATAAGTTGTTTAGTATATAAAATTTCTGTGCAAACATCATTGTCTAGCCCAAGTTATTGTACCCGTTAGTATACACGGTTTTGGGCAATAGTCGTCTTTTATGAGATGTGAACTTTGGTGGTTTAAATTCGTAAGTACTTCACTCAAATCATCTTTCCTAAAAGTTTGTTTGCACAACTTTGTCAGAATACGTATTATATATTTAGTACAAAGATGTCTTATGAATCACCTTTCTTATTTTGCTAAAAAATTAACGGCATAGATTGATAGAACATTAGACTTGTGGGCACTTGTGAGTTGTGTTGAATCCGGACCCACTTCGATTTCGCCGTTTATAACTTGAGTTTTGCCTAACTTTGATACCTCAGTAAGATAGTTCCATCATTCAACATTATCCTAGGCATGTTTACCTTTAAGAATGGTGCGTCTTATGCCCATTTGAGGCATAAATAGCGCCTTGATTTGTATCGACATATGCTGCTATATCATTCTTTTGACGCGTGCTATGCGATAACGTTTGGGGTGATCTTTTACTCCACACTTGGTCGCAGTGGCACAGATTAGCGCAAACCGGGTCACTATTTGGGCTTCAAAAGGGTTCGTATTCGACACAAGTGCCGACTAGTGACGTAATGCCATCACTCAGCCTGCATGGTTTTTACTCCCACCACCGTCATAAACCAGGAATTCAACATCAGCTACAACAGCATTCTGATTTAATGTGGGCATGTTGTAGTACACATGTTGCTACAAATCTGCGTATTTGCAGGAATATAAGTGACTTTGTGGTTTCATTTTGATTTTGCGCCGCTCGTTATGTGTACCATCTCCAGAGTAACATTATAACACTAGCCCCTAGGTGTACCATCTCCCATGTAAGATTGTACACCAGCCCCTACGTGTACCATCTCCAGAGTAACATTTTAACACTAGCCCCTAGGTGCACCATCTCCCATGTAACATTATACACTAGCCCCTTGGTGCACCATCTCTCATGTAACATTGTACACCAGCCCCTTGGTGCACCATCTCCCATGTAACATTATAACACTAGCCCCTAGGTGCACTATCTCCCATGTAACATTGTACACTAGCCCCTAGGTGCACTATCTCCCATGTAACATTATAACACTAGCCCCTAGGTGCACTATCTCCAATGTAACATTATAACACTAGCCCCTAGGTGCACTATCCCCCATGTAACATTGTACACTAGCCCCTAGGTGCACTATCTCCCATGTAACATTGTACACTAGCCCCTAGGTGCACCACCTCCTGTACAAAACATGCAGTGGATACTGCAGCTTGCCACTTTGTGTCACCTGCTGAATAAGTTACTTTCTTAGTTTGTTGTTATGTTATTGTGTTGCCTGCAGGACTTGGCTACAGACCAGTGCCCAGTGTAGAAACGAACCTGATCCGCTTCATACAGGGCCAACCCAGCAGCTACAAACTGTACACAGACCACATACAGGCCTACCTTGACCGTGAGTACATCCGCCAACATATAGTGTCCACACAGTCCTGTCAGTGTTGTTCAGGCATTCTGTCACTGCAGTATCGTGGCATTCAGTCACTGTGTTGTATCATGGCATTCAGTCACTGTGTTATATCATGGCATCCAGGGACTGCATTGTATCATGATATTCAGTCATTGTAGTGTATCATGGCATTACGTCACTGTGTTGTATCATGACATTCAGTCACTGTGCTGTATCATGACATTCTCTCACTGTGTTGTATCATGGCATTCAGTCACTTTTGTATCATGACATTCAGTCACTGTGTTGTATCATGAGTGACATTCAGTCACTGCGTTGTATCATGAGTGACATTCAGTCACTGCGTTGTATCATGACGTTCTGTCATTGTGTTGTAGTATGAGTGACATTCAGTCACTGTGTTGTATCATGACATTCAGTCACTGTGTTGTATCATGAGTGACATTCAGTCACTGTGTTGTATCATGAGTGACATTCAGTCACTGTGTTGTATCATGAGTGACATTCAGTCACTGTGTTGTATCATGAGTGACATTCAGTCACTGTGTTGTATCATGAGTGACATTCAGTCCCTGTGTTGTATCATGAATGGCATTCTGTCATTGAGTTATGTTGCCATATTGTATGGCTACGTTATGTTGTGAATTCTGTCACTGCGGTCTGTCACCGTGGTCTGTCAATGTAGTCTGTCACTGTGGTCTGTCACAGAGTACGAGCATGAGAAGCAGCAGGGTGAGAACTTCCAGGACTGCAGCAATCTGAAGGAGGCAGACCGCAAAAAACAGAAAGTGTGTCGCTTCAACATCGACACGCTTGGTGAGAAGTGTCAGCAGCAGAAGGACTTCGGCTATGATGAAGGACAGCCTTGCATCCTGCTCAAACTTAACAAGGTAAGCCATGCCACTTAACAGAGCGTTGCATCCTGCTCAAACTTAACAAGGTAAGCCATGCCACTTAATACATCCTTGCATCCTGCTCAAACTTAACAAGGTAAGCCATGCCACTTAATACAACCTTGCATCCTGCTCAAACTTAACAAGGTAACCCATGCCACTTAACAGAGCATTGCATCCTGCTCAAACTTAACAAGGTAAGCCATGCCACTTAATACAGCCTTGCATCCTGCTCAAACTTAACAAGGTAACCCATGCCACTTAACAGAGCGTTGCATCCTGCTCAAACTTAACAAGGTAAGCCATGCCACTTAACAGAGCCTTGCATCCTGCTCAAACTTAACAAGGTAAGCCATGCCACTTAACAGAGCCTTGCATTCTGCTCAAACTTAACAAGGTAAGCCATGCAACTTAATACAGCCTTGCATCCTGCTCAAACTTAACAAGGTAACCCATGCCACTTAACAGAGCGTTGCATCCTGCTCAAACTTAACAAGGTAAGCCATGCCACTTAACAGAGCCTTGCATTCTGCTCAAACTTAACAAGGTAAGCCATGCCTCTTAATAGAGCCTTGCATCCTGCTCAAACGTAACAAGTTAAGCCGTGCCACTTAACAGAGCGTTGCATCCTGCTCAAACTTTAAAATGTGAGTCCTACCACTTAACAGCCTTGCATTCTGCTCAAACTTAACAAGGTAGGCAGTGCCACTTAATATAGCCTTGCGTTCTGCTTAAACTTAACAAGCTAAACAGTGCCACTTAACATAGCCTTGCATCCTGCCCATACTCAGCAAGGTGGTCCATGCAACTTAACCATTTCATTGCGAGACCCCGCTACAGTAAGTTGCCATATTATGACGCTTGAATATGACAATCCGCTACAGCGGGATAGTGTCGCATCGGCTTATTCCCTAACTATTGAAATATACTATACAAACATTTCAGGATATTTTGATATATTTGGTAGGATTGTCCGACATGCTGTTGTCGGCCATTGATATGCATCTATAAAGCCCAACGTTACAATAGTGCCTTTGTTATCATAAAAACCGACAATGTGGTGAGCAATGATAAGGGCATGTGTGTAAATGGTTTCCTTCTCTTATGATAACTGACAATAAGTGTTATTCCAATGAGGGTGTGTCTCTTGTTTACAATATAGGTACCAGGTATGCTTTGCATTTATGCTGCACTAATTTTGATTGTGTGCTCGTCAGACCTGGGTTCAATTCACTTTTATCAATTCAATTCCAGTTCATGTGTATTTACCAAGGATCAATTCCAATTCAACATACTCACAAAAAGGATCAATTAAATTAATTTTCATTAAATTCCAAATCAATTATAATTCAATAGTGCTCGGCAGGCCTCGTACCAATCACTGCAGTGTGTACCTGGGTATTCTGAAGGGTGGTGTTGACTAAAGTAAGATAATCTGCACCAGTATAATAGTATTGTACCACCTTGCAGCCTGGTTAACTAAAGAACGAAGGGGCTGCTGAACTCTGGGCATTGGCAAATGCTAATTCACCCCCTCAAAAAACAATAATTTTGGTCTCTAGTGATCAATTAGCACTTAGCAGCACTGTTCTGTGCTGCTAGTAAAACTTGGGTACATGGTGACTGAGAGAGCAGAGAACTGCTAGACAAATTATTGCAGCCTATGTTTTGTCTGGTGACAAATCCTTTTGAGCATATAAATGCTGGTAGTTCTACGACACATGCACAAATTTTACAATGTATATTTTGTAGTTTATATGCGTCAATTTATATAAAAAAATATCGTAAATTTATTTTCCATTTTGATCAGTTCATTCAGTTGATCTTACTTTGTGGGGTTCAATTCAAATTCAATCTGTTTTTATTTATTCAATTCAAATTCATGCATTTTGTTATCAATTCACTTCAATTAAGAATTGACTGTTGTTTGCGCTTTGCCTTTGGAGTCTTTTATATTATGACATAATTAGTGGATCCATGACGTTTCTTCCGAGATTCATGTTATTATTCAGTAATTTGTGTAGTTACTTTGTGACACATTCTTGAATATTAAAAAATATTTTAAAAACTAGTCAACACTAAATTTTCACCATCATGGTACAGTTTTAGGTCATTCATATCAGTTCAAATTTCATCAAGGCAAAATGGTTGATCTTGAGTTTACTGGTTTCTGTGCCAACTGTTGTTATAATGCAACTTAACAAAGTTTGCATCCTGCCCAAACTTAACAAGATGAGCTGTGCAACTTAACAGAGCCTTGCATCCTGCCCAAACTTAACAAGGTGAGCTGTGCAGCTCAACATAGCCTTCCATCCTGCCCAAACTTTAAAATGTGAGTCGTGTCATCTTGAAAAAAACTTTTGCCCTCATTATGTACAATGAGTGCCATATTAATGTGAACACCAATGCTAGCAGTGTTCAGATTCACTGTTAGTCTGGAGACTTCAGATTGTCAACTGTCGGTCAGGAGGCTTGAGACTGCCAACTGTTGGTCTGGAGTCTTGAGGTTGTCAACTGTTGATCTGGAGACTTTATGTTGTCAACTGTCGGTCTGGTGACTTGATGTTGTCAACAATTCGGGCGAACCGTGACGTGCAAACTGTGAGCGCATTGCGTCGATGACACACGTTGCACGCGTACTCAAACCAAGTCGTGCCAGCTCGAAGAAGTTAGAGTAGTAGTCGACAAGTAGAAGGTAGTGCTGACCTTGTAGCTCAAACAAGTGGGCACTAACCTTCGCCCAAGGTCGATCTGGAACCGCGTGTGCATCAGCGGCACCTTGCACTGCTCAGGACGATACGTGTTGCATACACTATACTGACTGACGTAGTCGGTGATTTGTTGGTTCATCAGTGGCCAATACACAGCATCCTTGTATGCCCTGATGAGATCGGTGAACCGTGGCGATTATGTCTTTTCGCATGCTGGTCGGCACTACGATCCTATTGTCTTTGAAGACCAGACTATTCTGCATGGTCAACTCGTGGCGCACGTTGTAGTATGCGTGCACGTCAAGGTCAGTGTCCGACTTTTGCGAAGGCCATCCTCTCAGGGTAGTCTGTATGAGTTTCTGTAGAACACAGTCACTCGCGGTGGCAGCTCGTAGCTCCTGTAGTCATCTGGGAGACACTGACAGTCCTTCCGTCAGGTCGATCTCTGCGAACGTGACTGCATGCACACTCGGGTTGCCTGGAATGTACGCCCGACTTAGCGTATCCGCGATGTACATCTCTGCTCCGCGCATATGTGACATCTAGACTGTACCGCTGGAGTCGCAGCAGCATTCGCTGTAAGCGCTTAGGAGCAGTCACTAAAGGCCTCTTAAAAATCACTTCCAATGGCTTGTGGTCGCTCTGTACGTGCACCTTATCTCTGCCGTAGACGTACTGATCAAACTTCTCGCAGGCGAAAACTATAGCTAACAACTCTTTCTCGATCTGCGCATGGTTTTTCTCAGCGCTGGTCAGCGCACGTGATGCATAGGCGACCGGAAGCCAATTCTGAAGCAACCCAGTGTTGATCTGGAGACTTGAGGCAGTCAACTGTTGATCTGGAGACTTGAGGTTGTCAACTGTTGATCTGGAGACTTGAGGCTGTCAACTATCGATCTGGAGACTTGAGGTTGTCAACTGTTGGTCTGGAGACTTGAGACTGTCAACTGTTGGTCTGGAGACTTGAGGCTGTCAACTGTCGGTCTGGAGACTTGAGGCTGTCAACTTTTGGTCTGGAGACTTGAGGTTGTCAACTGTTGGTCTGTAGACTTGAGGTTTTCAATTGTTGTTCTGCAAACTTGAGGTTGTCAACTGTTGGTCTGGAGACTTGAGACTGTCAACTGTTGGTCTGGAGACTTGAGGTTGTCAACTGTTGATCTGGAAACTTGTGGCTGTCAACTGTTGGTCTGGAGACTTGAGCCAGTCAATTGTCGGTCTGGAGACTTGAGGTTGTCAACTGTCGGTCTGGATACTGTTGGCCTGGAGACTTGAGGTTGTTAACTGTCGATCTGGAGACTTGAGGTTGTCAACTGTTGGTCTGGAGATTTGAGGCCATTTACTATTGATCTGGAGACTTAATGCTGTTAACTGTTAGTAATAGTGCCTGCATGACTGAGTCTGAAAATATGTTTTAGCAGTGATTAAAATTTGCACTTCCAAAACTTAGACTGCAAGTGTTGAAGGTCATTCTGACCACCAATATTTCAGCTCATATATAGAAGACTGTTTATAAACCACATATTACTGTACTATAGTGCTCAAACAAGATCAGTTGATGAACAAAGAAAAGCTTGTGTCCATCAGAGATTGTGGAACCCACTTATTATATGTTGATTGTAGATCTACTCCAAGGTGGATCCTCAGTACTTGTGGTGTTGATTGTAGATCTGTGTGGATCCTCAGTACTTGTTGTGTTGACTAGATCTATGGGTGGATCCTCAGAACTTGTGTTGATTGTAGATCTGTGTGGATCCTCAGAACTTGTTGTGTTGACTGTAGATCTATGGGTGGATCCTCAGAACTAGTTGTGTTGACTGTAGATCTATGGGTCGATCCTTAGAACTTGTTGTGTTGACTAAATCTATGGGTCGATCCCCAGTACTTGTGGTATTGATTGTATATATATGGGTGGATCCTCAGAACTTGTTGTGTTGATTGTAGATGTATGGGTGGATCCTCAGTACTTGTGGTATTGATTTTAGATATGGGTGGACCCTCAGAACTTGTTGTGTTCAACTGTAGATCTCAGAACTTGTGTTGTTGATTGTAGATATATGGGTGGATCCTCAGTACTTGTTGTTGATTGTAGATCTATGTGTGGATCCTCAGTACTTGTTGTGTTGACTGTAGATCTATGGGTGGATCCTCAGAACTTGTTGTGTTGACTGTAGATCTATGGGTGGATCCTTAGAACTTGTTGTGTTGACTAAATATGTGGATGGATCCTCAGTACTTGTGGTATTGATTGTAGATATATGGGTGGATCCTCAGAACTTGTTGTGTTGACTGTAGATCTATGGGCGGATCCTCAGAACTTGTGTTGTTGATTGTAGATCTATGGGTGGATCCTCAGTACTTGTTGTGTTGACTGCAGATCTATGGGTGGATCCTCAGAACTTGTGTTGTTGACTGTAGATCTATGGGTGGATCCTCAGTACTTGTTGTGTTGACTGCAGATCTATGGGTGGATCCTCAGAACTTGTTGTGTTGACTAAATATGTGGATGGATCCTCAGTACTTGTGGTATTGATTGTAGATATATGGGTGGATCCTCGGTACTTGTTGTGTTGACTGTAGATCTATGGATGGATCCTCAGAACTTGTTGTGTTGATTGTAGATCTATGGGTGGATCCTCAGAACTTGTGTTGACTGTATATCTATGGATGGATCCTCAGAACTTGCTGTGTTGATTGTAGATCTATGGGTGGATCCTCAGAACTTGTGTTGACTGTAGATCTATGGATGGATCCTCAGAACTTGCTGTAGTGATTGTAGATCTATGGGTGGATCCTCAGAACTTGCTGTGTTGATTGTAGATCTATGGGTGGGAGCCTCAGAACTTCTCCAGAGGCTCCCAGGAAGTGCCTAAAGAGATCAAGGATGTGTACACCCCTTCAAGTATCTCTGTCACTTGTCATGGAGAAGTAAGTATCTCTCTCACCTGTCAGCATATCACACTAGTCATTATTGAGACAGGGAACGTTTCATTAACATTCTTATGAGCTCATATGCCCGATTCTGCTCTTTAAAACCAATTGTTGTCATTAACAGTGATCTTATATAGTGAAAAATGTCAACACCAGGGTGCGCCACTGGGGCACTTGCCATTGTTGTAACGTAACTGACTTTACGTGGGACATTATTGCAGTGTGATCTTTTGCTGTTGTGAGCGACCATCGAAGTAGTCGGTATCTTTGCGTGAATTAAACTCTGTATCTTTGCGTGAATTAAACTCTGTATCTTTGCGTGAATTAAACTCTGTATATTTGCATGAATTAAACTCTGTTCTGTGTCACTGAACAGAGTAGGACACGGTAACATGGTGTCAGAAATAAACGCGAACCTGTCTCGCAAATTTGAAACCACATTCCGTTGCTGGCTTTGACATTTTACATTACCGTAAAGTCGCGAGTTTAAGACATGGCAACAGTTAATATTCCAGCACCGATGCCCCTCAACATAAATGATAAATCTGCGTCTAGCCTGTGGAAATCCTGGAGGAAAACATGGACTCGGTTTGAAATAGCAACTGGGATAGATGACGCAGGCGACAAGAAAAGGGTGTGCACATTGCTATCCGTCATAGGAGAAAATACAGTTAAGGTGTTTGACACTTTTCAATACGGGGATGGTGAAAGTGAGGATAGAATACAAGACGTACTCAACAAATTTGAGGAACACTGTAACCCTAGACAAAACACAATCTATGAGCGTTATAAGTTCCATTGCCGCCACCAGGAGGCTGGTGAATCTGGGTCTTGCTATTTAACAGAATTGCGTGTCGCAGCCGACAGCTGTGATTTTGGGACAATTACGACGAGCCAGATTCTGCGTGATCGTTTTGTACATGGTCTGCGCGATGCCAAGGTGCGTGAGCGATTGCTGCGAGAAAAGAACCTCACACTCGACAGAGCCTATGAGATGGTTCAAGCGGCTGAGGCTGCAGCAGAGCAAATGCATGTGATGTCTGTCGAGCAAACTGTCAGTGTGGTTCATCAGCGAGGTCATCGAGGTCAGCAGGATCAGCAAGGTCGTCAGTCACGTGACACACTGAAGAAGCCATCGTACAGCAAATGCAAGAATTGTTCCTTCGAGCATGCGCCGATGAGCTGCCCTGCATTTGGGAAGGAGTGCCGTAAATGCGGAAAATTAAACCACTTCCAAAGCAGATGCAAACAGAAGAACGTGAAGCAAGTGCAAAGTTCAGTGAGGGACAACGAGTTCAATGTTGGCACACTCACTACAGTGAACAGTGTAGGCAACAAGCGCTCGCCATGATTACGCTAAATCTGGGCGACAGTGGCGTGCCAATCAGAGTCGAGCAAACTAATGGAGATGAACCTGAAAGCCGAGTATGCGGACGTGTTCCAGGGCCTGGGCAGGGTCAAGAACAGCTACTCCATCGAGATAGATGACTCCGTCAGACCAGTTGTGCATGCACCCAGGCGCGTCCCGGTGCCGATGCGCGACAAAGTTCATGAGAAACTAGAACAGCTTGTTCACGAAGGAGTCATCACGCCTGTAACGGACGCAACTGATTTGGTGTCCAGCATGGTGGTGGTACAGAAGCCAAATGGTCAGATCCGGCTATGCCTGGATCCGAAAGATCTAAATGTAGCGATCAGGCACGAGTACTACCCCATGCCGACCATCGAAGAAGTCGGCACTCGTTTGAAGAAAGCCAGACTGTTCACTGTGTTGGATGCCAAGAACGGTTTCTGGCAAATAGCATTGGATGACCGATCTAGCATGCTAACGTGCTTCAACACCCCCTTCGGTCGATACCGTTGGCTGAGGATGCCGTTCGGCATAAACTCGGCGCCAGAAGTGTGGCAACGCACTATGAATCAACTGGTGGAGGGACTAAAGGGTACAGAGGTCATAAACGATGACTTTCTGATAGTAGGTTGCGGCAACACAGACGACGAAGCAGAGGCTGACCACGACAAGAACCTACGTGCGTTCTTGGAGCGTGCCCGTGAGCGTAATCTTCGTCTAAACGCGGATAAGTTGAAGTTGAAGATGACGCAAGTTCCGTACATCGGACATCTACTCACACGAGAAGGACTCCACGTTGACCCAAAAAAGGTTGAAGCAATCGAGAAAATGCCTGCGCCAGAGGATGCAAAAGGTGTGCAAGGGTCAGTGAACTATTTGGCGAAGTTCGTGCCGCATCTGTCGAACATCATGCAGCCCCTCAGACGACTCTTGGACAAGGACACTTGAGTGGTGTTGGTTGCATACTCATCAGCAGGCATTCGATCAAATGAAGAAAGCTCTAACAATGACTCCAGCTCTAGAGTACTACGATGTGATGAAGCCAATAGTCATACAGAGCGACGCATCTGACAGCGGGCTTGGCACTGGGTTGCTTCAGAATGGGCTTCCGGTCGCCTATGCATCACGTGCGCTGACCAGCGCTGAGAAAAACCATGTGCAGATCGAGAAAGAGTTGTTAGCTATAGTTTTCGCCTGCGAGAAGTTCGATCAGTACGTCTATGGCAGAGATAAGGTGCACGTACAGAGCGACCACAAGCCACTGGAAGTGATTTTTAAGAGGCCCTTAGTGACTGCTCCTAAGCGCTTACAGCGAATGCTGCTGCGACTCCAGCGGTACAGTCTAGATGTCACATATGCGCGGAGCAGAGATGTACATCGCGGATACGCTAAGTCGGGCGTACATTCCAGGCGACCCGAGTGTGCATGCAGTCACGTTCGCAGAGATCGACCTGATGGAAGGACTGTCAGTGTCTCCCAGATGACTACAGGAGCTACGAGCTGCCACCGCGAGTGACTGTGTTCTACAGAAACTCATACAGACTACCCTGAGAGGATGGCCTTCGCAAAAGTCGGACACTGACCTTGACGTGCACGCATACTACAACGTGCGCCACGAGTTGACCATGCAGAATGGTCTGGTCTTCAAAGACAATAGGATCGTAGTGCCGACCTGCGTGCGAAAAGACATAATCGCCACGGTTCACCAATCTCATCAGGGCATACAGGGTTGCATTCGTCTCGCAAAGGATGCTGTGTATTGGCCACTGATGAACCAACAAATCACCGACTACGTCAGTCAGTGTAGTGTGTGCAACACGTATCATCCTGAGCAGTGCAAGGAGCCGATGCAAACGCGGTTCCAGATCGACCTTGGGCGAAGGTTGGTGCCGACTTGTTTGAGCTACAAGGTCAGCATTACCTTCTACTTGTCGACTACTACTCTAACTTCTTCGAGCTGGCACGACTTGGTTTGAGTACGCGTGCAACGTGTGTCTTCGACGCAATGCGCTCACAGTTTGCACGTCACGGTTCGCCCGAATTGTTGGTCTCAGACAACGGGCCCCAGTTCTCTTGCGGGGAGTTCAGAGCGTTCACTCAGTCATGAGATATCGAGCATGTTACGAGCAGCCCACGCTATCCACAGAGCAATGGGCAAGCTGAACGAGCCATTGGGACCGTGAAGAACCTGATGAAGAAGGCGTTAGAAGACGTCAGCGATGTCCAGTTGGCGTTGCAGAGCTTCAGAAATACAGTACGTGAGGTATACAGCGCGTCACCAGCACAGCTACTGTTCAGTTGTAGATGCAGAACGTCACTTCCGATGCAACGCGCAATGTTGAAACCACAACTTGCGGTTGACGTGCCTTGTGACAGGAAGGCTATGAAGGATGCGCAACGTCTGCAGTACAACAAGTCTTCGCATCAGTTGGAGCCGATAGCACCAGGCAGTGCTATTCGCATGAAGCTACCGAATCAAGACACTTGGACGCTTGGATAGTGTTCAAAGAAGCTATCCAACCGTTCGTACCTTGTGCTTGTCAATGGGCATACGTACAGACGCAACCAACGTGCATTATGTGTCGTCAACTAGTGTCTTCCGCGACCTGAGTGCGAGACTCCGATGCCTCTACTCTCACAAGAAGCTCGTGCAACTCTGCCTCGTGTCGACGACAACGTCCCGATGGATGCGGACTCACCGCCGCGTGAGGATCCTGTGCTGATGCATGGCACACCGTCCGATGAGGTGTCACCTTCTCGTGTCGTCCCGTCACCGGCTTGTGTTGAAACATCACCTGTGCGCAGAGGCACACGGGCCAGAAAGCCACCGTCGTACTTGTTTGACTATCAACATTGATAGACACTTGTCGTGTTTATATTAGTGTGTGGTAATTGTTTTCTTACACAGTTGACTTTTTTTGTAAAAGGAAAGGGATGTAACGTAACTGACTTTACGTGGGACATTATTGCAGTGTGGTCTTTTGCTGTTGTGAGCGACCATTGAAGCAGTCGGTATCTTTGCGTGAATTAAACTCTGTTCTGTGTCACTGAACAGAGTAGGATACGGTAACAATTGTGTCACGAAAATAGTGTCCCCACTGATACAGCAGCTTTTTGCATTTGACTGGATTTTTTGAGGTAACAAACCACTCCCTGAATCATCCTGGCAAAATCCTAACTAGACAAGACTACCAGAAAATAAAATATGCTTATATTGTAAACAGAAATACATTGTTCAATTGTCAACACTGTCTTTCTATCACTTGTCCGCATTGTGTCTTTCTGTCACTTGTCACGTTGCATCTTTTTGTCACCTGTCCACATTGTGTCAGTCTGTCACCTGTCCACATTGTATCAGTCTGTCACCTGTCCACATTATGGCAGTCTGTCACCTGTCCACATTATATCAGTCTGTCAACTGCCCACATTTTGTCAGTCAGTCATCTGTTCACATTGTGTCTTTTTGTGACTCATCCACATTGCATTTTTCTGTCACCTGTCCACATTGTGTCAATCTGTCCACACTGTCTATTTGTGGCCAATTCATATTGTTTCAGTCTGTCACCTGTTCACATTGTGTCACTTGTCCACATTGCTTCTTTCCGTTACCTGTTCACATTGTATCTTTGTGTCACCTGTACAAATTGTGTCTCTCTATTACCTGTTCACATTGTGCCTTTGTATCATCTGTTCATATTGTGTCTTTGTGTCACCTGTACAGATTGTGTCTCTGTTACCTGACCATTGTGTCTGCAGAACCCAGCTGATGAAGAGAACATGGGCGAGGTAGCATTCTACCCCAGCAATGGGTTCCCGTTCTACTACTACCCCTACCTCAACCAGGAGGGCTACCGCCAGCCACTGGTGTTTGTCCACTTCAAGCGCCCCAAGAATGGGGTGCTTATACAGATCTGGTGCAAGGCATGGGCCAGCAATGTGTACCACAGTAAGAATGACAGGGCCGGCAGCGTACACTTCGAGCTGCTCGTTGACTAGATGCTCCCACCAGGGGGCACCGCTTTACCTTCATCTAGTGACGTTATCGCTCCGAACACAAACACTTGTCATTCAACTTCATTCTGTATCGGTCTGGTGGGTGACACCAGGTGGCAGCACTACTGCTGTGACTGCAACCACTGACGCAGCAGTTTGTTGTCTTATCATACGGTTATCACACATTCATTCATATCAGTATAACTTGCCCACAGGTGTAGAGTAGTGTAGTTGGCTTCAGAGACAGTGGAGTGGTAGGTTTGACTTCAGCTACGATGTCTATGTAATGAGCAGGTACGAGTGTACTTGGTTTGTCTGATCTAGTGCCATGACACATCAGGTTATAGTTTGACTAATATTGTACTGTACCAACATCTCTGTTGCTCTAGTAACTTTAAGCTGCATCTGCAACTCATTTAGCCCGTCACAAACCAGCTTAATTGATGTTCCAATCTATCAAGTGTGAATAGTTTAAATAACAGTTTAATAAAAAGCACACTTTGTGTGAATTGATCGTTACAATGTATAACTTGCAAAAACGTGAACAATCAGTCCTTGTTATACTATACATAAGGTCACTTTTGCCTCTTGTCAAATTGTGTTTTGCCACAGTAGAAAATTGGTTCAATGATTTCACACAAATTAATATGTTTATACAAAAAACCTAGCAGGTCAAAGTGGAGAGCAGATACCTGGTAGATTAATTTTTTGGCAAAATTATATACAAAACAAGCAAGAAATTGCAGACGCCACTTTAATTCATATATTTTAAGACTTCTAATTAATAATTACTCTTTAAAATCATGAAAGACATTCTGTTGACAGAATACTTCATTTTGAAAGCATCTACTCTTAGAGTTGGATGAAATTAATTGTGCAGAAAGATACTGTGCACTAAAACGGTTGTGTTTAATTTTTTATTTATATGTGACTTATTTGGATCCACAAAAGATACAGCACATTTGGACCAACAGATCATATGCAGTATCACTTTGGATCCACAAGTCATGCAGTGCAGTATAGATTCACAGATCATGTAGTGCAACACTTGGATTCACAGATCATAAAATGCACCATTTGGATCCAAATATCATAACACATTGCTATAATATTATATGCATGGTTTGAGATCTATAGATAATGTATTCATAAAAATTCTGAAACCTATTGTGTGTGCAGTGTATACGTCCGGTCTGACCCCTCCTGTATACAGTACATGCACCTTGTTTACAGAACGCAGTAATCTATGTTTTATGTACACGTGTACATAATCACTGTAGATGGCCCCTTTTCTGTTGTGACCAAGGTACCTGATAGAATCAACAGGTATTTGAGATGACGTGAAATATGCGTCATTTATTTATAACCTAAATAGTTGTGGTTTTTAATTTCTGTCCTCAAGAGTCATGGTTTGTGCCAACACTTGACAGGTTTAACTATATATATATATATATTGGTCCTAATTAATGCAAAACAACTTGGCAAAGTAGTTCTTTTTCCGATCAAGTACAATGTAAAACAATACAAACAATATTCACAAATCAATAATATTCGCCAATACTCCTGTTGAAACTGAAACATTTATGCGGTCAATTATTTTCTTCATATCTAATATATTTTAATCTTTAACAAGCTGGAGTGTTTCGCATTTATTGTCACATTTGTAACAATCTTATTACCAATTTCATCTCGGCTGCCAGGCTGCCAACTTTTAAATGTTTTTTTCTCTGTCACAGTCGACAGTGACAATTTATGTTATCTCTGTGTCACAGTTAGTGTTGATAGTTGACGTCTGTCTGTCACTGTCAGTATCAATGTTATCTCTGTGTATCGATGTTGATGTTATCTATATATCACTGTCAATGTTACATCTGAGTCACTGTCCATGTTGACAGTTGATGTTATATGTGTGTCACTGTCAATGTTATCTCTGTGCATCACTATCAATGTTGACAGTTGATGTAATCTCTATATCACTGTCAGAGTTGACAATTGATGTTACCTCCGTGTTACTGCCGACAGTTGATATTACCACTGTGTGTCAGTTGACTCTATCTCTGTCAGTGTTGACAGTTGATGCTGTGTGTGTCAGTGTTGACAGTTGATGCTGTCTCTGTGTGTTAGTGTTGATAGTTGACGCTATGTCTGTGTGTCAGTGTTGACAGTTGATGCTATCTCTGTGTGTCAGTGCTGACATAGCCATTTTGACAGAACTCAGAATATTTAGTTTGGTGCAGGTGGTTCGTGAAATGTTATAACATTCCACATTATAAAAACTGTAGATGTATTTTTATACTTATGATATGTATATCAATAAATATTACGGATATCAATACACAAGAGATTTGTTGCATTTCTCCTTTCTGCACATTGACTTTGTATGCATGAATGTAGGTACACACAGACATGCAAGTAGACATGCAAATGTACATATGTACCAGCCACGCAAAAGAAATCTGTATTTTATTGAATCATTCTAACACCCCCAGGGCCCCCCAACTGGTAAATTTTCACATTTTGCCTATTTTTTCAAAAATTCTTCAGTAAGTTTATCTCTGATTTTGCAGACATTTCATGTGGTAGTGCCACTGTACACAAGAAATCTGTATTTGATTGAATCATTCTAAGGGCACCTCAGGACCCCCCAAAATGAGATGGTATGTAGTGTAGTGTGTTTGTCACACACTGGACTGGCTGCTAAGAGAATGTCTTTCAGACTGCAACCTGACGGGGTCAACCCACTGTTGGTTTTCCCATAGGCGACCATGTTAACGTTTTGTCTGATTATAAGAAAACGTGACCTATAAAATGTCTTAAACTTCTCACCTGCTGTTATTATCATCTCATTGACATGCCGATAGATTTTAACAAAAATTGCATACTTCCAGCTCTCGTAAAATGCCTGTATGTGTGACACCCGTCAATATTTACAAATGCCGGCAAGAATTACTCCGCAAACAGGTCACACAGGCAAATTGCTGCCAAATATCCTTCCACTTATTCAAATAATCTAGAAATCCACCATTTTACAGTCAATTCCTTCTACAATCATACATGAAAATCTCCCTACTCAAATGCACTTATGTCACAGCATGTGAATTTTGTAAAAAATCATTTCTCAAAGATACACTGCATTTTTCTTCGTGTGCAACGGACAGGAAGTCTAACTAGAACATGACCCCTGACACTACACAGGCTGCATGCCATGGCATTGGCCAGATTAATGATGTGTCATTGAGGGGCACTGGATTCTGCCTTAAGAACTGATGTACTGTAGTAAACAAGGCAGTTGCCGACATAAAGTAGCCCTGTGAACTAGTACCACTGTGTTAAGTATTGCCTTCATTGTTATTGTATGATACAGCGTTACTGTGTAGAAAGTGATTATGTAACACTCATTGCGATGAATATTTTGTTATACCATGTCAAATTTTGTTTTCATGAGAATAATGACTCTCGACTTTTCTCCATAACTAATTCTTGACGTGTGCCCTGTTTAAATTCTTGTAACTTTGGTTATAGTGCAAATATTTCAGTAACTTTTCTCTGATTTTGCATAGACATTTCATGTGGTAGTGCCACTATACACAATAAATCTGTATTTGATTGAATCATTCTAACCCCCCAGGGCCCCCCAAACTCCAAAGGAATTCAGGGCCTCTTGGCCCATTTTTGTCCATGTTAACTTCTCATCACCCAACAGATTTTGTGATTTCAATTATTAATTGCTTCTTTGATGATCTGTATAGAGATACTCTTCTGCATAAGTCCCGTAATTAATATCATCAAACACAACAGAACATATTTGTGTCACCACTCACCAGCAAATAAACTAATTACATACTTTCAAAGCATTCGAAGTGTCATTAATATATGTGATAAAATAAAACTAAACCATATAACATTGTGGCAATAGATTGCAAGTTTTATTCACAGACATTATAACAGCCCGTCTCACAAACATTAGCAATAACACTGACTAACAAAATAAATTATCTAAAATACATATAAAGCAACTTGTACTGTTGAACAGTACATGCATATAAGATATCTTCAAAAGAAGCCATCGAATATTCTAAAAAGCACTGATTTGTTGACACCTCAATTTTAGTTCAATAAATAAACTGATGATTACAAAAATAACTTTGTTTAAAAACACATTGGAATATCAAGGTAGGTCAATACAGACTTGTCACAGGATGTGGGATGAAAACAGACTAGTCACAGGATGTGGGGTGAATACAGACCTGTCACAGGGTGTGGGTTGAATAAAGACCTGTCACAGGGTGTGGGGTGAATATAGACCTGTCACAGGGTGTGGGTTGAAAACAGACTAGTCACAGGGCGTGGGATGAATACAGACTTGTCACAGGGTGTGGGATGAATATACACTTGTCACAGGATGTGGAGTGAATACAGACTTGTCACAGGGTGTGGAATGTATGCAGACAAATATGGGGTGAATATGGAGACTTGCCTCAGGACATGGGGTGAATATAGAGACTTGCCACAGGATGTCGGGTGAATATATAAAAACTGAAAAATGCTATGACCTGCAAGTGTCATTAATGTAAGTGTCACAAGTGTGTGTCACTAATGTAAGTGCAGCACTTATGACATATGGCATCACTAGTGTGAGTGTGTCACTAACGTGTCACTCTGATGGATTACAAGACGTTGACTACACGGTGAAGTTGTCATCCATACAGTGGCGCCACTGGTAGTTGTACACGGTTGTCGCCATTGGAAACATCGACTTCCTGCACGTTCCTGCATTCGATACGACGGTGACTCGAGTTGTTCGCCAACAAACGCTCGGCCTCCATGGCTGTCAACGGCAACCGTATCAGTGCCACCGACACACACAGCATTGCCATTGGTAACGGGCATATCAACACATCGTACTTGCTGTATCTTCTTTGTTGATGCTAGCTTCGTGCAGCCAGCCTGCTCACCACCACTGTAGTACCACGCACTGTTGCCATAGCAACTGTGCGCTGCGTCATGGTTGACACTGGAACCGCTACACCATTGGCTGGTGGTGGTGTCATGCACGCGACTGACATCAGAAGGCTTGAGGCTGTAGTCGGCTGCAGTGCGAGTGCACCAGCCGTCACTGCTGCTGTAGTGTCGACTCTCACTACTGGCAGGCTGGTACCACCCACAGTCAGTGGAGCTCAACGTGTCAGTCACGTGATCCAGGCACGCTGAGAAACTCTCACTAGTGCTGTAGGGCAGCATCACCTGGCGGGGCCGACTCCCTCCGCTCAGTGGGGGCGCCACCAGGCAAGGATCAGTCATTAATGGGTCGGTTGAAACGTGATGCCGACTGTCTTCCACTCGGCTGCCCGGTGCCCCACACCCCTGGTACTTATCCACACACCAGGTGGCGTTTCTGCTGTCGATGCTGCTAGAGCGTGTCAGTGACGTTGGTATGGTGACATCAAAGGTGATCCCAGCGCCATCCACATCACCATGGTTGACAATAGTGTCATTTCTACAGCGGTGGTCTACTAAAGCTGACCACTGTCCCAAGGACAAGTGGCTGAAGCCAAGCTGACTGCCTGCAGTGTCCCACGCACTCATACGACCCTCGCTCTTGCCCACGGCATTGTAAAGCTGCTCCGAGGGGGCGCAATCACTGGCAATGGGGTGAATAGGGTCTCGCACAAAGTAGTTGCCTCCAATAACACTGGCTTCCTCATCCTTGCCTTCCTCCACCCAGTCCGGAGCCAGGCCTACAGACAGACACCAACACCTAACAGCTGTGTCTGGAGCCAGACCTACAGACAGACACCAACACCTAACAGCTGTGTCTGGAGCCAGACCTACAGACAGACACCAACACCTAACAGCTGTGTGTCTGGAGCCATGCTACAGACAGACACCAACACCTAGCAGCTGTGTCTGGAGCCATGCCTACAGACAGACACCGACATCTCACAGCTGTGTCCAGTCTGGAGCCAGGCCTACAGACAAACAACATCTCACAGCTGTGTCCGGTTTGGAGCCAGGCCTACAGACAGACAACAACATCTCACAGCTATGTCCAGTCTGGAGCCAGGCCTACAGAGACACCAACATCTCACAACTGTGTCCAGTCTGGAGCCAGGCCTACAGACAGACAACATCGCACAGCTGTGTCCAGTCTGGAGCCGGGCCTACAGACAAACGCCAACATCTGATGAAAAGTACCAGTCATACGTGACAACTCACCCCTGTAGATGACACAAGCAAGATGTTCAGTCATGCGTGAACGTTCCTTCTGTTCGATCAGGTACATAATGTAGTCGGTGAACATCATTCCAAGTAGATGGTACGACCCTGCAGCATAGTCACATGACCACCCTCAGTCAAACAAATTCAGCAACATATGTATGTGTCCTTCACCATATGCAGCTTTTATCAATAACCAACTAGATGGTGTCACTCGTGTTGCTTACTCTGTCTACTCGTGTCGCTTGCTCTGTCTTCTCATGTCGCTTACTCTGTCTTCTCATGTCGCTTACTCTGTCTACTCGTGTGGCTTACTCTGTCTACTCATGTCGCTTACTCTGTCTACTCATGTCGCTTACTCTGTCTTCTCATGTCGCTTACTCTGTCTACTCGTGTCGCTTACTCTGTCTACTCGTGTGTCGCTTACTCTGTCTAGTCGTGTCGCGTACTCTGTATACTCGTGTCGCTTACTCTGTCTACTCGTGTTGCTTACTCGGTCTACTCGTGTCACTTACTCTGTCTACTTGTGTCACTTACACTATCTACTCATGTCACTTACCTTGTCTGTTTGTCTAGAACAGTGTCTAGATAGAGTGAAGGCATACTGACTAAACATGTCTACAGTGTCTAGATTGAGAGAATACTTTGCAATCATGTCTACAGTGTCTAAAGTGAGTAACGAATATTAACCAAGCATGTCTAGAATGCGTGAGTACTAACCAAACATGTCTACAGTGTATAGAGCGAGTGAATACTGACCAAACATGTCTACAGTGTATAGAGCGAGTGAATACTGACCAAACATGTCAGCACTAACGAGGGTGAGGTCTTTGAGGATCACTTTCAGAACAAACGTCCAGGTCAACAGGAACTGACGACCAACAGATGGCAACACCAGCTTCTTATCTTGCGCCACCTGTTGTGATGGCACCCAATCAATTTCAGCATAATTATAAATACGTTGATGATCATTAAACAGTTATTACTCTGAGTGAGACTAGACTGTAGGAACCAGAGTGAATGAGTGATTGTAGGAACCAGAGTAAATGAGTGATTGGTACAGACAGACTAGACTGTAGGAACCAGAGTGAATGAGTGATTGTAGGAACCAGAGTGAATGACTGATTGGTACAGACAGACTAGACTGTAGGAACCAGAGTGAATGAGTGATTGTAGGAACCAGAGTGAATGAGTGATTGGTACAGACAGACTAGACTGTAGGAACCAGAGTGAATGAGTGATTGTAGGAACCAGAGTGAATGAGTGATGTGTACAGACAAACTAGGCTGTAGGAACAGCAGTAAATGAGTGATTGGTACAGACAGATTATGCTAGAGGAACCAGAGTGAATGAGTGATTGGTACAGACAGACGAGACTAGGAACCAGAGTGAACGAGTGATTGGTACAGACTAGACTGTAGGAACCAAAATGAATGAGTGATTGTAGGAACCTGAGTGAATGAGTGATTTGTACAGACAAACTAGGCTGGTAGGAACCAGAGTGAATAAGTGATTGGTACAGACAGACTATGCTAGAGGAACCAGAATGAATGAGTGATTGGTACAGACAGACTAGACTGGGAACCAGAGTGAATGAGTGATTGGCACAGACTAGACTGTAGGAACCAGAGAGAATGAGTGGTTGGTAGACTAGACTGTAGGAACCAGAGTAAATGAATGGTTGGTATAAATAAACTAGACTGGGAATCAGAGTGAATGAGTGATTGGTACAGGCAAACTAGACTATAGGAACCAGAGTGAATGAGTGATTGGTACCGACAGACTAGACTGTGGGAACCAGAGTGAATGAGTGATTGGTACAGACTAGACCGTAGGAACCAGAGAGAATGAGTGATTGGTACAGACTAGACTGTATGAACCAGACTGAATGAGTGATTGGTACAGACAGACTAGACTGTGGGAACCAGACTAAACAAGTAATTGGTACAGACAGAATAGACCGTGAAAACCAGAGTAAATGAGTGATTGGTACAGAGACTAGACCGTGAGAACCACAGTGAATGAGTGATTGGTACAGACAGACTAGACCGTGAGAACCAGTGAATGAGTGACTGGTAGAGACAGACTAGACCATGAGAACCACAGTGAATGAGTGATTGGTTCAGACAGACTAGACCAAGCAGTGAGAGGTACAGACTGAGTGACCTAGAGTGGACAAGGGCTCACCTGGAAGACACAGGAGTGAACGAGTGAGTGGACCCAGGCCAGGTAGCGATCAACTGTGCTGTGCTGGTAGAGCAACTTCTCAAACTCGTGAAGACCTGTCAACGGAAGCAACACTGTCACACCATTGACATGCCAATGTCATTCCACTAACATGCCAATGTCATGCCACTGCCATGTCAATGTCATGTCACTGACATGCCAATGTCATGTCACTGACATGCCACCGACATGCCAATGTCATGTCAATGTCATGTCACCGACATGTCACCGACATGCCAATGTCATATCACTGTCATGCCACTGACATGCCAACTTCACCGCATCAACAGCTATATTTTATTCTCTCCTCACACTCACATTTTCTAATTCGATATTGTTGTCGATGTTGCTCACTGACGTCATCATCCACTAGAGTGCAGCACTCGTGAGCTACAGCAGTGATATCTAGTTGCTTCCAGTCACGGTGCAGTTTGTGCACCATGTCTGCACTGTGGAGGAAGGCGCGTGCTACAGTGGCCATTTGTGAGATGCCTGCCCGCCGTCTGAGGCACAGACTGAAGGCTCGCGCTACTGCAACAGCCACAAACAGTAGACTACACGAGCAGGGCAAGAGATTTCATGGACTATGTTCACAATTGAAGGGTTTCAGGGAAAACACAATAAACGCCATTTTAGAAATATCGCCCAAACCTCAACTAAACATTTGTTTAAACACGTGTTGAGCTAGGATATTTTCTAATTGATACAAAAACGCAATAAATCCCCATGAAACAACATGCACAAAAGAGCATTTGGTTTCAAAATGCGATAAGCGCCATCCATCTTTTTTTATTAAAATGCGATATATCCATGTTCAGCTAATCAGTACCACTGTGCCACACGTGCAGCTACTCAGAGCTGAATATACAGCATTTTGATAACAGAATAATTTAAAATCACATTTTGTGTAACAAATGTGCAATCAATATTTTGCCACCTTTCTCTATGATTTTGTATTCTAAATATATATATCAACTTAATTATAAGTTGTTATTTAAACTTTGAGGATGAAGCACAAATGTCACTTTTTCTCAGAACAAAGAAAATGGATATATAGCATTTTGCCGTGAAACCCTTCAATTGGTCGCTTACAATGTTGGAGTAACAGAAATTATATTTATGGTATCATTCATTATACATGGTAAATACAGTAGAGACAATAGTGAGCACCAAAGTAATGCTATCTTGGAAAGACCACATTAAACTGAAACTGTCGTAAAAGAAGAACACACCAATATGACAGTTAAATGCCTACTATTATAAAATCATAATAACTAATTGTAAGACAGTTGAAAAAATCAAACTTTTAGTGAAACAAGAAGATCACTAGCAGGTCGGGCCATACAGTGGACTGTGGACATCATCTAGCAGGTCTGGCCACAAAGTGAACTGTGGACATCATCTAGCAGGTCGGGCCATACAGTGGGCTGTGGACATCATCTAGCAGGTCTGGCCACAAAGTGGACTGTGGACATCATCTAGCAGGTCAGGCCATACAGTGGGCTGTGGACATCATCTAGCAGGTCTGGCCACAAAGTGGACTGTGGACATCATCTAGCAGGTCGGGCCGTACAGTGGGCTGTCGACATCATCTAGCAGGTCTGGCTATAGAGTGGACTGTGAACATCATCTAGCAGGTCTGGCTATAGAGTGGACTGTGAACATCATCTAGCACGTCTGGCCATAGAGTGGACTGTGAACATCATCTAGCAGGTCAGGCCAGAGTGGATTGTGGACATCATCTAGCAGTTCGGGCCATACAGTGAGCTGTGGACATCATCTAGCAGGTCTGGCCACATAGTGCACTGTGGACATCATCTAGCAGGTCAGGCCATAGAGTGGACTGTGGACATCATCTAGCAGGTCAGGCCACAGTGGACTGTGGACATCATCTAGCAGGTCAGGCCAGAGTGGACTGTGAACATCATCTAGCAGGTCAGGCCATAGAGTGGACTGTGGACATCATCTAGCAGGTCTGGCTATAGAGTGGACTGTGGACATCATCTAGCAGGTCTGGCCACAAGGTGGACTGTGGACATCATCTAGCAGGTCGGGCCATACAGTGGGCTGTCGACATCATGTAGCAGGTCAGGCCAGAGTGGACTGTGGACATTATCTAGCAGGTCGGGCCATACAGTGGGCTGTGGACATCATCTAGCAGGTCAGGCCATAGAGTGGACTGTGGACATCATCTAGCAGGTCAGGCCATAGAGTGGACTGTGGATATCATCTAGCAGGTTGGACCATAGAATGGACTATGGATATCACCTAGCAAGTCGGGCCATAGAATGGACTGTGGACATCATCTAGCAGGTCGGGCCATAGAGTGGACTGTGGATATCACCTAGCAGGTTAGACCATAGAATGGACTGTGGATATCACCTAGCAAGTCAGGCCATAAAATGGACTGTGGACATCATCTAGCAGGTCGGGCCATAGAGTGGACTGTGGATATCACCTAGCAGGTTGGACCATAGAATGGACTGTGGATATCACCTAGCAAGTCGGGCCATAGAATGGACTGTGGACATCATCTCGCAGGTCAGGCCATTGAGTGGACTGTGGATATCATCTAGCAGGTTGGACCACAGAATGGACTATGGATATCACCTAGCAAGTCGGGCCATACAGTGGGCTGTGGACATCATCTAGCAGGTCGGGCCATAGAGTGGACTGTGGATATCACCTAGCAGGTTGGGCCATAGAGTGGACTGTGGCTATCATGTAGCAGGTCGGGCCATAGAGTGGACTGTGGATATCATCTAGCAGGCCGTGTCTGAGTGGAATGTGGATATCATCTAGTAAGTCGGGCCATATAGTGGATAGTGGACAGTGGACATCAACTAGCAGGTTGGACCATAGAGTGGACTGTTGACATCACCTAGCAGGTCGGGCCATAGAGTGGACTGTGGACATCACCTAGCAGGTTGGACCATAGAGTGAATTGTGGATATCATCTAGCAGGTTGGGCCATAGTGTGGACTGTGGATATCACCTAGCAGGTTGGACCATAGAGTGAACTGTGGATATCATCTAGCAGGTTGGGCCATAGAGTGGACTGTGGACATCACCTAGCAGGTTGGACCATAGAGTGGACTGTGGATATCATCTAGCAGGTTGGACCATAGAGTGAACTGTGGATATCATCTAGCAGGTTGGACCATAGAGTGAGCTGTGGATATCATCTAGCAGGTTGGACTATAGAGTGAACTGTGGATATAACCTAGCAGGTTGGACCATAGAGTGAACTGTGGATATCATCTAGCAGGTTGGACCATAGAGTGAACTGTGGATATCATCTAGCAGGTTGGACCATAGAGTGAACTGTGGACAACACCTAGCAGGTTGGACCATAGAGTGAACTGTGGATATCATCTAGCAGGTTGGACCATAGAGTGAACTGTGGATATCATCTAGCAGGTTGGGCCATAGAGTGGACTGTGGACATCACCTAACAGGTTGGACCATAGAGTGAACTGTGGATATCATCTAGCAGGTTGGACCATAGAGTGAACTGTGGACATCATCTAGCAGGTTGGACCATAGAGTGAACTGTGGATATCATCTAGCAGGTTGGACCATAGAGTGGACTGTGGACATCACCTAGCAGGTTGGACCATAGAGTGAACTGTGGATATCATCTAGCAGGTTGGACCATAGAGTGAACTGTGGATATCATCTAGCAGGTTGGACCATAGAGTGAACTGTGGATATCATCTAGCAGGTTGGACCATAGAGTGAACTGTGGATATCATCTAGCAGGTTGGACCATAGAGTGAACTGTGGATATCATCTAGCAGGTTGGGCCATAGAGTGGACTGTGGATATCATCTAGCAGGTTGGACCATAGAGTGAACTGTGGATATCATCTAGCAGGTTGGGCCATAGAGTGGACTGTGGATATCATCTAGCAGGTCATGTCAGAGTGGACTGTGGATATCATCTAGCATGTTGGACCATAGAGTGGACTGTCAACATCAACTAGCAGGTTGGACCATAGAGTGGACTGTTGACATCACCTAGCAGGTCGGCCCATAGAGTGGACTGTGGACATCACATAGCAGGTTGGACCATAGAGTGAACTGTGGATATCATCTAGCTGGTCAGGCCATTGAGTGGACTGCGAATGTCACTTGTAATGCATTCATTGAATTACCACTGATTTTCTGACAAAAATCAAGAGCATCAACCAACCACTGACTCAACAACTGACCACTCACCCTGCAGTTTCTTGAGTCTGAGAGCCTCTGGTAGAATGCCATGACAACTGGACAGCCACATGACGAGGTCATCGGCCAAACTGTGCACACTGGACAGCAAGCTGTAAGTAAACAACAACGGACATCACGTTACAGGTAAACACCAACACTTGAGACCATGATGCAGCTATAGTCGCTAGCGACAGTGGCTGCAACTCTCTATTGCAACTACATATGGTTGCTACAGAGAGGTGACCTGCTGGACAGTGGCTGCAGTCTCAACTAGAGATGGTTGCAATAGAGAGGTGATCTGCTGGTCAGTGGCTGCAGTCTTGACTAGAGATGGTCGCTGTAGAGAGGTGACCTGCTGGACAGTGGCTTTAGTCTTAACTAGAGATGGTCACTGTAGAGAGGTGACCTGGTGGACACTGGCTGTAATCTTCATTAGAGATGGTTGATACAGAGAGGTCACCTGCTGGACAGTGGCTGTAGTCTCAACTAGAGATGGTCACTATGGAGGGGCGACCTGATGGATAGTGGCTGTAGTCTCAACTAGAGATGGATGCTACTGAGAGGTGACCTGCTGGGTAGTGGCTGTAGTCTCGACTAGAGATGGTTGTTACAGAGAGGTCACCTGCTGGACAGTGGCTAAACTCTCAACTAGAGATGGTTGCTATATAGAGGTGACATAATGGACAGAGCTGTAATCTTAACTAGAGACGGTCGTTATAGAGAGATCACCTGCTGGACAGTGGCTGCAGGACAGTGGGCACGAGGAGACTGGCGACTGTCTTGTAGAGCTGGACATCACAGAGCGCGACGAGACTGATCACCTGACAGTCGGTGAGGACACAGGTGACACGCGGCGGCAGACACTGCCAGAACTGGACCAGCTGGTCACGCACCTACAACACAAGACACTCAGTCTGACACACCTACAACACAACACACTCAGTCTGACACACGTAAAACATAATACACTCAGTCTGACACATGTACAACATAATACACTCAGTCTGACACACGTACAACATAATACACTCAGTCTAACACACGTTCAACATAATACACTCAGTCTGACACGTACAACATAATACACTCAGTCTGATGCACCTACAACACAATACACTGTGACTGACACACCTACAACACAACACATTCTTTCTGACACACCTACAACACAACACACTCAGTCTGACACACCTACAACACAACACTCTCAGTCTGACACACCTACAACATAACACACTCAGTCTGACACACCTACAACACAACACATTCAGTCTGACACACCTACAACACAACACACTCAGTCTGACACACCTACAACACAATACACTCAGTCTGACACACCTACAACACAACACAACACACTCTGTCTGACAAGATCTCTGACACACCTACACACAAGTCGGTCTGCCTATGTCTGTACTGCACTTACGTTAATTAGTAGGATGTTTCACTTTTGCATCTTAAACCAGCAACACACATGAATGCACGCATGCACGCACACAGACACAGCCAACACGAGTCACCAGAGCAGCCGAGTACGCTGGTAATAACACATACATGCACGCCTGCACACACGCACGCACACAGACACACACACAACCAACATGAGTCACTAGAGCAGCACAGTATGCTGCAGTCGCACACATAACCTGCCTGAGTGAAGCACGAGTGCAGTACACTGGTGATCACACGCTGACAGTGATGTTTGTACATCATCAACAGCACTGCCACCTGCAGACAAATGCATGCAAATTCACATAGTTAATTGACACATTTTAAACACACACATAATAGTAATAACCTAAGTATTGCCTAGAAGTTTGCTCCACCATTAAACACACACATAATAGTAATAACCTAAGTATTGCCTAGAAGTTTGCTCCACCATTAAACACACACATAATAGTAATAATCTAAGTATTGCCTAGAAGTTTGCTCCACCATTAAACACACACATAATAGTAATAATCTAAGTATTGCCTAGAAGTTTGCTCCATCATTAAACACACACATAATAGTAATAATCTAAGTATTGCCTAGAAGTTTGCTCCACCATTAAACACACACATAATAGTAATAATCTAAGCATTGCCTAGAAGTTTGCTCCACCATTAAACACACACATAATAGTAATAATCTAAGTTTGCTCCACCATTCGATCACTTTTGAAGTAGAAGAAACTGGCAGTCCATTAATTCTAATAAAATGCATATATCTGAAATGATTTGTAATTCACGGGTAAAATAAAGGTACATGTATTATTAATAATAAACAATAACACTACCTGTCCATGTTTATGTACATTTAACAGGTGTAATGACTGATGGGGAGAAGTGGGTATGGTAGCTCTGAGGGTGTAGTCATGCTAGGGTGTCGATCAGGGTTTGATTCCACCTAGACCTGTCGAGATTTCGAAATTTAGGCAATCTCGTTCACCCTAAGTTGCCTGTTTGTTCCAGATGAAGCATTACAACACTACATGTTCTTTCTAATATTGGAAGTAAAAAATTTATACAGGTAAATGGAAAACCAGGTGATATTGGAACAGTGTGATTGCTGCCTGTCCAAAGGGATTCAATGGTCCTTTGAAGCTTAGTCCTCAGCAAAATCCCCTTTTCACACAAGACTAATGGGACAGGCCTCATTCATTCACTAATTAATTGCTGGGTAATGTTTGACCAGCACTTCATCTTATAATACCAACTTTAGTCAGTGGCTACCTGCACAAGGCTGACCTTATGACTCCCAGAAGTGTGAAAAACATTATGATGCATTTGTCTTGAGTCAATCAGACAGAGTGAAGTAACAATAGCAAAGACTTGCTGTTGTTGAAAACTACTCTGGCTCATTGAAAAGGTAATGCACCATTTTGGATAATGGACACATACTGGAATAATCTGACAGCCGGATATTTTTGTACTTTTTATACTTAAGTACTTTTCAATACAAGAACATTTTTACTTTTACTTAAGTACTTTCTTGGGGGATACTTTTATTTTTACTTATGTAGTTTTTTGGAGTAACTTTTACTTAGTTACTTTATTGTAGTACTTGTAGCAGCACTGCATGCAATGTGGATGACCCTTAGCACGGATTGTGCCGCCATATCTCATTGGTGACAAATTCGGCAGTGGGGTACAATCATTGGCCATATTTTGTATTTGCACTTGAAAATTTCCAAAAGACAAAAACATCCAATAGCATAATTGAAACATCAAAGTATATTGAATGTGTTAGAAGTGTTGAATGTAGGCAACACCGTATTTAAACTTTGTCAAATATTGACCCACATGACACATTTTGTTTAATTGCATTACTTAACATGTCACTACTTCACTCACTTGTCCACATGTATGGATTAGTTCCACTCTCCATCCCAACTTTATTTCTAATCTGCAAACAAATTTTGCTAGATCTAACCTTATCTTGAATATCAGATGAGATGCAAATTCGTCCAATCGTTGGGAAATCAGGCAGCATGATACCTGCAGGGCTGCTGCTGCCATTATTTTGTAGCCAACTTCTGGTGGATGTAGCGCTGCCGAGTGCTGGTGACTGAGACATGGATAGCTCTCCCTGGAAGATAACACACTTCAGAACTGACATGGACAGCCTGCCTTGGAAGATAACACACATTAGAACTGACATGGACAGCCTGCACTGGAAGATAACACACTTCAGACTTGACATGGACAGCCTGCCCTGGAAAATAACACACATTAGAACTGACATGGACTGCTTGCACTGGAAGATAAACACACTTTAGTACTGACAATGACACACTTTAAAACTGACATGGGCAGTCTGCCCTGGAAGATAACACACTTTAGAACTGACATGAACGGTCTGCCCTGGAAGATAACACCCTTTAGTACTGACATGGATGGCCTTCACAGCTTGCCGTGGAAGATAACACACATTAGTACTGACATGGACAGCTTGCCGTGGAAGATAACACTCTTTAGTACAGACATGGACAGCCTGTCGTTGAAGATAATACACTTTAGTACTGACATGGACAGCCTGCCCTGGTAGATAAAACACTTCAGTACTGACAATGACACACTTTAAAACTGACATGGGCAGTCTGCCCTGGAAGATAACACACTTTAGAACTGACATGAACGGTCTGCCCTGGAAGATAACACCCTTTAGTACTGACATGGATGGCCTTCACAGCTTGCCGTGGAAGATAACACACATTAGTACTGACATGGACAGCTTGCCGTGGAAGATAACACTCTTTAGTACAGACATGGACAGCCTGTCGTTGAAGATAATACACTTTAGTACTGACATGGACAGCCTGCCCTGGTAGATAAAACACTTCAGTACTGACAATGACACACTTTAAAACTGACATGGGCAGTCTGCCCTGGAAGATAACACACTTTAGAACTGACATGAACGGTCTGCCCTGGAAGATAACACCCTTTAGTACTGACATGGATGGCCTTCACAGCATGCCGTGGAAGATAACACACATTAGTACTGACATGGACAGCTTGCCGTGGAAGATAACACTCTTTAGTACAGACATGGACAGCCTGTCGTTGAAGATAATAAACTTTAGTACTGACATGGACAGCCTGCCCTGGTAGATAAAACACTTCAGTACTGACAATGACACAGTTTAAAACTGACATGGACGGCCTGCCCTGGAAGATAACACACTTTAGAACTGACATGTATGGTCTGCCCTGGTAGATAACAGCCTTTAGTACTGACATGGATGGCCTTCATGGCCTGCCGTGGAAGAAAACATACTTTAGTACAGACATGGACAGCCTGCCATGGAAGATAACACATTTTAGTACAGACATGGATAGCCTGCCCTGGAAGATAACACACTTTAGTATTGACAATGACACTCTTTAAAACTGACATGGGCAGCCTGCCCTGGAAGATAACACACTTTAGAACTTTTATGGCCTGCCCTGGAAGATAACACCCTTTAGTACTGACATGGACAGCTTTCACGGCCTGCCGTGGAAGATAACACATTAGTATTGACATGGACAGCCTGCCATGGTAGATAACACACTTTAGTACAGACATGGACAGCATGCCGTTGAACATAATACACTTTAGTACTGACATGGACAGCCTGCCCTGGTAGATAAAACACTTTAGTACTGACAATGACAGTTTAAAACTGACATGGACGGCCTCCCCTGAAAGATAACACACTTTAAAACTGACATGGACAGCCTCCCCTGAAAGATAACACACTTTAGAACTGACATGTACTGCCTGCCCTGGAAGATAACACCCATTAGTACTGACATAGATGGCCTTCATGGCCTGCCGTGGAAGATAACACACATTAGTACTGACATGGACAGCCTGCCATGGAAGACAACACACTTTAGTACAGACATGGACCACTAATAAACACATTATATTGTAGTTAATTATTTTTGTTTATTTTGCTATATATTCCAGTAGTCAATCAACGTTAGATGTTTTCGGAAAAAATAGTGGCCCGGACATGACCAGTGGCCCAACGGGGTTTGGATCCTGGGCTGCACGAAGGATCTACGATGCCCATGATCCCAGGGATTTCATCGGTTGAGGCTAAAGACGCCTCCGAATTAAAGAACCGCTGGGCCATGCGCAATACTAATATCTGCCAATTATCAAACATAAACTGCTTCAAATACTGGTAGCTTCGGCTGCATCAAAATTACCTCTCTGGCTATGCTATGCCTATGGCCTATGGCTATGCTGTGTGTTAAAGGGACAGTCGCACTTCGTGGTTTTTTTGTTTTTATTGCAAAATCATGTTATACAGTATAAATTATATCTATTATGTTGTAAAAGATGTTTTAATGAACCATTTTGTTTTATGATATATTAATGATAAGTGCACATATCACTTTGTATACGTCGACTGCGAATCACTTTCGAAAGCCGTTGTAGGCGTGGCTAAAATCCGACTACTAACGAGACAGAAATGCGTGTTCACGTGGTACGTGATCACGTGAACGCAAGTTGCATAGTTGTTGACATTCGATCGTAATGGCGGGTAAGAAAATGTTGCGTCATGCACTACTGTGTTCAGCGGCGAAGAAAAAACAAAAAGAACGTGACAAATTCCGGTCTACTACACGGGTAATTTTGGAAGAGCAGAAGGTATGATGGGATCGCCTGAAGGCCGACGTAAATCCGAAATCTGACCATAAACTGGCGGAAGTTCTGCAATTGACACGTAAGTTTTTCAACTTGAATTCGCATCACCAGTCACTGAGTCAGTGACCAGGCATTACGTCGTCGTCATGTTTTATTGTCAGCGAGTTCCAAGTGGACATGGTGTCGTACAAATTATATTTTTAATTTTAAGTATATTTGATGCCGATAGATTGGTTGCATTTATATAGAAAATCTCCCATACGGGCATCATGTCGTTCACACTCACAGCCCCAGGCTCGGCCTCGGGACGTTATCGTCACTGACACTGCCCATATTCCTTGGCTTGATGCTAGCCCGGGCTAGGGCCAAGGCTTAATCGTAAGCTAGGTTGAATGGTAACCCGGTAAAATATAGGAAGGGAATGGAATATGAAGTAGATTACGTAGCTCAAACATCGCCCATCTAGTCATCAAAATTATTGTCTGGATTAATTATCGTCGTGTCCTAACTTCGTGCATCGCGTAATACTGTGCCCTGCCAACGTCATATTGGGAATTTTATGTCAATTTGTTCAATTCCATCTGAAACTTAGTCGGTGCCTGTGGGTTAAAGACAAAGTTTTTTTTATTAAAATGGCAGGTAGCTGCAGCTGCAATTGTTAATAAACCTGGTTGAAATGCCATCATCCGTCAAGTGTTATTTTTTAATATTCACCTACAAAATTGGCAATGACATCAACATTTTTATGTTTCCCCGACTGTTTTTAGCAGTCGTTCACATTGGTGAAATAGCATAGCATTTTAAATGATGTTTTTTATGTCAACAAGATAATAATTTGCATAAATGTTTACAGAACCTTTTATTACCTGTTTTTGCAGCCGATTCACCATCATCCCAACCTGTGGCAGGGCCTTCATCCCTACCTTCACCAGTGGCAGGCCCATTACAGAAACCAGACATAATGCATATCTCCGTTGGGTAATGTTTCACAGTTGCATATTTATAAATGTTAGTATTGCTTCACTCGAATGTTACGGTATGATATTCTACTCTAATTTTTACAAGTAACATAAGTCATTATATTATGCATGCCTTGTTTCAGTTTTACTTGAGTTATGTGGTTGACATTAAAACAAATTTTTTTATGACATACCATTACATACTAATTTGTGGAGTTTAAACAGATGTAGTACTGTTTTGTCAACTAAACATATAATTATTCAATAAGTATTTGTTTGTAGCCCTCTGTCATGTGATGAAGACAGTGAGGAGGGCGACAATGGTGATTCATGGCTACCATCACAATGCACGGAGGATGCTTCATATGAGCTTGACATCAGTGTCACTGAAAAATACACATTACTCTTAGTCAATGTAACATGGAAGAACATGGGAAATTAGAAGAAATTAAATTTAGCATGAGTGAAGTTGCACAATACTGGGCCAAATTGTGGTGTCCTGTAACTTATGCTATATTTACTCCATAATCAGCTTCTTTGAGGACAGTTCCTGTTGATAACATTTGGCCCATGAAGAAAGAAGAGACACAAAAACAAATCCTGCCTGTTTATTGTTGTTTAAAAAAAATTGTGGTTGTGGTGGATAACGTAAGTTATAGTGACTGTAACTTATGTTATACACCATTTCAGGTCCAGAGTCTGATTATTCTTAACATTTTAAAAGTCTTGATTGGCCATCATCGAATAATATAGATTCAAACACACAGGGAAGCAACATGAATCAGAAATTTATCAGATGAAATTACTTATTGCAGCTTCCCGGTATACCGGGCACGGTCCTGGCAGCGATTGATTATCAGAGTCACAAAGATTTACCATTGAAAAGAAATCGAAAGGGACACACCGTGTAAGTATGCAGGTACACATTAAGTATACATGTAACAACATGAACATATAAATATTTTTGTTATGCATTATAATAACGACTATTGCCATTCCATTATAGGGCTAATTATTGATTGGATTTATTTATGTTGGTGACGACTCTAACAATCAATGCCTGTGATTGAGCAAGTAATGTATGAGAAAGCATCATAATAATAGCGTATGTACATTATGCATATGTGTAATATTTAAAGCAACTTTTTATTTGCAATAATTCAGCTATTTACATAACATTTTTATATGCTGATGTATTGCACATGAAAAAGGTTACTTTAAATATTTACATGTTTTGAAATATTTACATGTTGAATAAAAAAATATAATTTTTTGCAAATGCCATACTGTGTAACAATGCAAGTTCATGACACATGTCATTAAGTTTGTCTATTAATCTATAGCTACCTCAAAGTCTACAACAAACGGGGAAAGAAGTGGACTATTATCCTGAGCGAGAACCAAAACAGTATGTTTACATAGTGTCCCTTCAGGAGAAGATCATCCGAGCATGCACTGACGATCCACTACCAAAACGCAGGATGCGTGGACTTAAACCTGATGACCCGCGCGACATTGCACCAACACTAGCAGCAGAGCCTGCACCACCAACAGCAGATCTAGTGGCAAGGCATCAAACCCGATTTGGAAAAAAGAAATATGCCTTAGATGGAAGTTGTCAATGAGTAACCTACATGTTCAGTAACATTTATTTTTTTAATAACAAACTATTATCAATGAATTTAGAAATTACCATGGTTACCTGATGACGTGTGGTTGTATAAAGTTTACACACTTTATTCTTGACAAGTAATGATTTCAACCAATGTATGAACTTTGAACCCAGAGTACTGTCCACTTGCACTCGGAAATGTCTGCCTAATTTTCCACACACAACAGCTCGGAATAACATGTCGGTTCCCTGTTCCCAGTTTGCCATGTCGCCAGAAAACAAACTGGTGGTAGGCATAATGTCGCATGGCATCATTGTCTCCTCATGCCTGGCACGCCAAACACATCTGCTCTGTAGCGTCCCACCATTGTCAAAACTGTGGGGTCGAGTACGAGCAAGTCCATTTCCTAAAAAGAAATGTATACACCAGTACATTCAAACTGTAGCAGTTGCATTGAAATGAAACATGATTATGTATGTGTGCATTGGAATGAAACATGATTATGTATGTGTGCATCGGAATGAAACATGATTATGTATGTGTGATTAAGTTTTTTGAGTAAAACTGGGTTTGTGGTCTGATTTGGCCTTTCAGGCGCGGAATATGTATTTTTGGATTTGCGTGGAAAACCCAGTATATTAGCATTTTCCATTCCTGTGAAATTATGTCGCAATGCTGATGTTTCTGTGTATTATCATTGGTATTAACAAGGTTCCAAAGAATTTGTTATCCATCTGTTTGTTGTAATGGTTAGACCGACCTAATGATATGCATTTAGGATGTAGGTCAAACGGGTGCCAGACGTTTTGGTAAAGGACACTTTGGGCAACAGATATTTTGGTAACAGGACATTTTGGTAATCAGACATTTCGGTAGACTATTGAAAATAATGAGAATTATTTGGTCGTTTTTAAAGATGTCCTTTCGGAAATTGGATATTTTGGTAACCACACATTTTGTAATAGGACATTTCGGTAAGACCAACAAAATTAATAATCTTTACAGTGTGTACCTCTTTTTACAAAACTATTTAGAATACCAGGCGCCAATAGTGGCTAATAATAATGTTTTAATTTGAATGAATGTGAACTACGGTTGTATTAAGTAACAATTTATTCCATCCAAAGTAACACAAATATTCAGTATAAAAATTATGATGGTTCAGGGCAGTGGTTGTGGTCAATTCTCAACAATGGATTTGCTGGTAGCAAGTCTGTGTACACACTACCATGGCACGACTTGCTTGCACGACATACATGTGCAGCGCCACTGTATCACACCATTTTTCTGTTTCCTTGTTATAAGCATAGCCATTCCACAAAAGCTTAGCTTTCCCCTTGTTGTTGTCGACAACTCTGCGTTCACAGGTATGACATTACCTTATGTGTGTCTGGATAATGTGTGCAGTGAGCCACTGATTGGCTGTAGCAATTGAGCACTCTAACCTGTCCCCTCTAACCCATGGATTTAAATAACCATGACTGACTGACTGCTGTTGCCTGGGAAGCCATGTTCCCTTCCCCTGCCTTGAAAGTTCATCAAATAAGCACTAACTAACACTATCTCCAACTGCTGGTGGGGAGCCAAGTCCACTGTCTGGAAAAGTGACCAACCTAATTTCTAAATGGTTTAGCTGATTGGCACCACTGACATGGCAGACTGAACAGGTTTTAACTAATTGGTAGATTTTATTACTTTACATATTTACTTTGTTGTGTGTAATTAGTCCTTTGGGTCGAATGTCCAATGGACTATTGCTATCACTCTGCATCTGCCATTAGCTGCCGTATCTCAGAAACCGTTCAGTAACTTTTTCTCAAATTTTGCTTAGACATTTCATGTGGTAGTTCCACTATACACAAGAAATCTATATCCGATTTAATCATTCTAAGGGCACCAAATGTCCCATAAAACACTAAATTTGCTAACTAAATTGTTTACAGCAGGGAGAACAGCCTGGAGCTCTATTGACTGATTTACACTTTCTTAAACAACCTTTAACTGTGCTACATGCGAGATTGCAGCTCACCAACTCTCCTGCAAGGTTTCTACAACCACTGGATATCGGCCTAAATAGTAATTGGGTTCAAATTGTACAGTATTTTTAATAACACATTAACTAATATATACAATCTTTACGAAACGGTCTACTTGAATATTTTATTTCCAGGTGTTTCTTCACTGGCATGTATGTAGTCTCCATTAAACATGTCAACATTTTACTTCCATCATAACCCTTGATGATCTGTAACTATGATTCACCAAAAACCATTCCATTAATAATTACAAACTCACAATATAGGGCCTCTTGGCCCATTTTTAAGTTCAAGAAATCTGACAAAACATGCCATATGCATAATAATAATAAATTTTAAAATGTACTGTCTATTACAAAAATGTATATAATTATATATACAAGACACCTGTAAAAATTACCAAATAATTCTGATTATTTTTAATAGTTTTACAGAAATGTCCTATTACCGAAATGTTTGATTACCAATATGTCCTGTTACCAAAATGTCTGTTGCCCAACTGTCTATAGCCAAAGTGTCATTTACCAAAACGTCATGGATTCAGGTCAAACACACATATATGATGACTTTGTTTACAAAAAATATGTACTATATAGGTAGTAACAAATATGTAATTTCAGAAAATGGTGTTACAAATCGTACAGGGGTGTATGGCAGGAAGACCGAGGTCATTAATACAAATTTGTGGGAATTAGACATGGTTTGTTGGATGACATGGTGATCCCAAACGATGTGGGAGAGAGAGATTCACACCCTTGTCACACCACCCTCATATCTTATAAAAGTACACATCTCACCGGTCGCAGGCTGATGCATTTGTCTGGGCGCATGTTGCAGCACAGCCGCTCTACATCTGTTGCCGTTTCCCGGCAGTGGCCGCATGAGCACCAGCTCAGAGCGCCATCTCCCACTGGTTCTTGTTCGGTGCCTCTCAAGACATCAAATGTCAGCCTAGAAGGATTGCAAAAATATCATGTAACTAAATATTAACTTTATGGTTATTTAATACATAAAATGTTGGTGTGCATGTTAGATGTTCAAACAAAATACAGTACCTGTTTTTTTATTGTAATTCCTGGAAAGCTCAAATTCTGCAATGTAGCATGTTTTTGATAACACCAGGCAAATTATGTGTGTATGTATGTGTGTGCACGTGTGTGCATGCATGCGTATGTGTGAATTACATTATATATGGGTCATGTCTAAAGGAAACGTCTATTTTGCAGTGCATTTGGAATAATACATTGTAAATTATTATTTCTGTGTTTGTGTGTTTTTGATCAAAATTGTTTGATTTGATTATGTAATTTATTTTATAAAAAGCATAGTTCACAGTTTCAAACTTGGTACCTCGGCATATTTGGTGACGTCATGTACCTGCGCTGCACTTGGATCATAACATGAATATAAAATCTTTACCCTAAATATTTTGTCACTTGTATTTATAATTGTTATTAAAAATGTGCAGTGATAAAAAATATTTACCTGCAGTTGCTCCTGTCTCTGATTTCATAACCTTGCCATGCGAGCGCAGTCAGTCCTGTTCAGTGACAGTGATACCTGCCTCGATCTTCTGCCACGCCCTCTCCCCACACCCCTTCCTCTTGCTGCATCCTGTCGTCTAACTGCCCCTCTTTCTCTCACTCCACGTCTTTCTCCCACTGCAGCTGTTTCCCCAGAACCATTCAAACTCTGTGTAAACAGATAATGTGATATGGTAAATAATTTGTGTATATATAACAATAACATTTATTAGGTGTACTTTGTGTACTTAGTCACCATGCAATGATTGACAGTGTATGGCAATACTTTAGAAAACGTGCTTTACTGCCATAAACCTTGACGCACGCAAATTACAGAAGAAAAGTAAATAATATTTATACTGTCTTATTTACTTTTATTTCAACACGGTTGTAAGGCCAGTAAAATGAAGACGTCGGAGATCACCCCTATGACCTGCACAATTTCCAACACAACCACGTCAACTAACGCGGCAAGAAATGTCCCAGTCACTGAAAAGCGCATCCCCCAAACAAAATCAAACACGATACGAGCGTGGGTACAGCTGGTTGTTATGCACTGTGATTCGCCAGTCGACGTAGGTCTATTCCGCAAAGAAGGAATCGTAACGAATGCATTCAAATGAAATTATGCTACCGATTTCGAGAAAATGAGTACACACACTCATAATATGATATAATTTTCACCAATAGACAGTAGACATGAAACTAGTCATACTGGTATTAGATGATAATATTAATTGACTGTGGGACCCTTCGGCTTCGTGTTGTCACTGTTGATCGGGCGGTATACTCGATATTGTCGGACAAAACTAGTGCTAATAATAGACTTTCGATGACGGACACGCGTTTGCTTAATAAGTCGTAGCAGTAACATGATCTCAAACAAAGATAATTTTACAAATACAGTGACAAACGGAATACTTATGACATTTCATTGTTCAACTTACATCAGTCGATGAATCGTCGTTCTGCGCCATGGAAGCCATGATGACACCGTACTATTGACATCTGAAGCTCGGCCCACGTCGGGTCACGACCATTCGCGGAATTTTCCGAACTCGCAATTAGGGGATTTGAGTGACAGCGCGTTGATTCTTGTAAACATTTAACGGTTCAATCCAAAAGTTGATTTCTGCTTCATTAAAAACATCTTTGGGCAGTCAGTACGCTATAATAGATATAATTTATACTGTATAACACGATTTTGCAATAAAAACGAAAAGCCACGAAGTGCGATTGTCCCTTTAAATCATGTATTACAGTTATCTCAAATGAATCGGATGTCAAACTGTTTTAGTTTTATCACCAAAAACACTACTGGTACCACAATATAAGCTATGTGATAGTGCATATATAAAATTGCCTTATGGTAATGTTGAAATTCTCATAAGATAAATAATAGCCTGACATCTTATTTTTCTTGGTAATTATGAATGAAATTTGCCTAACACAAATTACAAAAAAAGTTAAGTTAGCTATTGTATTGATTAAAGTGTAGATCAATTATTTAGGTTTGAAAACTTTTATTTGGATAGACTGTTCGTAATGACACCTGGAGAAGAAGTGCACAGTCACATCGTATTGCGCAAGATATAATGAAACATTTCATTTTTACTATAAGCAACTCGGAATCCTACGAAATAATGGACACATGTAACAATCAAAATTTAATATGTCCAAAGCATTCAAATAAAACATGATTTAGATGCTCTGACACATTATAGATTGTTGATATGCAGTGGTTTGTGAGAGTTTGTAATAGATAGATAATCCGTATTTACGTAATTTAATAAATAACCTTTTATTTATCTGGTAAAAAACTGCATAAGCTGTCATGGTATATTTATCTGGTCAAATAGTGTATACATAATCATGAGCTATTTGTCAGTATCTGGCCAAATAGCGCCATATAGTGCTATCCAACCGTGTCCAGTCAAATAGCATACAGGCGACTATGGGCTATTTGTAGATATGTATTTACCTGGTCAAATAGTGCATCCAGATGAATAGCCAACCCCATATTTTTTAAATCAACTCACCACCAAACCAATGAAAAACTTGTAGTCTCATTAATATGTAGTATTACGTGGTATTTCAACTACACCTTGAGAAGAAAGTTTGTTTATCTTAACAATTTCTAATTAAATTACTAAATTCAAAACAGATAGGCATTGCATAGCTCCCTCAGTAACTATGACTAGTATTGTACAGCCATCAAGTAGATAGTGGTGACGGTAAGTGTTGTGTGCTGCCACCTAGTAGATAGTGTTGATGGTAACTTTTGTGTGCTGCCTCCTAGTAGGTAGTGTTGATGGTAACTTTTGTGTGCTGCCACCTAGTCGATAGTGTTGATGATAGTGTTGTGTGCTGCCACCTGGTAGATAATGTTGATGGTAAGTGTTGGTGTGCTGCCACCTAGTACATAGTGTTAATGGTAGTGTTGCGTGCTGCCAGCTAGTAGATAGTACCGACAGTGTTTTGTGCTGCTGCCAAAAATATGGTTGTGGTGCTGTTTTGATAAAAATGGCTCTCAAAATCACAATATGGTTATTGTGGTTTGCGCCTATGTAGCTGCACCAATACATGCTATGTGGATACATTGTTTTTTTAACAAATTGACAGCACTCTAAATTTTAAACATATTTTACAAATACACAAAGGTGATGCTGGACTATGTAGTTTTAGCAAGGGTTTGTGACTTTTAAGCATGTTTACCGACTTAAATTTTACTTTTGTGCGTGCACCTGTGAGACATTAATAAAGCCAGTCGTGTAACTTGGACAAAGAGAACATTGTGTATATGCCATACATGACCCAAGAATGCCTGCAGGCATTGGCTACGGCCCAGCAGTCAAAAAAACATTGCTGATCCGACTTGACTACTGCGATAGGCTACTTGGCGGATTGAACAAGGGACAAACCAGTTGACTTCAACGAGTGCAGAACGCAGCTGCATGACTTATAACGGCGTCAGAGGGCGAGAACACATCACATTGATTCTGCAATCACGGCATTGGGTGCCGATCACAGTTCAAGATCGTGCATGGCTTAGCGTCGGGCTATCTCAACTGTGCAGCAGTGCACAATGCGCCCATACAAGCTTCATGATAATCACATGACACCACACTTCTTAAAGTGACAATGTCAACAAATTATTGGACAGTGTAATTTTGCAGGGACAGGCCCACGAATGTGGAATAACGTGCCAAAATGTTTGTGATCGGAAGGAACATTAACAACATTCCAGAAAAAACTTACAACACCCCTATTTTGCCTGCATTACTTGCCTTGACATAAACACTTCCTGCAACATGTAAATGACACTACATTCTATTTTACAGTGTTGGTTATTAATTTAATTTTTTGAAACATTTAAAAATACTTAACATTTTGTTTTACCTTAATTTATTTAATATTTGAGCATTTAGTCTACAGGTAATTTTATTATGTGAGCGCTTTGATTGGTAATAATTTACCTAAAAAGTACTATATAAAAAAGAATTATTACTAGCAAAATTGCCTGTCCCTTAATGGGATGCCTTTGTAGTTGACAGTCATGATAGCAAAATTTACCAAACGCTAGAAAACAGGCAGCATTGTTTCATAAATACCATAACATGCTCACAGATACTCGTTCTACGTTCAAACTGATTAAGGTAGGAGAGAATGTGAAGTTCATGTCCATCGATAGGCCCTGGTCGTAATAGTGTACAATATTCATTCATAATTGCTATGCTATTGGCATGAGGGTATACATAAGCATTATTGTGTCTGCATCTACTCCATGATGATGAGTCTATGATGCAGGAGCTGTTTTCCCCGAGGTATTTGTCACACGCACTAGATTGCTAAGTTACGTTTGCGTGTTACGGACACATTACATGTTACATTCCAAACAACTGATTTACCCCATAAAAGGTGAGAATTTTGACATATACGGTCTTGACGTTTGGCGCTCGACATTTAATCATCTAAGAGGAAAACGTTAACATGCCGCCATACATTACACCCACACATATATACTTAATCTTGATTATAGTAAGATTAATAAAATGCATTTTTCAAATAAACGTTTCACATCAAGTTGCTTTTTTATTTTTCTTACCCATAATGGTCAAGACTAAAATAATGTGTAGCTTTCATTCTGAGTAATTACAAGCACAACTCTTTAAATAATTACCAGTAACAATTTAACTTGCTTTCACAGCCAATATGATTACCATTGTTATGATGAACTAAATGTTGTGCTGTAATAAATTTAATAAGGATAAGTAAATTCAGCATTCATCACTATTTCTGCCTCATGTGTCTCTAGACGCGGAACAGCTAAGTCACTATTTCTAATGACTGAGACTTACCATATCACTGACATTCTTAAAAATAGTGGGTTTCGAAGGACCATTCAATTACTGAATCAGCACAGACATTCTTTCAAAAGGTGCATTTCAAAGGACAATTCACTTACCAGTAGACCACCACTGACAGTCTTGCAACTGACACTGCTACACAGGCTGCAACAGACACAGACACTTGTTAACTTCAAACATTACATGGGCTGGGACAGGGTTTGGAAACATGAGGGGGCAGCAAACTGAACCTCCAAATGATCTCACATTCCTACCTTCCTTCACTAAGCTGAATGCATTTGACTTGGTTTATCTTAGTGCAAGTGCAGAATACCTGCCTGTAAGAGAATTAATGTGTCACTGCATAACAAATGCAGCCATGCACACACACATGCACACATTCACAAACACACGCACACACACACACATACACACTCACGCATTTACATGCACACATACGCACGCGTGCGCACATACACAAATTTGCATGCATCAATGCTGATACATTTCACCCATTTAGATAGAGAACATGTGGTCTTGGGATCCAGGCAATGCGAATGTTTAATCTAAAAGTCACCACGTCTCACTCTATTTCAACAAATCTATGTCGAAATAGAGGTTCTACATGTTGTAAAGCGCCACGAACAATTTATAATTGGATCTGGCGCTATATTAAATAAAATATATTATTATGTCTGATGAATGGTCACACACTGGCGCGCACCCATGTATGCACCCATAGACATACATGCACTCATGCACTCAATGATCACACAGGAGACCTGTTGATGGTTCTAGATGAAACATAAACCTATGTTGAACCAAACTGAGCAACAGAAACATTGTGTGTTGGCCACCGTACACTGCATCTTGTTTAACACATGTAGTGACATGTGTTCAAGACGAGAGTTGAGCATTTCAGTTACCCGCTGAAGCGCTGAGCATGCTGCATGACATCTTTGTAGGGAGAGCAGTCGCGGATACCCATCCCATAGTAGTGGTACCTGCAACACCAGTGGCAGCCCAGTCACACCACACGCACAGCCACTAGTAGCATGGGATTCACTGCACAAGTAGAGTTTACATGTTCCACACGTAAGTACCAGTTTCTGGTTCACATAGCTTGCTGACAAAATACTTTTAAACTTCATACAAGTTCAGCAGAAGTCCTACCATTATTCACATCATCCAAACAAACTATGCATGCATTAAAAAAACAAAATAATTGTGAAACGTAACATTTGTTTGCTATTTTATTGATACATAAGCAGATGTAGTCCACACTGAACGTTTCCCATTTCAAAATGGTGACACAAATAAAATCTCTACCACGATCGCGTATAGCATAACCTACTGTGATATGAATGTTGTATATCATACACCATATGTGTGTTTCACAATATCCCAGTATAACGGTGGTCATTCCTGCTCTTACAAATATCCTATTACTAACATATACTGTCTGTGTGCCTTATGTAAGTACCCAGTGAGGAATCTTTTACTTGTCAGCCAGACAAGTCAGTTCTGAAATCTCCCTGTCCGTCAAAATGTTCACATGTCCGAGCAACAATCATCGTATGTAATCGAAGCTTTGGAATTGAAAACATAGAAATGATTTAATATCAGATGAAAACAAACACAATCATCCTGTTGTTTGCCACATGCCTGGGTGAAATGTGGACAAAGGCATAATGTGATCTCAAGAGTACAATTTTATATACACGAAAAAGTTTAATTGCAAATATTTCCCAGGCCGTTAAGTGAAGTGAAGTTGCTGTCATGTGTAGATGGCCAAAGTAGGCCACCATACACTGCATCTTGTTTAATTTGGCTTTGAGTTGTTTACATCTAAACATCAATCCTTTAAGTTTAACAAGATTGCCACCCAGAGAATTAACTCTAGGTGGCAGGTGGACAAGGAAGCTCTTTGGCTTATTGAGAGTCCAACCCTTTTATATATGTGTATCCCGCCCTTCTGAGGTATGTGTCGATGTTATTTTTAAACATATTCACACTACTAGCACCCACACTATCAGCAGATAATCTGTTCAGTTCATTTAGTCCTTTGTGAAAATGAGAACTTTCTTATATCTAATCTACACTGCTCCTTTGCTAATGTAAGTTCATGTCCTCTAGTCCTTCTATCTTTCTTAACTGAGAACAAATATTTCTATCAATATTTTCATAACCAGTCATTTTTTAAACACTATCTGATCTCCTCTCAATCTCTTGGTCTCTAGTGTTGTTAAACCACACTCTTTTAGGTGAATTTCATAACTAAGATCCCTCAGTTTTGGTATCATTTTAGTTGTTCTCTCTGTACTCTTTCTAGCATATCTATGTCCTTCTTGCGATATGGCCTGCACGCTTGTATACAATAGTCTAAATGAGGCCTCACTACGGTTTTGTACAGCGGTATTATTAGTTCTTTTTCCTTATATTTCGCATAATTAATCCAAGGATTTGATTTCCCTTTGAAGCTGCAATTCCGCACTGCTCTGAAACCTTCATATCAGCACTAATGGTTAACCCTAAGTCCTTTTCTTTTACAGTAGTACTTAGTACAGTACCCCCCATTGTATATTCTACATCTTCGTTCCCATGTTCTGTGTGGAGGTATTTACATTTCCCAAAATTGAACAGCATTTGCCATTTTTCAGACCATTTTATCAATCTGTCAAGATCATCTTGTAAATGCTGTCTATCTTCATCACGTTTAATCCTTCTAACAAATTTTGCATCATCCGCAAATTTCAACACCTTGCTTGTTATATCGTCGTCCAAATCGTTGATTTATATTAAGAATAATATAGGTCCCAGTACCGATCCCTGTGGTACCCCACTCAAAACTGATTTCCAGTTTGAAGCCTCCCCATCAACTACTATCCATTGTCTTCTGTCAATTAGCCATTTTTTTATCCAGTTAATTAAACCATTTCCTATACCATGGGCCTTTAGTTTAAGCAGTAATCTTTGATGTGGTACTTTGTCGAAAGCTTTTTGAAAATCTAAGTAGACGATATCTACTGGTGATCCATCTACCCACTTAGTGATGTCTTCCAAAAAACATAACATATTTGTTAAGCATGGCCTCGCTTTTAAAAACCCATGTTGAGATGGGTTTATCAAGTTATGTTTAATAAGAAAATCCACCATGTGATCTTTAATTAGTCTTTCTAATAATTTGCAAATCACTGATGTTAAACTCACTGGTCTATAGTTCTCCGACTTGTTTCTCAAACCTTTTTTAAATAACGGTATAATGTTTGCCTCTTTCCATTCTAAAGGAACCACTGCTTCTTCGGTTGCAAGCAGTACGCTAATTTGTTCTACAATTTCCAATAGTAGTTTGGGCAGAATCCCATCCACTCCAGGTGATTTATTATCCTTCATAGCCCTTATTTTCTTAGCTACCATTTCCGGGGTTACAATTAATTGTCCTAAATAGTCTGAATCTGCCCCCTTGAACTTAGCCTCTGGAATGGAACTGGCAATGAACTAATGTCTTCTCTGGTAAACACTGAACTAAAGTACTCATTCAGGTCTTCTGCCATTAATATTATATTTCCAGCACTATCTTCTAGAGGACCAACCTTATCTTGAACTTTCTGTTTGCTTCGAACATACGCATAAACACTCTTGCTGTCATGTTTTATATTACTAGCTAAATGTTGTTCATAGCTTCTCTTTGAATTTCTAATTTCAGCTGTAGCTTGGTTAAGTGCTTCTTTATAAATGTTGTAGTCTTCAAATTTCCAGTACATCTATACGACTTCCACATCATTTGTTTATACTTAATTTTTCTAATGGCTTCTTTCGATAAGTGTTTCTTTTTGGACCGTTTCCCTTGTTTTTGAAGGGTACAAATTTATCGACTATGCACTTAATTTCACTCTTCAAGATATTCCAGCATAGTTGTTTATTGCTGTGTATGCAAATTGTAATTTCTGTTTTTTTTAAGTTAAATCATGGTTAAAAACATCGATTCCATGGATTCTGCAATAAGGGAAAGTTCATTCGACAGATATTAAAGGAACAAGGCAGAAGCTAAATTTCATTTTCCACGTGTAGACAAAGTATAGCTTTGGATGTAACATTTGGCAAAAAAATGCATTGATTGTTTAAATAAGATATTAAACCCTTGTATTGCGATTCCTGCGGAAAGTTGATAGTTAATGAGCTAGGCGATCACATGATGTTGTGACGTCAGAGGTGCGAATGTCGAGCAATATGCCAGGACTTTCAATATATTCACAGCAAGTTTACAATAGATGTTGAGTCGAAGCGAGCGTCAGAATGAGTTATTATGCGGTATTCCGATGTAATAAGCCTTACAAACACTAATTATAATAGAGAATTAATTTATTTTACGGTTCCCTAAAAATCCAACTTTGTTGAAAGAATGAAGCGAGAGAACCTCCAGTCAACCTGACAACGTCAACAAGACAAGCGGCAGCCGACTACAAAAACGTTCGCGCTCCAGCTTATTTGGAGGAAAACAGTTTATATCAGTACACATACAGATACAAAAATATTGTATCTGGTTCATTCTTTTTTACGTCAGTCCCTGTGACCGAGTGGTTAAGTGCGTTGTGCTTAACGCACATCTGGTTTTACTACCGACATGGATTCAAGCTTAATAATGAACTTTCTAAAAAGTTTAATTTTATTTATCTTTTCACAAAATAATATAAACCAAGCCATTTTTACAATATGATGCACTGTTTATCATTAAATATATCAAATATTTTGTAGTACTTATTTATTCACGACAAAAAGTTAAATAATGTATTATCGGGAATGTACAATTTTACGCTGATCTTGTAAGTTTTTATTAATCAGTGCAATAAACCTACATTACCAATGAAACATAGCATCAAAGAAAGAATTGTACCAATTGGTAATGTGTGTTTATTGCACTAATTAAAATTGAAGATTAATCCTTTCACTATATATTATACAGTAGTTTATTATAATTATATATGTGAAGACAAACTGTGGTTTGTCTGGATAAATATAAATAAAAAACACAAGATCAGCGGAACTTGTACATTCCCAGTAATATATTATTTTCATTTTTTTCGTCAATAAATAATCACTACAAAACATTTCATAATTAATTATAAACAGTGTTCCATTTTGTAAAAATGGCTTGGTTTATATAATTTTTGCAAAAAGATAAATAAAAATACACTTTTTAAAAAGTTCCGTGTTAGGCTTGAACCCGTATCGGTAGTAAAATCAGGTGTGCAGAGCCAATGCACTTAACCACTTTGGACTGACTGTAAAAAGAATGAACTGGATTCAGGGTTATGCTAAATTGTACAGCTCTTCCTTCATCCAATGTTATATCATATAACGTTACTTTCTGCAGTTGGACACAATATTTTTGTGTGTGTATGTTTACTGATGTAGATTAGTTTTCCTGGGTCGCAATCGAAGCCTTTTTTTTTCAAAATAAGCTGAAGCGGCGAAGGTTTTTGTATTCGGCTTGTCTTGTTGATGTTGTCAGGTTGACTGGAGCGGAGGTTCTATCACTTCATTTTGTCAACAGAGTTCGTATTCATGTGGAACCATAAAATAAATGTTTCTTCCTCTATAATGACTACCTGGTAGTGCTTATATTACATCGGAATACTACAAAATAACTAATTCAGACGCTTGCTTCGACCCAACATCTATCATTGTAAACATGCTGTGAATGTATTGAAAGTGCTGGCATCTTGCGCAACATTCGGGCCTCTGATGTCACACCTAAGCATACCAAAGTATATAATGCATATTCGAAGAAGATTAGTTGCACAGCGTAAATTGTGAAATTATTAATGTATTGAATTCTGGTCAAATTATTGTCTTGGTGGAAATATACAGGAATATGTAATATCATAATTCACGCAATAGGGTTTTTTTATTCCCTTTAATTCCATCCATTTTCCTCGTTCGGAGAAAATCAGTGTCCCTAATTTTCTATAAACTCATGATTTATGGGTAAAATAAATGTGATAAAGACACAACAATATTTCTAAAGTTGTTGATCAACATTCCCTTCGTCAATTGTCATCATACGTTCACAGGTCCTAAGTTGTGAAAATTCATCTGCTGACAACATTTTGCTGGTCTTGAACAATGTTCGGTGACTTCGTGAAGACGGTCATAACTGTTCCAATAAAAGGTAATGATACTCAAGTCTACTATTTCTCAAGTTCACAAATATGATCCATGCGTGGAAGCAAGTTGAACATTGTGCCAAACTGAAAGATTTTTGACATAGTGAAATATAGCCTCAATCATTGATGCCATCCTGTTCCTATGAGAACGCCAGAGGTAGATCGATGTGCTCAGCAGATGATGCAGTTAACGGAGAGTGTCCGTGTTCCATACATATATACTCCATTACTCATTTATATTGTGTGTGCTCATATTTAAGTACAGTACTTCTCTAATTAGATTGTATTACAAACATATTATACTACCCATTTAAACTGTGTTCCATAAGTAAGTACCTTACTACACACTTTAACTGTTTTCGTTGAATAAGTACCCTACTACCCACTTAGAATGCCCGTGTGTTCCAGAAACACGTACCCTACTACTCACTTTGACTGCCAGCGTGTTCTAGACACAAGTAATAATAATAATAATAAGATAACTTCAATTGCACCTAAATCCTTGGAAACCAAGCTCAGAGGCACATCAAAACAAAAGGATTGGTCAATCTCAAAATCCATAAGTAGTTTTCCAGTTGTCAACAAATGGGTCAAGGCGCTAGGGAGCTACGGTGGATAAGCAAGGTTGTAAAGATACGTTTTTAAATGACGACAGAATTTTTTTTTTATTTTCAACTGATCTAACACTGAGAGGGAGCATATTCCAAAGAGTTGGTGCAGCAACAAAAAAAGCCTTAGTTCCAATGTTAGTGTTGACTCTAGGAACAAAAAGTAGGTCAGAACTAGATGATTGAAGCTGGATAGGTTTTCTTACAGGAGTAAGCAATGAATGCAAATAAGATGGTTGCTTATTGGATAGTGCCTGGTATGTAATGGTACAGATCTTAAATAGTATACGATATCGTACAGGAAGCCAATGCAGACTTCAAAAGTGGTACAGAGCAAGAAAAACGAGGAGATCTTGCAACTACTCTTGCTAGACAATTTGGGACATGCTGAAGTTTTATGATATCCTTGCTAGCGATATTATAAAGGAGGGAATTGCAATAGTCAAGTATGCTGCTAACAAGCGCTGTTGCAATAGTCTTAGTAACAGAAAATGACATATACCGGCGAATACGGCGAAGATCATGAATATGATAAAAACAGCATCGACATGTTTGAGATAGATAGATTCCGCACCGAGGTTGCTGGCGTGATATACTGATTCAAAATACACGTAGGGAAAAAACCATCCAGTTTACTACGCTGCAATGGAGTACCAATAACGATCAATTCAGTTTTATTTGCATTTAATTTCAACTTGCTGTCAGTCATTCAGTGGAAGATATCTTGAAGGCAATCACTAAGTTGGTTAAGGGAGCGATTTGTATCCGGGGTAGCTAACGAAATGTAGATCTGAGTATCATCAGTATAAAGATGATGATCCAAGTTATGTCTTTGTATGACAGAGCTTAGTGGCGTGGTGTAGAGTAAAAAGCAAAAAAGTACCCTACTACTCAATTTAACTGCCCTTGTGTTCCAGATACAAGTACCCTATTACTCTCTTTGACTGCCTGTGTGTTCCAGGCACAAGTACTCCACTACTCACTTTGACTGCCCAAGTGTTCCAGACACTAATACTCTACTACTCATTTTGACTTGCCCATGTGTTCCAAACACAAGTACTCCACTACTCACTTTGACTGCCCAAGTGTTCCAGACACAAGTACTCCACTACCCATTTTGACTGCATGTGTATGCCAGACACAAATACCTTACTACTCACTTAGACTCCCGCATGTTCCAAACACAAGTACTCTACTACTCACCTCGACTGCCCGCATGTTCCAGACGCAAATACCCTACTACTCACTTAGAACGCCCGCGTGTTCCAGACGCAAGTATCCTACTACTCACTTAGACTACCCGCATGTTCCAGACGCAAGTACCCTACTATTCACTTAGACTGCCTGCATGTTCCAGATGCAAGTACCCTACTACTCACTTAGACTGCCGCATATTCTAGACACAAGTACCCCATTACTAACTTTGACTGCCTGCGCATTCCAAACACTAGTACCCTACTAGGGGCTGCTACTCACTTAGACTGCCCGCGTGTTCCCAGACGACGTGTTTTGACATCAGGAAAAATTGACCTGATGACCTTTCCAAGACTGGCCTGATTCATCGGCTCAATGTTCGCCTCCTGACAGAAGTCCAGGTAGTGACTGTAGAGGGCACCACGAGGCAGACTAATGCTGTCCTGTTCTTCATAGTTTTGTTGTAACCTAGCAATAAATGTAATCGTAGCTGAAATATTTCAGTTAAATTATACTGGTGATATATATAAAAAAGTGATGATACCAGTGATTTTGTAATCACCAACTGTTCCCCAGACAAATATACAGGGAACACTGCAGAAAGGTTGCATGAGGCCCCAAGTAGAGAGGTCTTACTGAACTGAGGGTGACATATATCAGTGGACTGAAGATCAGGTTAATCAGTCAGCAACAGTGGACTGGAGGCGAGATATATCAGCCAGTGACAGAGGTCTGAGTGAGACATCAGCCAGTGGCAGTGGACTGAGTGAGATATCTGTCTGAAACAGTGGACTGAAGGTGAGATATATCAGCCAGTGACAGTGGACTGAGTGAGATATCAGCCAGTGACAGTGTGACTGAGTTAAATATCAGCCAGTGACAGCAGACTGAGTGAGATATCAAACAGTGACAGTGGACTGAATGAGATATATCAGTCAGTGACAGTGGACTGAGTGAGATATATATCAGCCAGTGACAGTGGACTGAGCGAGATGTATCAGTCAATGTCATTGAGAGAGGACTGAAGGAGAAATGTATAAGTCAATGATATTGAGATTTTAAAATACTGATTCTGGGATCATGGCATTTTCGTTCGACAGATATATTCTGCATATGCAAAACAATTGTGTCCCTAAATTCACAATTTACGGTTATAATAAATGTGATCTAGACATAGCAACACTACTAAGATGTTTATTAACATTCCATTCATCAACCACCACTGTACTTTTACAAGAGAGCCAGTTCCAAATTCTGAAAAATATTACTGCCTCGTCAGGACTAACGTTCGTGTGACTTCATGAAGACTGCCGAGACCATGTGGGTTAATACCGGATAAAACTACATAATTATTCAAATAAAAGGTAGTTGTCCAAAGTATGCTATTTCCAAAGTTCATCAAACATGGAAGCAAGTTGAACATTGGCCAAACTGAACAATTTTCAGTGGAGTGAAATACAGCCTTGATCAACGGTGCCAAAGACGCAGTTAACCGAGGCATCAAACTTCACAGAAAACTGACATACAACACATGCTAATGAAATTGCAACATACGTGTTTGCAGGCGAATTCTGTAGATCTACATTTTAATGTCCACAAATAAAAAGGTTGCAACTGGGTATGTTGCACGAACTAACTAAATTTATTTACTGTAAATTTTCACTTGTCCACCGGACGACCATGCAGGGTCAATCTACTTGTCTGGGTCAAAAGTGGACTGTAGGTGATGTGTACTAATCAGTGACAGTAGACTCAATGTGATGTGTACCAGTTAGTGACAGTGGACACAAGGTGATGTGTACCAGTTAGTGACAGTGGACTCAAGGTGATGTGCACCAGTCAGTGACAGTGGACTCAAGGTGATGTGCACCAGTCAGTGACAGTGGACTCAAGGTGATGTGTACCAGTCAGTGACAATGGACTCAATGTGATGTGTACCAGTCAGTTAGAGTGGACTGACAGTGATGTGTACCAGTCAGTGACACTGGAGTGACAGTGATGTGTACCAGTCAAGACAGTGGATTGTCAGTGATGTGTACCAGTCAATGGCAGCCGAGGCATTGAGTTTGGCGAGGGCTGGGACGTAGACGGCGGTCTGACTGTCGCAGCAGATGTCTGACATGGCGGCCATGTTAGCAGCGGCCTCCTCCATGCAGTGGTACTCGGCCACGATGGAGCAGGTCACATGGTATGCGTTGTCCAACTCACTCTTCACCGGATCTGTCACAAGTTACACAAGACGATTGCTGCATGAAGACAACCAGTACAGCAGGGCTAATGTCATGCACGGTTAAATATATTTGTTCAGCAGAAATAGTTTATCTCTGCTCAGTCACCTACATGCAATATGTTAGCCTTTTTAGCACCAGTCTTGTTTGACTTTATAGTCAAACATGTATGTCTTGATGAAAGTTCAACATTGTACATAATAATAATAATAATTCCGTTTCTTAATATAGCGCTTTTTAAGTAAGTAAATACCAATCAAAGCACTTCACATATTAAAATGGCATGTTGACTAAATGCTAAAATATAAATAAATTAAATAAATAAGCTAAGATAACAAATAAATAAATAAAAATAAATAAATCAGGGTCTAAAAATACAATTTCATACAATGAAATTAAAAACCAATCAATATTATAAAATAGAAACCAGTGTCATTTAGATGTGGCAGCAGTGCTTGCATCATGGCATGTAGTGCAGGCAAAATAGATGGGTTTTAGGTTGTTTCCGGAAAGCCGCCACTTTGGCAAGTTATCTGTGGGCCTATCACCGCAAAGCTGCCCCGTCTGATAGTTCTCTTTGACACCTTCACCGGGAGAAGCGTTGTGTCACTCGCCGATCGCAATGCACGTGTGGCGTGGTGCAAACTATCGCACAGTTGAGGTAGTCCGGGGCTAAGCCATGCAGGATCTTAAATGTGTAAGTACATATATTGAAGGTGATTCTCATTCTGATCGGCAGCCAATGCAGTGATTGCAGAAACGACGTGATATCATCTCGTCGTCTGACACAGTTGATGAGGCGAGAGGCCGAGTTCTGTGCTCGTTGAAGTCTGTCAATTGTTCAATCCACCGAGTAGTGCATTGCAATAGTCGAGGCGACTTAGCACAAGACAGCGTACTGTAGCATGGCATGTGTCTCAAAGAACAGTCGCTGGAGATGAGGCGGTCTGACTGCATGTGTTGGTCGAAGTAGCAGCCTAGATTTCTCGCTGTATCTGTTGATTGCAAGGTAAGTCCAGGTAGTTCCAAGCTGGGGCCGTCATAAACAGGTAGATTGTGCAGTGACTGTAGAACGATAAACATTGATGAATTCACTAAATAAAGAGCCTATTTATATTTAGTTACTTACTTATTTAGGCCTGTTTGCTCGCTGGGAGCATAGGCCATCGACCATGGTCCTCCACTGTTGTCGGTTTGATGCCATTATCTCAATTTCTTTCTAGGTTTTTCCCATTTGCTTTCTTTCACTTTATGTGTCTCTCTGCCAGGTGTTTCTCGGTCTTCCTCTTCTTCTCTTCCCTGGGGGGTTCCATGTAATTGCTTGACATGTGATGTTTGTTGCAGGTTTCCTCAGTGTATGTCCTAACCACCTCCATTTTCTCTTCTTTATTTAGTTTTTTATCGGTAGTTGTTTAATCCATTCCATAATGTAGTGTTGGGTACCTTGTCTGACCACTTTAAACGTGATTCTGTGTAGGTATTTGTTGATGAAGGTCTGTAATCTTTTTAGTGTTTTCTGTGTAATTCGCCATGTCTCCAAGCCATAAAGTGACACTGATTTGACATTTGAGATAAATATCATCAATTTGATGTTAAGCTTGATTTCTTTTGCTTTCCAACACTCTTGCTTTATGTATCCTTGCTTTGACGTCTTCTTCTGTGCCTCCACTCTTGTTAATGACACTTCCCAGGTATGTGAAGGAGTCGGTTTCTTCCAGTGGTTCCCCTCCTAATATGACTGGGCTGTTATTCTTCGTGTTGACTTTCATGATCTTTGTCTTGCTTCTGTTGATGTTGAGTCCTATCTGTGTTGACACTGTGTTTAGAAGCTCTGTTTTCTCCTGCATCTGTTGGTGACTGTGGGACAGGAGAGCGAGGTCATCTGCAAAGTCCAGGTCGTCCAACTGGCTCCAAGGTGTCCATTGGATACCATTTCTACTGTTTTCTGTTGTCTTTTTCATAATCCAATCTATGGCAAGCAGGAAGAGGAATGGTGACAGAAGGCAATCTTGCCTCACTCCTGTCTTCACCATAAATGAGTCTGTGAGTTGTCCTGCATGAATGACATTACATGCCATGCCTTCATAGCTACTTTGTATCTGAGAAATGAATCTCTCTGGTATCCCGTAGTGTCACAGGAGCTTCCTTAGTGTCTCCCTGTTGAGGCTATCAAATGCCTTCTCAAAGTCTACAAAGTTTATGTACAGGGATGAGTCCCATTCCATTGATTGTTCAACTATGATTCGGAGTGTAGCTATTTGGTCGGTGCATAATCTATCTTTACAGAAGCCTAGTGAAACTCCCAAAGAAAGGAGATATGCAGGAATGCAAGAACTACAGAGAAATAATTCTCCTGTGAGTGCCCAGAAAGATCCTCAACAGAGTTATCTTGGACAGACTGAAAACAGCAGTGGACTCCAAACTCAGAGATCACTGCTGTTTTCAGTCTGTCCAAGATAACTCTGTTGAGGATCTTTCCGGGCACTCACAGGAGCATTATTCCTCTGTAGTTCTTGCATTCCTGCAGGTCTCCTTTCTTTGGGAGTTTCACTAGGTATCCTTCTTTCCATCCAGTTGGTATTTTTTCTTGATCCCATGTCTTCCCAATCAAATCATGCAGTATCTCTGTGGAGGTCTCCATATCTGCCTTGATTGCCTCAGCAGGAATTTCATCTGGGCTGGAAGCTTTCCCTCTCTTCAGGTGATGAAAGGCTTTCTCGATCTCTGCCTTGCTTGGTTTTTCGCAGTTTACCTGGAGTAGTTCTTCAGCTGGTGGGATATTTGGTGGGTTCTGAGGTGGTGGTCGGTTCAGCAGTTCATCAAAATGTTCACTCCATCTCTTCCACTGATCTTCATCACTTGTAACTATGTTGGTGTTCTTGTCTTTGATTGGCCTGTCTGCGTGCTTGTACTTTCCTGCTAACTTTCTTGTTGTGAGCCTATTTATAACAGCAACTAATTTCGATGAAGCTTGGTAATTTTACAAGAAGCATCAATGTTGTTTTCATGTTTACTCCACTCAATTTGTATGAAACAATGTGACAATGTTGTTTTATCTCTTAAGCAACAAAGTTACATGCAAAGTTATATGTGGACAAAATATGGCATACACTTTGTGATGGTGGCAAAAAAATGAAGTGGACACAAAGTGATGTGTACACAAAGTGACATAGGGACAAAGTGAATCACTGACATGTACATAAACTGACTTGGACAGAAAATGACATGTACATAATATAAGCTAATATACATGTACACAATGTCACATATGTGTACACAAAGTGACATGGACACAAAGTGACATTTGGTACCAAATGAGTCATGGTGCAGTTCCTGCTGTAGAGTGCTGAGGAGCACATTGTGGCCAGACCAGACGAGTTTCTTCTGCAGATGAGCACTGAGTGGGATGATGTGTGGCTGGCCCACATGGTACGTCAGCTCTAGAGACATGGGCCTGGTGATCAACACCAAGTGGATCGATACAGTGCACAGTCTTAATTGGGAAAGACAAAGTTTATCGCTGACATGGTAATCCTACACAATTAACACGAGTTTGAAGTTTGAGGGTAGCATACCGTTTTGTCATCAAAAGGATGTTTAGTTGGAGGTTTCTTGGTGAGTCTCAAGTGGGGATGATGGGTAGCTGCACCCACCATTGGTTAAATCTTAGTTCCAACTCTGGCCTGAAGTGACATAGTGGCATGAGAATATTTATAAAAGGAAGATGGGGTTGAGATCTATTAGTTTGGAACTACACTGAATTGTGACGTCAGCCGGGAGTTCCCACCAGTACTTCTCCAGCTTGTGTCACATGATAGAAGTCATGTGACACACATAATGACATTCTGCTGATGACCACCACAAACAAATCAAAAACAAGTTTCATGAGGTAAATGTGTCTAATTAAGTTTTTATGTTACTGACCTTTGAAAATCCTGAAGAATAACTCTGCAGTAATTAACATTTAGCAGCAACCAGCCCAGTGAGGTGTGCATTTCAGAACAATGTATCTTTTCAGTATTTTGTTTATATCGAGGCCAAGGTTGTCCTAAAAATTAGTCCAGTGACCAATTGCAATTTATGAAAGCCTGACAAAGGCCCAGTTTAAAATGCACTAAATTTGGGGGACCATTGAGTTTCAAGAGTTGGGCTTTTGTGGTTGGGTCAGTACAATTCAGTATTCAGAACTAACCCAACAATAATTTTCTAAAAAACGTGGATTAGATTTGAGTGCAAATGATTTGAGGATGGGTCACATTCCCATGTTGAAGATTGTGGGATCCACTGGCGTAGACGTGGCTTTATCTGGAAATAATATTACCCCATGCAAAGCCGGGCAACTCGGCTAGTTATTTAGATTTTTGTCTACGTTGTTGATTTACCAGTCATATAGACTATAGTCACGTATGGCAAGCTATTCTGGCAATAAATGTAATTATTTTTGTCGATCTTTCCCGGATGATTACCGGTAATGTGAATAGTTGAACTCATTTAAGTTGTTGAAACTGTTAACATTTAATTACATTTTTGCATACATATAGGCACTGCAACAAAACCTGCCAGCTGGTTCTTGCAGCATGTACAGAGAGCCACTCAGTGTAGAGCTGTTGTTTTTCACTGGCATCAGTATAGTGGTTTGTTTTAACTTGTATTTTGGTGGTGTATTTCTAGTCATTTATCTCATTTACTGTTGGATCTTGTTACTGGTAGGTTGAACTTTATTCATGTTGTTTTCTTTTTGACATGTGACCAAAATTATGCTAAATTTAATTGATTTGATGACATAGCTGTGTTTCATTTGCAGTTTTCGCATTGAAGGATGCATTGGGAGGAAACAATTATTATGTTTTAACCATATTTATAGGTTTAAGTTAGTCTGTGGTGAAACAATTATTATGTTTTAGCCATATTTATAGGTTTAAGTTAGTCTGTGTTGAAACAATTATTATGTTTTAGCCATATTTATAGGTTTAAGTTAGTCTGTGGTGAAACAGTTATTATGTTTTAGCCATATTTATAGGTTTAAGTTAGTCTGTGTTGAAACAATTATTATGTTTTAGCCATATTTATAGGTTTAAGTTAGTCTGTGGTGAAAAAATTGTTGCGGAGAACGAAAGAGAAGTGTTGTTTTTGTGCTGTTCAAAACGTTACATTTGTTTGATTCGCAAGCTAATTAGCAAACACTGACTTATTAATTAAGTTATTGTTAATGATAAATGACTGGTTAATGTATATTTATTATTGTATTTAATGTGGTTGTACACCTTGCAAAAATTACATGAATATCTTTATAATTATGGACACAATGACCTTCTATTAAAATGTGTCTGTCTGTCGAGTTCATGCACTAATTAGCCAATACTGACTTATTAATTAATTTAATTAATGTGTTAAATGATTTGTTAATATATATTTATTACCGTAATTAATATGGCTATACACCTTGCATCAATTTATATAAATATCTTCATAATCATGGACATTACTAGTCATCATGGCCTTTTATTGAAATATGTCGGTCTGTTGAGTTTGCGAGCTAATTACTAATTTAGACAATACTAACTTATTAATTAAGTTACTGTTAACGTTAAATGACTGGTTAATGTATATTTATCACTCTAATCAGTATGTTTATAAACCCAGAAAACATTATTTCAATATCGATACAAATAAAAAAGTTGACATTTTAATCAAATATTTATTGAAGAAAACACACAAATTAGCCAATTTGGCATATATAATTATATATATATATTATCTATATATATATTATATATATATATATGTGTGTGAGATACATCAAATTTATGTTTTTCCATCTAAAAATTGTTATATCTTTTGAACCAATAAAGATATCGTAATAAAATAAACAGTTATGTTATCCTATAGGCGGATCCAGGGGGCCTGGAGGGCACGTGCCCCCTAGACCTTTGTAATTTTGCATGCCCATAGACCTTTTTGGGCCCACGTGACTTTGCCCCCTAGACCGTTTGAAATGTGCCCCCGTTCAGGTTACTATAAGGTGAACTTACGCAGATGTGGCGGCGAAAATGTTTTGACAGCGTCTAGCCAGCCGTGAGACAGCGGAGAAGCTGAAAAAGAAGAGATGAAAATACATCAACAGCACCCCTCCACCTCCCCCCCCCCATATTCTAATTGATGGTGGCGTGGTAGCAAAAAAATTTCAACACCATTTGGCACAGCCACCAGTGGAGGTTTTTGTGCCTCCCCCTAGACTTACTTTCTGGATCCATAAGGCTAGCTATTACCTCTAAGCTAAGCCTAAGCCAATTCCCAATCATGATCTAGGACTAGGTCTAGGTCTAGGACTAGGCCGCGGGTAGATTCTACTTCTAAAAGTTCTATTCCAGCAGGATTTATATTTAATTATTTTGTTTAAGTGCTTAATTTCAGTCTTAGTGCCAGTAGACATACAGGATAACATGACACACACACATACTTACACCCGATATAGCCGTATCGATAAAGCTTGTCATTTACATTTATGTATTCAAAATGTGTGTTCGCCTCGCGACGTTCGCATACTTTGACGTAGAATGTCGCGCGAAGTACCACAGGCGCCGACTGGTGACCAACACCTGTCAAAACAATTGTAGACTCAATTTTCCAGGCCCCGTACTTTGGCGCCACTGTTTGTGGCTCCAAAATGAAACTGGGGATCCACAGCATCCTTGCAACCCAGGGCTGTTTGCCATGCAAAATTAGCCCTGGCAGATCTCCTACGCGAAGTGCGGAAGTTAGCTGAGTAAAACTAGTGCAGTGTACTTGACTTCGCCAGTCGCGACTGCGTCATCCGTGAGAACAGCGCAAATACCCGCCCCAATTTGAAGACAGATAAATTACTTCTGGGAATCCCAATATAATGACCCGTTCGCCCATTAGCACGAGCAGCTGAGCGGTATTGTGTATTCGAATAATTGCTTCTACTTCCTAAACAGTGCATGTAACACGAGCTACGGTTGGTTGAAATTACTTTTATTATGACCACCTGACCTGCCGCCAACCACTTGATTTCATAGGCTGAGCTTAAATTCAGAGTTTAAATTCGCAAAACGATCAACCATTCGTATTGTTGGTTGGCACTGACGTAATCACCAGCAGCGACCCCTGGCGCGCGAGGATATTCCACAGTAGTCAGGAGGCTTCGTTGTATGACGAGTTATTTTGGTGAATGGTGACCCTAAATTAAACCTGGGTAACCAATGACATCGACTCTTAAGCTAACTTTTCAAATAAGACTAAACCTTTACCAGTTCATACGAAGCTTTCGAGCTAACATTAAGTTGTTGGATATATAGGTGTGGTAGTTGATATTTCCCTCCGATCTCTTGTCTGCTTTCGTTGTTCATTGTTTGTCTCTTCAGCCTTCTGAATACCGCACCGCACGATCTGTCACTAGTTCATGAGGTATTGTACATCAGATTCCTACGATGAAATGCTGATCTGCGCAGACTTAATGTCTCGCTTACAGGCATCCATGATACCTGCACGCTCGAGGACTTCCTTGTTTAGCGTGTACGTACGTGTTCCTGCCAGGTGATGCCTGGTATGGGTTGAAGACCTCGGAGGTGGAAGTTCCTATTTCGCCTATTATTTAGAAGACTGCTTAGGACAGAATCATGGTATCCTCAAACATTGATGTTCTCTGTGAGCTTGCTGTTCTCCTACACCCTTGCGTGGAGCGCAGTGGAGCAGTAACTGGAGCACCGGATTTTCAGTCGAGAGAACCCGGGTTCGAACCATACATGTGCTTCCATGTTGATCCTTGGCCAAGTTCGTTCACACGCCAAGTTGCTCCAGTGCACCAGTATGAATGAGTACCTGGCTATAGACAGTGGTGGATATGTATGTTAGTTGCAACGTGATGAAATAAAAATAAATAAGATATAGTATATTAACTTTTCTTCTGTAATGTGCGTGCGTCAATGTTTCAAGGTATACGGCAGTAAAAGCACGTTTTCTAAAGTATTGCCATGCACTGTCAATCACTGCATGGTGACTAAGTACACATAATAAATGTTATTGTTATATATATATACACAAATTATTTACCATATCACATTATCTGTTTACCCAGAGTTTGAATTGTTCCGGGGAAACAGCTGCATTGGGAGAAAGACGTGGAGTGAGAGGAAGAGGGGCAGTTAGACGACAAAGTGCAGCAAGAGGAAGGGGTGTGGGGAGAGAACGTGACAGAAGATCGAGGCAGCTATCACTGAACAGGACTGACTGCACTCGCATGGCGAGGTTACGCAATCAGAGACAGGTGCAACTGCAGGTAAATATTTTTATTACAGTGCACATTTTTAATAACAATTATAAATACAAGTGACAAAATATTTAGGGTAAAGATTTTATATTCATGTTATGATCCAAATGCTGTGCAGGTACACAGAATATGCCGAGGTACCAAGTTTGAAACTGAACTATGCTTTTTATAAAATAAATTACATAATCGACTTATTTTGATCAAAAACATACACAAACACAGAAATAATAATGTACAATGTATTATTCCAAATGCACTGCAAAATAGACATTTCCTTTAGACATGACCCATATATAATGTAATTCACACATACGCATGCATGCACACACATACATAATTTGCCTGGTGTTATCAAAAACATGCTACATTGCAGAATTTGAGCAGGCACTGTATTTTGTTTGAACATCTAACATGCACACCAACATTTTGTGTATTAAATAACCATAATGTTAAGATTTAGTTACATGATATTGCCTTTTGCAATCCTTCTAGGCTGACATTAACGAACTGGATGAGGGGCAGGCAAAGATGCTGCTACTGAAGATGGTGCTGCGAGAGCGAGGCCTTGTGTCATGAGAGGCACCGAACAAGGACCAGTGGCAGGTGGTGCTCTGAGCTGGTGCTCATGCGGCCACTGCTGAGAAATGGCAACAGATGTAGAGCGGCTGTGCTGCAACATGCGCCCAAACAAATGCATCAGCCTGCGACTGGTGAGATGTGTACTTTTATCAGATATGAGGGTGGTGTGACAAGGGTGTGAAACTCTCTCCCACATCTTTTGGGATCACCATGTCATCCAACAAACCATGTCTAATTCCCACAAATTGTTATTACTGACCTCCTTCCTGCCATACACCCCTGTACGATTTGTAACACCATTTTCTGAAATTACATATTTGTTACTACCTATATAGTATATATTTTTTGCAGACAAAGTCATATCATATATATGTGTGTTTGACCTGAATCCATGACGTTTTGGTAAAGGACACTTTGGCCATTGACAGTTGGGCAACAGACATTTTGTTAACAGGACATTTCGGTAAAACTATTGAAAATAATCATAATTATTTGGTCATTTTTAAAGGTGCCTTGTATAGGTAATTATATAATTTTTTTGTAATATACAGTACATTTTCTTAATTTATTATTATTTATTATTATGCATATGGCATGTTTTGTTAGATTTCTTGAACTTTAAAATGGGCTAAGAGGCCCTGAAGTCCTTTGGACTTTATTGTGAGTTTGTAATTATTAATGGAATGGTTTTTGGTGAATCATAGTTACAGATCATCAAGGGTTATGATGGAAGTAAAATATTGGCATGTTTAGTGGAGACTATATACATGCCAGTGAAGAAACACCTGGAAATAAAATATTCAAGTAGACCGTTTCGTGAAGATTGTATATATTAGTTAATATGTTATTAAAAATATTGTACAGTTTGAACCCAATACTGTTATTTAGGCCGATATCCAGTGGTTGTAGAAACCTTGCAGGAGAGTTGGTGAGCTGCAATCTTGCATGTAGCACAGTTAAAGGTTGTTTAAGAAAGTGTCAATCAGTCAATAGAGCTCCAGGCTGTTCTCCCTGCTGTAAACAATTTAGTTAAAAAATTTAGCATTTTAGGGGACATTTGGTGCCCTTAGAATGATTCAGTCAAATACAGATTTCTTGTGTATAGTGGAACTACCACATGAAATGCCTATGCAAAATTTGAGAAAAAGTTACTGAAGAGTTTTTTGAAAAAATAGGCAAAATGTGAAAATTTACGTTTTGGGGTCCTTTTCGGGGGGTCATTAGGTGCCCTTAGAATGATTCAATCAAATACAGATTTCTTGTGTACAGTGACACTACCACATGAAATGTATATGCATATATGCAAAATTAGAGAAAAAGTTACTGAACGGTTTCCGAGATATGGCAGCTAACGGCAGATGCAGAGTGATGGCAATAGTCCATTGGACGTTCGGCCCAAAGGACTAATTACACATGATAAAGTAAATATGTAAAGTAATAAAATCTACCAATGAGTTAAAACCTGTTCAGTCTGCCATGTCAGTGGTGCCAATCAGCTAAACCATTTAGAAATTAGTTTGGTCACTTTTCCAGACAATGGACTTGGCTCCCCACCAGCAGTTGGTGTTAGTTAGTGCTTATTTGATGAACTTTCAAGGCAGGGGAAGGGAACATGGCTTCCCAGGCAACAGCAGTCAGTCAGTCAGTCATGGGGGTATGGGTTATTTAAATCCATGGGTTAGAGGGGACAGGTTAGAGTGCTCAATCAGTCAGTCATGGGGGTATGGGTTATTTAAATCCATGGGTTAGAGGGGACAGGTTAGAGTGCTCAATTGCTACAGCCAATCTGTGGCTCGCTGCACACATTTATATCCAGACACACATAAGGTAATGTCGTACCTGTGAACGTGGAGTTGTCGACAACAACAAGGGGAAAGCTAAGCTTTTGTGGAATGGCTATGCTTATAACAAGGAAACAGAAAAATGGTGTGATACAGTGGCGCTGCACATGTATGTCGTGTGAGCAAGTCGTGCCATGGTAGTGTGTAGTGTACACAGACTTGCTACCAGCAAATCCAGTGTTGAGAATTGACCACAACCACTGCCCTGAATCTGCAGCATCAGAATTTTTATACTGAATATTTGTGTTACTTTGGATGGAATAAATTGTTATTTAATACAACCGTAGTTCACATCTATTCAAATTAAAACATTATTATTAGCCATTATTGGCGCCTGGTATTCTAAATAGTTTTGTAAAGATTATTAATTTTGTTGGTCTTACCGAAATGCCCTATTACAAAATGTGTGGTTACCAAAATCCAATTTCCGAAAGGACATCTTTAACAATGACCAAATAATTCTCATTATTTTCAATAGTTTACCAAAATGTCCTATTACCAAAATGTCTGTTGCCCAGTGTCCTTTACCAAAACGTCTGGCACCCATTTGACCAACATCCTAAATACATATCAGTAGGTCTAACCATTACAACAAACAGATGGATAACAAATTATTTGGAATCTTGTTAATCCCAATGATAATACACAGAAACATCAGCATTGCGACATAATTTCACAGGAATGGAAAATGCTAATATACTGGGTTTTCCACGCAAATCCAAAAATATGTATTCCGCGTCTGAAAGTCCAAATCAGACCACAAACCCAGTTTTACTCAAAAAACTTAATCACACATACATAGTGATGTTTAGTTCCAATGCACACATACATAATCATGTTTCATTCCGATGCACACATACATAATCATGTTTCATTTCAATGCAACTGCAACAGTCTGAATGTACTGGTGTATACATTTCTTTTTAGGAAATGGACTTACTCGTACTCGACCCCACAGTTTTGACAATGGTGGGACGCTACAGAGCAGATGTGTTTGGCGTGCCAGGCATGAGGAGACAATGATGCCATGCGACATTATGCCTACCACCAGTTTGTTTTCTGGCGACATGGCAAACTGGGAACAGGGAACCGACATTCCGAGCTGTTGTATGTGGAAAATTAGGCAGATTTTTCTGAGTGCAAGTGGACAGTACTCTGGGTTCAAAGTTCATACATTAGGTTGAAATCATTACTTGTCAAGAATAAAGTGTGTAAACTTTATACAACCACACGTCATCAGGTAACCATGGTAATTTCTAAATTCATTGATAATAGTTTGTTATTAAAAAAATAAATGTTACTGAACATGTAGGTTACTCATTGACAACTTCCATCTTAGGCATATTTCTTTTTTCCAAATCGGGTTTGATGCCTTGCCACTAGATCTGCTGTTGGTGGCGCAGTCGCTGCTGCTAATGTTGGTGCAATGTAGCACGGGTCATCAGGTTGTCTACGCTTCCTGCATTTTGGTAGTGGATTGTCAGTGCATGCTTGGATGATCTTCTCCTGAAGGGACACTATGTACACATACTGTTTCAATTCTCGCTCAGGATAATAGTCCACTTCTTTCCCCATTTGTTGTAGACTTTGAGGTAGCTGTAGATTAATAGACAAACTTAATGACGTGTCATGAACTTGCATTGTTACACAGTATGGCATTTGCAAAAAATAATTTTTTTTATTCAACATGTAAATATTTCAAAACGTCAATATTTCAAAACATGTAAATATTTAAAGTAACTTTTTTCATGTGCAATACATCAGCATATAAAAATGTTTTGTAAATAGCTGAATTATTGCAAATAAAAAGTTACTTTAAATATTACATATATATGCATAATGTACAAACGCTATTATTATGCTTTGTATTGTTTATGTATTGCAACATAATAAATACCGTTCATTTCTAAAATATCTTATACATTACTTGCTCAATCACAGGCATTGATTGTTAGAGTCGTCACCAACATAAATAAATCCAATCAACAATTAGCCCTATAATGGAATGGCAATAGTCGTTATTATAATGCATAACACAAATATTTACATGTTCATGTTGTTACATGTATACTTAATGTGTACCTGCATACTTACACAGTGTGTCCCTTTCGATTTCTTTTCAATGGTAAATCTTTATGATTGATAATCAATCGCTGCCAGAAGGACTGTGCCCGGTATACCGGGAAGCTGCAATAAGTAATTTCATGTGATAAATTTCTGATTCATGTTGCTTCCCTGTGTGTTTTTATCTATATTATTCGATGATGGCCAACCAAGACTTTTAAAATGTTAAGAATATTCAGACTCTGGACCTGAAATGGTGGATAACATAAGTTACAGTCACTATAACTTACGTTATCCACCACAACCACAATTTTTTTCAAACAACAACAATAAACAGGCAGGATGTGTTTTTGTGTCTCTTCTTTCTTCATGGGCCTAAGATACAGGCCAAATGTTATCAACAGGAACTGTCCACAAAGAAGCTGGTTATGGAGTAAATATAGCATAAATTACAGGACACACAATTTGGCCCAGTATTGTGCGACTTCACTCATGCTAAATTTTATTTCTTCTAATTTCCCATTTTCTTCCATGTTACATTGACTAAGAATAATGTGTACCTTTCAATGACACTGATGTCAAGCTCGTATGAAGCATCCTCCGTGCATTGTGATGGTAGCCATGAATCATCATTGTCACCCTCCTCACTGTCTTCATCACATGACAGAGGGCTACAAACAAATAGTTATTGAATAATGATATGTTTAGTTGACAAAACAGTGCTACATCTGTTTAAACTCACAAATTAGTATGTAACGGTATGTCATAAAATTAACTTCTTTTTTACTTCTTTTTTGTTTTAATGTCGATCACATAAGTCAAGTAAAACTGAAACAAGGTATGCATAATACAATAACTTATGTTATGTGTAGAAATTAGAGTAGAATATCATACCGTAACATTCCAGTGAAGCAATACTAACATCTATAAATAATCAACTGTGAAAAATTACCCAACGGAGATATGCATGTCTAGTTTCTGTGATGGGCCTGCCACTGGTGAAGGTAGGGATGAAGGCCCTGCCACAGGTTGGGATGATGGTGAATCGGCTGCAAAAACAGGTAATAAAAGGTTGTTCTGTAAAAATATATGCAAATTATTATCTTGTTGACATAAAAACGTAATTTAAAATGCTATGCTATTTCACCAATGCGAACGACTGCTAAAAACAGTCGGGAAACATAAAAATGTTGATGCCATTGCCAATTTTGTAGGTGAATATTAAAAAATAATACTCAACGGATGATGGCATTTCAACCAGGTTTATTAACAATTGCAGCTGCAGCTACCTGCCATTTTAATAAAAAAAACTTTGTCTTTAACCCACAGGCACCGACTCGGTCTCAGATGGAATTGAAAAAATTTACATAAAATTCCCAATATGACGTTGGCAGGGCACGGTATTACGCGATGCACGAAGTTAGGACACGACGATAATTATACCCGTACCAGACAATAATTTTGTCGACTAGATGGGCGATGTTTGAGCTACGTAATCTACTTCATATTCCATTCCCTTCCTATACTAGTATAGACTAGTACGTTGACCGATCAATCTTGATCATTAGACAACGGTTGATGCCCATACGGGAGATTTTCTACATAAATGCAACCAATCTATCTGTATCGAATATACTTCAAATTAAAAATATTATTTGTACGACACCATGTTCACTTGGATTCGAACTCACTGACAATAAAACACGACGACGACGTAATGCCTGGTCACTGACACTGGTGATGCGAACTCGGTCTCAAGTTGAAAAACTTTCGACGTGTCAAGCAGAACTTCCCCCGCTTTATGATCAGATTTCGGATTTAGGTCAGCCTTCAGGCGATCCCATCGTACCTTCTGCTCTCCCAAAATTACCCGTGTAGTAGACCGGAATTTGTCACGTTCTTTTGTTTTTTCTTCGCCGCTGAACATCGTACTGCACGACGCAACATTTTGTTACCCGCCATTACGATCGAATGTCAACAACTATGCAATTTGCGTTCACACGATCACGTACCACGTGAGCACGCATTTCTGTCTCATTAGTAGTCGGATTTTAGCCACGCCTACAACGGCTTTCGAAAGCGACTCGCAGTCGATGTAAACAAAGTGATATGTGTACTTATCATTAACATTTCATAAAACAAAATGGTTCATTAAAACATCTTTGGGCAGTCAGTACGACATAATAGATATAATTTATACCGTATAACATGATTTTGCAATAAAAACAAAAAAGCCACGAAGTGCGACTGTCCCTTTATTATTGGCTTTAACTTTAAGGCATAGTTCTAAACAAGATTGCTTATATTCAGCTTACAAACATAACATAATGTACCAGTTCTCACGAGAATTAGACTAAGGATCATCAACATTCAACATTATTGGCCCGCTGATTTAGTCAAGTCATCTGTTTGGCCCCCCATTCAAAATGTTGCCGGCCCCTGCCTTAACCCAGTTTGAAGCGTGTGATAGCTGACCAGTGGGACACGATGATTTCTCCCACCGTCGGAGACAAGTGTTCGCAATGCTCTGGATAATAGTGTTACTTGAATCAGATAGAGTGCATATTAAACTGCAAATTGTTGAGGCTTCGTATTGTTAATACAAAATCTGAATAAAATTAATGGTACCTTGGCTGTACCTTACACAGTATAGCTATAGTTATTACATACCCGCATATATATAGTATAAGTATATGAACATAATTTTATAACGTATAATCATGAATGCACTGGTGTTCAACTCAATTAATCTTTAGCTCATTACTAAGACACCGACTTGCGATGAAAGTACACGTACTGTGCAAATGAGGGCCACTCTCCAAAAAAGTCTGACAGTTCGTCTAAATTTAAACTTTCCACGTTGTATTATTTCCTATTATTTCCTCATTTGCGATCTCACATATAAGTTAGACACATCATTGGATTCGTGTCGACGATGTGTTTTAGGGTATGGATAACTCCATATAGCAACATGCAAGTAAAGGTGCCTAATTCCTGTTAGAGTAGCCTAAAAACCCAAAATTAAATAGGCTTTCCATTTTTAAACATGCATTTATTTCTGATACCCCTAAAAAATTAAATTTTGCTAATATCTGATGCCAAGGTAAACTATCTTATCGATGTAACACAGTATAATAATGATTATAGTTCCATAAGGTACATAATTCTACCAATTTTTTGTATTGCTAATTGGCCTTTTCTTTACGCTGACGCCCGATGCCAAACTTCTTCACCAATGTGCCACTATTATAAATTTATTTTTAAAAGTTAACGTTGTTAGTAAACCGATATATATTCAATATGTTGATGTAAATATTATTTTATAACGGTTACTGTTATATTCTCTGTAAATTTGATCTTTGTGTAAATAAAAAAACAGCCAAACTTTAACTGGTTACGCCCTATATCAAGTTAAAATGTGGATTGAGACAAAAATATAACAAACAAAATTATTTCAATATGTATGGATACATAAATAATAATCCATATTACATATCAGAATTGTTTCCATAAAAACCTGTTCAGAAAAACGCCATGTTACATACGATCGCGCCATGGTAAACACAACAAAAACTTGGTACCGGCCGGGCGTAACCGTTTTTTTGTGAAATGCAGTATATTTTTTTCTAAACAGGTAACAAACGGCCAATTAGCAATTTAAAAAAAACGAGCTGTCAGACTTTTTTGGAGAGTGGCCCATGAGCCGATGTCAGTCCTTGGGTAACGGAATGGCCACCCAACAGAGTATAATTAACGACCGAATCGTCGTAAATGGTCGATCAAGGTCGGAATGCCAAAATAAAATCAAGGGCAGTTGTAAAGATTGGGGTCACTATACAGTTCAGTCTTGGGAGCAGTTATGCAACGCCACCAATTTTTATTTACTATTTAAATATAAACGACATAGACGATGGTATTTATAATAATAATGTATTTGTAAATTTGCGGGTGATACAAAACTCTTCAGTCAATTAGTTGCATCAGTCGAGGATGCAGTGACATTACAGGATCTTAATACAATACATGGATGGATGGATGGATGGATGGACGGAGAATGGCAACTGTAATTTATCATATAACAAATTATGTGCATGCACTACGGCCACAATAATATACAACATGCAGACGACGAGTTAATGTCAACGTAATTGAGAATGTACAGCATAGAGCGACCAGGGCGATACCTAAAATTAGTCATACGGATTAGCATAGCAGGTCGATAGTATTTAATGTATTACATATTAAAACATTCGAAACTAACGACTGTAGTAACGTACTGCCGACCTGGTTACGCACCACCTACTATATTAGGTGTTTATAATTATCAGTGATTTACATAGAAAATATACCTCCAGCGAACTTCTTCATCACGGACTGATGGAGAATACTTCAACAATTAAGAGGGCACCCTTATAACATAAAAACCGCACTCGAGATTATAAATTAGAAAGTTTTCATTCACAAGACGAAGTGCCAATGAATGCCAATTATAGTAATGAATTACCCAAGCGGCAGTCATGTCAATAAGTAAAACATATTTTAAAGGCCATAAAATTGACAGATATTTAATAATAAGTCGGAGGATTATAAAAGTCTGCGTACTCCATTCTCGTCAACTAAAATGACTAGCCAAATGTGTTGTACAAATATTGAATATAATTTCCCCACCAAATTTGTTAGAAATATTGTTAGAAAAAATGCCCACCTATATTCTCAATGCTGTTATCCCCCCGCGAAATAATGTTCAATTGCGTTACGAATCCCCCGCATCACGTGTCAAATTTACGCTGCGGCGCCTGCCCATTGTTCACTTGCTTTGTGATGGAAGTGGTCTTTATGTCGCGGGGGACCTCATTGCAATGGTTGGTGGGTCTAATTGACGCAGTTTAAAAATATTAGGGTTAGTAGATAAAGCCTAGGGTTTCTTTTTTCGCCTTAATGGTCCGATCGAGATGAAACCAACGCCAATTAATATAATTCGTTTCTATTATAAACATATTGCTTAATCAGTTGTGTGCATGTAATCATTTTCTGTTAGGACGGTTTTTCATTAAACTTATTTGCTTATTTTCCTTCTTTCCTTCTGTGTAGTGACCACAGTCATTGTTGACTATTCTATCACTGTGATTATTTTGTGCCAGCATCAACATCATGTTGACATTGTACTCATATTCAGTGTTGCCGTTTTAAAACATGAAACACATTATAATTATGACCATGTAATGGTTTTTTATGTAGAGAGCATGTTTTGAAAATTGTTTACATAAATTATGACCCACCATGCAAAAACGAGACGTTCGCGAAAACAAATATATTGTTTTTATTGCATATTCATATAGTCATAGAGCACATTCAGAGAAAAAACAATACCCCAATGTTTCCTATGTTCACAATATTTCCAGAGATACAGCAATTAGAATCTTAAAAAAGCAAAATGGTTTGGAGAAAAAAAGTTGTCATTCTATATTTTGGCTATGGTTTTCTCATTGTCAAAACATCAAAATAAACACATTCAGGTAACGTCTATAAAAAAGACAAAAAAGTAGAGGTAAGTTCTTATATAGTGCAGTATCCAGTCCTATGGACTGCTCAAAGCGCTTTACACTTTACTCCCTGGCAGACCTGTTCAATCGAACACCATTCAGCCACGCTGCAATTAATGCACCAAGACTATTCATACACAAATATCCACCACTATCTATAGCCAGGTACTCATTCATACAGCTGAGTGAACTGAAGCAATGTAGAGTAAACGAACTTGCTCAAGGTTCGACAACGCCGCACAGGATTCGAACCCGCGGTCTCTCAGTCGAGAGTCCGGAGGGCTTACCGCTGCACTACTATGCCATGTAATGACCAACATTTGAAAGTTTAATCTATACCGGATGATTTCACGATGGAAACTCCGTCAACGAGAAGCATCTCATCTTGGACTAGCGGGTCACAACTGTTTGCAGCTTTTAGTGTGTATTCAAACTATTGAATATTTCTATAAAAGTAAACTGATCCTGACTTAGGTAGCCAATTTATCTGGGAAATATTTCCAGGCCGAACTGCAAAACCTCAAGATATTGGGATAAATTTTGAAAAAAACAGGTGTGAAAGAGGTGAAATATAGAGTATATAACATTCAAAATTTATAAAAGAACTGATCTTAGTGCATACATAGGGTGTTTTCTTAGGCACAGGATAGACAACAGACACATGTATTTATGTGGTGGAATAAAGCTAACATTATTTTATTTTTCAAATACACATCATCAATGACACATGGAAAAACTACTACAACATGACACTTGTATAGGTAATATAATTATTCTATCCAATGAACATAATATATATGTATTTACGTAATTTTTTTTAAATGAACAAAATATTTCTGGGTATCATTCAGTTTCTAGGACATAGAATGTGATTTATTTTGTAATGACTGACATATAATATAGTTTTTCACACTAGTCGTAGTTGTATGTATTCGGCAACAAATTAGACGTGACTATTCAGATTAGGAAAATAGTGCGATAATCCATTTATTAACTAAATGCCAAATTGTTTAGGAAGTTTGTGTTGCTGTCAAAGCTGGGCCACCAGAATGCTTGGAACTACTTGTTGGTGGTACATCTGAAACAGAATACAAAGCAGCAGCAGACTTTTGTGTTAAAAGAACATGCAATGTCATTTACTCAAATGACTCTTCTGTTGACTAACTGAGCCAATTCTGGGTGTAACATAATCGATTACTGGCCTCACTATATTCTCACAACCACCATCGTCACATGATGTATTCATGTAATTAATTTTTGTGTGTGCCCGAGCTATTGCCAACTTGTTAAGTTTGAAGGCCAATATTTTAGCATTTTCTGAAGCTAACTCACTTATTGTCAATCCATATATTTTTCGTATAGATCTTTTTCTCCTACCCCATGTTTCTGTAGCATTGTGTGGAATTTTTACCTAAGTCTGGTAGGGGTCACACATATTAAATACAGAAAATTTAAACTTATAACCACTTTTTCTTAGAACTGTGGGTTCCATCTGAAACCTGACTTATGAGGAAGACTTTTTGATGAATGACCAGGAAGGAGAGTTTATGCTGCAGTTTTATTAGGATCATGAAGCAGTTTAAGTAAGTGTTCCTTTTCAGCCTGCTGTTGTTCTGATTTAGTTGCCTTGTGAGACCTTTGCAGTAAGGATTGTACACCCCTGAAAACATTATCTCCACCTGTTATGTTACTCCTAATGGGGAAGAGTGTAAATAGATTTAAAACAGTTAGATCTCTAACGTTGTCGAAACGTTGGTTTTTGGTATGATTTAAAACAGTTAGATCTCTAACGTTGCCGGAACGTTCCTTTTTGGTTTGATTTAAAACTGCAAAATCTCTAACGTTGCCGGAATGTTCGTTTTTCGTTTGATGTTAAACAGTTAGATCTCTAACGTTGCCGGAACGTTCGTTTTTAGTTTGATGTTAAACAATTAGATCTCTAACGTTGCTGGAACGTTCGTTTTTTGTTTGATTTGAAACTGTTAGATCTCTAACGTTGCCGAAACGTTCGTTTTTGGTTTGATTTTAAGCAGTTAGATCTATAACGTTTCCGGAACGTTAGTTTTTGGTTTGATTTGAAACTGTTTGATCTCTAGCGTTGCCGGAACGTTAGTTTTGGGTTTTATTTTAAACAGTTACATATCTAACGTTGCCGGGACGGTAGGTTTTGGTTTGATTTTACACTGTTTGATTTCTAACGTTGCCGGGACGTTAGTTTTTGGTTTGGTTTTAAACTGTTCGATTTCTATCGTTTCCGGAACGTTAGTTTTTGATTTGATTAGAAACGTTTTGATCTCACTAACGTTGCCGGAACACAGGTATACATGCAAGCTGTTAAAACAATAAAATAGATTAAACTCGGCTAGTTAGATATCATCTATAACTAGCCGAGTTGCCCGGCGTTGCTCGGGGGGAAAAGGCAGTCTCTCGCTCAAATACTGTTTTGAAAATTGCAATCCTTGAGATCCCCACTGCCCCAGATGAATGTTCTAGTTGCTCGGCTTTGCACGGGAGAAAACAAAATTGTCCAGATAAAACCACGCATGCATACATACATATGTACGTACGTACATACGCACATACATACATACAAAGAAAGACTGTTTAATAATATAGACGTTCCTTTAACGTTACGTTACGTCTTCGTTTTGGTTAGACCTCTACCGTTCCCGGAATGTTAGTTATTGGATTTATTTGAAATGGTTCAGCCCCCTCCTCAAAAGCCCCCCCCCCCCCGGTTCCGGCGCCGTACTACTTGTGTTAAAGTACCATTATTATAATTATATTGTTGGTGTAACAGAGAAGTGGTATATCGATCGTTTCACTATAAATTAAATATAGCATCACTGCATTAGGATGGCAAACTCTCACTTTCCATTAATAATGCAGCTGGTTTAATTAGTTAATGGCTTTATTATTGGGTAACATAAGACGTAAACTCAACTCACCGTCACGCAGATCACATCGGAAAACTGCATTGTTCCGAGACACCCAGTCAGTGACATTGCATATATGCCTGCCCGTCATTTATAATATAAGAATTATGTTTATTCAAGTAATAAGTGAAACTTTCATGAACCCATTTTTAAATATTATACACCATCTTGTGGGATAAAGAACGTTCCTTACATAATGTATTGTCAAATCATTAATCATTTTGAGAGAGCAAAACTATTATGCCGAGATTCATGTAAATGCACTTGTTGGTCAAACTGCTGACAGTAATGGTGTTTCTACATTGAAACGGCCAGTGACAGTACTGGTCTTCTGGTTATCCGGTTTCCAAGAGCGAAGCGTTACGGAGATGATGCGTTACGGAGATGAAAAACAACCCCCTATCCGCAATTGCACATTATTGCGTTGCAACAGGAAATCGATTAATATGCCAAATAATAGAGTTTCCTAGGATGAATAACATATCAAACAGCCAAGTAAAACAAATACAGCTGTAGATTGTTCCTTGGAAAAAGATCCTGAAAAGAAAGCGTCATCTCCGTAACGGGTTTTGCCACAATTTTCAAAGTCAACTTTGACGAAGTCTGCAGAAGTAACGGTTGTACTTAGGATAATATTGTTCTTTTAATTAAAATTTTAATAAATCTCAATTGCCATGGTAATGAATCTTGTTTATTCACATAAAGGTTTCCCCGTGTCATGTGCGGTTCAAATCCATTACGGAGATTACACCAATTTGTACCACTATTTGAACCAACACAATGAAAAAATGTAGCATACATATATTAAAGTCTTTCATATTTGCCGGACAGTTGCATCAAAATGTCTATTTTAAATAAACACTTTTATTGTTACATTATATGCCGTATCTTTTCTTAGCAATAGTTACAAGGACAACATATGGATGGGACCACTTTTTCAAAACTACCGACAATACAGAAAACGCTATATCACGGAGACCAAACCTTTTTGTAATTATATACACCTTTTCGCGTTTTTACTGTACAGTGAAACTGTACAAGCGTCATGTTACACGTTTGTGTGGTATTTACGTAGGGCCAACGTTATACCAATGTGTGCATATTCATTGTGTGTGTGTGTGTGTGTGTGTGTGTGTGTGTGTGTGTGTGTGTGTGTGTGTGTGCGCGCGCGTGTGTGTGTGTGCGTGTATGCGCGCACGTGCGGGCGAGAATGCGTGTGTGCGGGTGGTATTTGTGTTGGAAATGCTGGTACAATTGCAATCACCTGTAGAAGTTGAAAACCGTTAATTCAAGTATCCATTAATCCTTGCACCAGGCAGGAGCTATCTCACTCCATCTGAGACTGAGTTTGATCTGAGGACTTCATAAAATTCTAACCCTATAAGTGCTGCTGGACAGAGGCCTGAAATAATATACTGCCCTATTTGTTAGGGTAATTATCACATCCACTACTCCACTAAAGGGGTGAACAGTGCCCTGACGGGACAAGCCACTGGGACAGAGCTCCAACACTCATTTGATGTCAGCAGGGGAGCGTAATTAAGTGCAATAAACAAGCTTCTGCAATCAACCAGAGCTGGATACAACAAACAAAGACGAAGGTCTTCTAGTGATATCGGTGTCCATCAACATGGATAATGTCTGAGGGGAGGACAGTCATGGAATACCCATTTGTCTAACTAGATAACATCTCTGGATTTCAATTATGTTGGAAGTAAATTATTATTTTAACAAACACTCCGGATTTCGACATTCACATATTTCGAAACGGTGTGCACAGTTTCAATGATGAGGAGTTATAATGATAAAAAAATTATAGAATAAAAACGAATTAGTATCTATATCCATACAGGCTGTGTGTATATACGGATAAAAGTTTGTTTGGCAAACTGCAAAAAACTGTGTCTTTGGATTTCAACAAATTACCGTGCAGCTATGTTTTTAAATGCTGGACAAATTCAGTGAAATTATCTGTAGATAGCGTACTCATTCTACTTCAGCGAACCAAAGGCGTGAATTTAACTATATGGTTTTAGAAGGATTTTATGTTCCTATAATACTGGATATGTACGGTGTTTTATATACATATATATATAACTTTACTTCTAATTTAAGTCACTCCAGGCGATGTAATTAGCAAAATATACATATTAATATTTAGTAGTATGCATTGATGAGGTATATATGCCCTATTCTAATATAGTATACGTATGGAATATTGTCACGTCGTCCCGTTGGCAGGTGGTTTAGTTTAAAAAATCATCACACATGGCAGCACCCAAGGTAACTTAGCAAATCTTGGAGAATATATTTAATTAATAATTTATTATTCTACTTATTTCTCTTGTAGCTAGTTATACTTACTTTACAGGTTGCTGGTCTTATTAGTAAGTATTGAGATGTTTAAATTTTATTCAAGGCACAGTGGTCACGTGTGGTCAGTGGGCGGGAATAACTGCCACCAACTGCCACAGTCAGTGTGCCAACGTTTAATGTTACACTTACAGTAACACCACATGCTGTTTTGGGTAAGTTCCAACCTATATTTTATACATTATAAAGCAATATTTTCAATTTATAATTGTATCATGATATGGGAAAGAGAATTGTGCATCCTTCGATGTAAACTGATTTACATGTTTGGCTATAGTTATTTAGTAATGACTTTGATTACTGATAACTAGGAGAATGGGAAGACGGAGACTTAATTGAATGTCGACCTCAGGAGCAGTGTACGTCTGACCAGATGGTGGTAGAGAAGGATTAATGAAGTTTCTGAGGCTGATCACAGCCAGTAGACAGTAGTTGTTTGAATGGCATAGCCATAGAAAGTCTGTTTTAATCGTGTTTAGATTCATTAAATCTAGTATATGTATTACGGAAACTGCCGCCGTATTACGGGAATACAAATATCTGACTACAGAAAATTATACACATTAAACAATTGCTTAATCTATAAATAATACTGCTCGAGATGCCCTGAAGAAACTGTCATATTTTCACTTGTTACAATTTATCAACAAATATTTAGTCTACTACAAAGTCTACGGTGACGTCATCCAATGTTGTGCCTGTGTACAAAGTTACAACTTTGACTGCCAGCAGCCTGCTGATGACTGCAGTGGCACATGGCACGTGGGCATATTATTATGTCTGCATCTATCAGTCAACAGCAATTACAGCGGCAAAAAATTAATGCGCGTCTAGACATTAATACAATTTACAGGTGTTGAGTTATATAATGAAATAAATAAATTAAGATAGAACCATTAAATTACATTAAATAGTTTTGGTTTTCTGAAAGTTATGAATATCATTATGAAATGTCTTAGAAGAATATAAAATGAGTATTATAACTGTTGCAATTGCAATATAAAACTATATCATTATTTTTATTCAAAGGTTTTTATTTGAATACAACAATTTAACTTTGTCAATGACTGTTTGTAATACACCATAATTATGTTAAAACAACGTATATATCTACTTTTGATGATTAAATTAGTAACTTCCTGGATTCCCACGCACTGTGAACAGGCTGGGCTTGTCACTGTATCTACTCCAGAGAAAGGTTTGATTGGTAACCCCGTGGACCGGGGCGGGATGCGACGGGGGGGGGGGGTCATTATGGAAATTGTGTTTGTCAGGTAGGCAGCCCTGGCATTATGACATTGAATGTATGCATTAGGCATGGGTTGTGTATGTTGATATAACAGGTTACGTCCTGAACTGTTAAGCCAGCATATCAGACTCCCACTCCCCCTCAAAATTAGGGGGAGTGGGGAATCTGATATGCTGAGTGATTAATCACACCAGGAGGTGACTGGAACAGCCAGACTATTCCCCAGATTTGTGTAATGGGCTAGACAGTGTCCCAGAGTAAGGCTGCCTACCAGTACGGATTTTTCGTAATCATGCATTAGCCCATGCAACCATACAGCCACACAATTACACGATTTTTCACCAGCACGCGCATGTTAAAATAGGTGAAGCTAAACTTTATTTTGTATTAATTAAATACAATTATTCATCAAAATTCGCATTCCAGCTCAATAGCTGAAAATTATGATTCGTGTTAAGCCAGATGAGTTTGTCTACCTGGTTTGCAGCTTGTAAGAAATACACTCGCTACACATCTTAAGTTATTGAATGTTGAGAATAGCCTCTTCTACATGGCTAATTGGATGCAATGGTCCTTTGATACACATTCCTCTAGTGACTGCCCTTTTCACACATGGCATTGAGGACTGACCCCTCAGCCAGGCTCCCATACATTCAGTGATGATCACTTAATAGATAACGGTTCTCCCTTTATCATCTGCACAAATCAGGCATTCTTGGCATTCCTTGTAATGCTTGAACATTGTCCAGCAGCTTTTAGGAGGTTGTGGGACGCTTTTTGAGAAACATGGAATACAATTAGAGGTTCACATTTTAAAGATGAAATTTTGAGGGGGGTTCACATTTTGGAGAAAGGAGGTTCACAAAAAGGGGGGTTCAATATGCATACACGCGCATGCATGCACACTAAATATACATTAACCTTTTTTATTTTTACACATTCATGTAGTTATTTGCAATATAAAGTAACTTTGATGACATCATGATACTTTTGATTACATAACTACATGGTTTTGATTATGATGCACCATAACTATAAGCGAGTGCCATAAACTGCAGTCTAGATCACTACAGCATCACTTGTAATCTAGATCACTACAGCATCACTTGTAATCTAGATCACTACAGCATCACTTGTAAACTGGATCGTTTACTTGATAATTGTTTAAACACACAGGAGCTGTGCGCAAAAACGTCTTGACTGCCAAGGCAACAGACAAAGAGGTGAAACAGGAGGTGAAGATGAGGTTAAAGTTTGCTACGGAGAGGGACGTCTGCCGGAAGGAAAGAGAAGAGAGGAAGCGAACCGAAGTAATCGCGGTGCCATGAAGGCCACACACGGAAACTATATATAGGACTGATTTCTTTATCCAATACTGCAATTTTTATTATTTCTATTTGGTGGGTCTCCCACCCATGTGTGGTTGGTCCCCTCATAATAAATTCAGCTTTATATAAAGCTTTTACACAAAAATACACTTGTCTTGTGTTACTATGCAAACTAGCCACGATTCATAGTCAGTCCGTTCAGTTGGTACATAATAAAACGTCACTCTTAAAATACTCTTTCCTTGTGTATATAAAGTGAAAACAGTTGTACGTACGTATACCAAGAATGGCCATGTGTTACAATATATCAAATGCGCAGGTGCTATAGGAAATGGGTTGAATTGCGCTAAATTATGGTTAGAACGTAGGTTATACATTAATGTCAGTTCAACGTTACATTTTGGTTAGAAATTAAACGTTAGGTAAACGTTAAGCAAACGACTGAAATAACGTTAAACTAACGTTTCTGCTAATGTTACAAAAACGTTAGTTTACTGTTACATTCTGGTTAGAAATGAAACGTATATGAACGTTAAACTAACGTTTCTGTAACAGTTACATTAACGTTAGTTTAACGTTACATTTTCGTTAGAAATAAAACGTTAGGTAAACGTTAAGCAAACGATTGAACTAACGTTTCTGCTAATGTTACGAAAACGTTAGTTTACTGTTACATTCTGGTTAGAAATTAAACGTTAAATGAACGTTAAGCTAACGTTTCTGTAACATTTACATTAACTTCAGTTTAACGTTACATTTTCGTTAGAAATTAAACGGTAGTTAAACGTCAAACAAACGACTAAAATAACGTTAAACTAACGTTTCTGCTAATGTTACAAAAACGTTAGTTTACTGTTACATTAACGTTATATTAACGTTTGCATGCTATCTGGGATATAGAAGGAAGATGGGGACCCGGTGGGATAGTGCATGGGCTGTGAGAATAGTTGGGAATTTATTGCAGTTGAGTGTAGGTTGAAATTATCAGGCAGGAAACAATTATTAGACATAGGAAATACAAAGAATGAGTGAGAACAATTGACAATGAGAGCATGGAAAACAGAAGAGGGCTGTATAGAATTAAGGAGATCGAAGACGAAGAGGAAGGCCGAAATTAAAATGAAGAGACAGTGTCAAAAGAAAAGAGATCTCGAAAGCCGAAAGAGCAGCCTAGATGAACAACCAGCTGATCGAGAGTCGGGGAAAATTAGAGAACAGAGAAGCATAAAATGCGTCTGTGTGGATATTTTGTATTCGCAGATAGCAGTAAACCTCGAATTGTAAACAAAGCGCTACCACAAAAACAAACACTTTGGCAACGACTTGTGTGATAGACCCCGCCCAGTTCAGTGTATTGTCCAATGAGACGACGCAACACATCGGCAAAGCGCTGACAAACAAGTCGCGCTACAAACACGACGAAGTTGACTTGAACGCACGTGCCGTGGCTGCAGCGGTCACAGAGGCAACATGGCGACGTCCAGCGGCGGGCCCGTCAAACGTAGCACCTTGGGCCAATGTCGGGCGAAATTCGCCTCTGTTCCCGACATAAACGAGGGAACGCCAATGTCTGTTTGTGACACGTCCGATAGCGACGAGGAGACAGAACCGGCCGAGTCGTTTCATCGGCGAATTTCAACGAACAAGGACATAAAAACGACGGTAAGTTCCTGGTTTTATTATTTATGGTTAGTCACTTTTACTGTCAACCTCTGTGTCTGTGACACCGTCTGTCGAAGCGATTAACATATCCAACCATTTTAAATAAGTTACGGATATTTTATCTTTGAATCGCTGTCATATATCAACCGGTAATTGAAAATATGAACATGTGTTAGTGTGACGGCAGCGGAGTACATAGAGACGTGTGTTGTCGATCCAAAGTGTCGTCTGCCTGCAGGTAGCCTGTACACGCGTACTCGTTTGTTGACACTGACAGGCAGCAAATATACTATATAGATCACCGTAGTCGTAGATCTCCTAATATAAACGAAACGAAAATCGATTAGTTTACGTTGATGGTATACACGTTATCTGTCTTTTCTGCTGAAACTCGACAGTTACAATTAAAATAGTTAGAGTTATAGTAGATCAATGTTGGGCTTTTTGCCTTATTTATATATAAATCTATCCCAGTGGCAGTGTCAAGTGAAACAGACTAAGCAGCAGCTAGGACTAGGTGAATTGGACAACATATTTGGCTTTTATTTGAGTCTAGGCATTGGTATCTTTGATAAATAACATTTGTTTACTAATCTAGATTTATGCTGAACAGTTTTACCATCCCAAATGTAATGATTGTATAACCATGATGAATTCATACTAATGTTGTACACTGGCTATATATAGCTAACCTTATCACTTGTAGCAGACAATACTTTATTTAATACATTAATATTAATAATAACATATCTTGTATGGACCTGAATATGTTGGAGAGATGTTAACTGTTGGCAGAAATGTAGAAAGAAAGACATCACTTGTCAGGTCTGGGCACTTTGTGGAGCAGGAAGTGTGTTCTTCACCAAAACTGCATGGTCACTTCCTGGTCCCGTAATTCTTTAGAAGTAACAACATTCTTTGCTTCATGTCTAGATAACAGTATCTTCATAACTGATCATTGAATGAATATTATTTAAATTGAATAGTTTTCTTCCATCGGTCTCCGGCTATCATCCTCCCACAATTTTAAGACAGTTTTATTCTAGTTCTAGTTATTTATAATGTTCACAAATTAACTGACTTGTTTGTATGTATATATATATGTGTGTGTGTGTGTATATATATATATATATTATATATATATATATAGACAAACAAGTTAGTTAATAGAATGTTGGTGAGCAATACAAATAACTAGAACTAGAATATATATATAGTCAGCCTTTTTATTAATTTTTTTTCGCACGAACTGGGATTTGTTGTGTTGCCCTTCTTTGTCTTCATACTAACATATATATATATAATAACTCTTTCTAATGTTCTATTTAACACAATTTACTATTACATTTTTGTGTTATACCAGTCAGCAAGAGAGGTCCAGTCCAGTAAATTACACCGTCCCATATATCATGAGCTTTTCGTATAATTATAAGCTGCAGTCATTGTGAATGCTGTTCCTTAAATTTAGTGTCAGGCTCTAATGAATAAATTATGTTGGTTAGTCAGAGCTGAAGTACCAGTTCAGGTCATCTGCAATTTAGGACACATTTAATTATTTCTAGTCATCTTCCCTTCCAGCCTCATTAAAGCTGCTTCCTCGACTAGTTTTGTCCATTGCAAAACTGGTTCGTTGATGTCCAGATATGTAATGTATGAATAGTTTAAACTAATACACACAGTTGGTTTAATAAACAAGTGCATTCATTTGTTTAAATGGTTGAAACTGAAAGAATTTACTTTTATTATTACTTTGAGTAATTTGCCAATTTAGCCAAATGTAGGTCTGCCATTTAGCCTTCAACAGGCTGAAGTTGATAAATTCACTTTTTGAGAGAGTAAGAAAAGTGTACAACATCAGCACATAAATATATGTATTTAATCGTATTGTACATTCACATAAAAATTTCAAATTTTGAGAATCACTTGAATTGAGTCTGGATCCATTATTAAACAAGTTAACCTTTGTGGTGATTTTACCAGAACCATTGTAATGACTGTATTTGGATACGTACAAATTAAATAAATATTCAACTGTTTGAAAACATACAGTACAAAACAGCTATTTTTGGCGTCCGAAAACATGTCATTATGGAGTGCGTATATTCAGACATGTAAAAATATTACGTGTCTGGAAACAGACATATACCAAAAATTGATCAGTGAGCGTAAAAATTAACATTCTCCAAATACGTCTAAAACATGGAATTCTATGGTTGTTAGCACCCTCACAGCTTGTTCTATCCCGACGATCTTGGTATAATTTGAAAGGATGCACTTTCTGTTATTCTAGCATCATCTAGATTTCCCGGTAACCGTTCATAAAACACCTATAAATGGACCTACGATCATACCATTTTTAGTGAGGTTTTACTCTGAGGTCAGTGTTTTCAAAGAATTCTGTTTGGATTGTCTAATTGAATTATCCATCCTCAAAGAATGCTCATCTGATTCAGAAACATATTGCTACAAATCAACATTATTTTGTGTACATTATGACATGCTATCTTATTGGTATAAATGTGTTATTTTGTATACATTCTGACATGGTAGCTTATTGGTATACATGTGTTATTTTGTATACATTATGACATGCTAGCTTGTTGGTATAAATGTGTTATTTTGTGTACGTTATGAGTTATAACATGCTAGCTTGTTGGTATAAATGTGTTATTTTGTGTACGTTATGAGTTATAACATGCTAGCTTGTTGGTATAAATGTGTTATTTTGTGTACGTTATGAGTTATGACATGCTAGCTTGTTGGTATAAATGTGTTATTTTGTGTACGTTATGAGTAATGACATGCTAGCTTGTTGGTATAAATGTGTTATTTTGTGTACGTTATGAGTTATGACATGCTAGCTTGTTGGGATAAATGTGTTATTTTGTGTACGTTATGAGTTATGACATGCTAGCTTGTTGGGATAAATGTGTTATTTTGTGTACGTTATGAGTTATAACATGCTAGCTTGTTGGTATAAATGTGTTACTTTGTGTACGTTATGAGTTATGACATGCTAGCTTGTTGGTATAAATGTGTTATTTTGTGTACGTTATGAGTTATGACATGCTAGCTTGTTGGTATAAATGTGTTATTTTGTGTACGTTATGAGTTATGACATGCTAGCTTGTTGGTATAAATGTGTTATTTTGTGTACGTTATGAGTTATAACATGCTAGCTTCTTGGTATAAATGTGTTATTTTGTGTACGTTATGAGTTATGACATGCTAGCTTGTTGGGATAAATGTGTTATTTTGTGTATGTTATGAGTTATGACATGCTAGCTTGTTGGTATAAATGTGTTATTTTGTGTATGTTATGAGTTATGACATGCTAGCTTGTTGGTATAAATGTGTTATTTTGTGTATGTTATGAGTTATGACATGCTAGCTTGTTGGTATAAATGTGTTATTTTGTGTACGTTATGAGTTATGACATGCTAGCTTGTTGGTATAAATGTGTTATTTTGTGTATGTTATGAGTTATGACATGCTAGCTTGTTGGTATAAATGTGTTATTTTGTGTATGTTATGAGTTATGACATGCTAGCTTGTTGGTATAAATGTGTTATTTTGTGTATGTTATGAGTTATGACATGCTAGCTTGTTGGTATAAATGTGTTATTTTGTGTACGTTATGAGTTATGACATGCTAGCTTGTTGGTGTGAGTGTGTTATTTTGTGTACGTTATGAGTTATGACATGCTAGTTTGTTGGTATAAATGTGTTATTTTGTATACGTTATGAGTTATGACATGCTAGCTTGTTGGTATGAATGTGTTATTTTGTGTACGTTATGAGTTATGACATGCTAGCTTGTTGGTGTGAGTGTGTTATTTTGTGTACGTTATGAGTTATGACATGCTAGTTTGTTGGTATAAATGTGTTATTTTGTATACGTTATGAGTTATGACATGCTAGCTTGTTGGTATGAATGTGTTATTTTGTGTACGTTATGAGTTATGACATGCTAGCTTGTTGGTGTGAGTGTGTTATTTTGTGTACGTTATGAGTTATGACATGCTAGTTTGTTGGTATAAATGTGTTATTTTGTGTACGTTATGAGTTATGACATGCTAGCTTGTTGGTATGAATGTGTTATTTTGTGTACGTTATGAGTTATAACATGCTAGCTTGTTGGTATAAATGTGTTATTTTGTATACGTTATGAGTTATGACATGCTAGCTTGTTGGTATAAATGTGTTATTTTGTATACGTTATGAGTTATGACATGCTAGCTTGTTGGTGTGAATGTGTTATTTTGTGTACGTTATGAGTTATGACATGCTAGCTTGTTGGTGTGAATGTGTTATTTTGTGTATGTTATGAGTTATGACATGCTAGCTTGTTGGTGTGAATGTGTTATTTTGTGTATGTTATGAGTTATGACATGCTAGCTTGTTGGTGTGAATGTGTTATTTTGTGTACGTTATGAGTTATGACATGCTAGCTTGTTGGTGTGAATGTGTTATTTTGTATACATTATGAGTTATGACATGCTAGCTTGTTGGTGTGAATGTGTTATTTTGTGTATGTTATGAGTTATGACATGCTAGCTTGTTGGTGTGAATGTGTTATTTTGTGTACGTTATGAGTTATGACATGCTAGCTTGTTGGTATAAATGTGTTATTTTGTATACGTTATGAGTTATGACATGCTAGCTTGTTGGTGTGAATGTGTTATTTTGTGTACGTTATGAGTTATGACATGCTAGCTTGTTGGTATAAATGTGTTATTTTGTATACATTATGAGTTATGACATGCTAGCTTGTTGGTATGAATGTGTTATTTTGTGTACGTTATGAGTTGTGACATGCTAACTTGTTGGTATAAATGTGTTATTTGGTTTTGTTCGATAAAGTGTTCAATTCTTGATCCAGATTAAATGTTCAGCAATATACAAAAGTTTGTACCTATATTACAATAGATACCCACCATAACAAAACAAACTCATTCACAGCTTTGTAAGTTACTGATTACCTGATCTAACAATCAGTGTTAATTGTTTTGATCCATCACACCAATACACATCGTACACCTAAAACGGTTCTAATGCTGCATTCCAATGGGCTCGTTTATATCGTAAACACGACTTGGAAAACTGGAAAGTTCACAATCTCCTCGAATATCCACTTAAATTTATGCAACTGGGTCAAGTAGGGGTTACGAAGTTGTATTCATGGTATACACGAGGTGATTGGAACTCGGCATTACACTACAGACAAGCAACCCATTTCATGTGTGGCCATGTAAGGCATGCATTGGTGCATGTATATTCATTGTCATGTAGACGTCAGTTCTAACAGTTCTCTTTTTGTATCACCACGCTGTCTGCAGCTAGCTCCTCATGACAACAGCGTTCATGAGCATATTTGCTTACAAACAAAACAGACATGAGTGTTAGTAAATATAACCTCTTGGTCCTCTACTGGCTGTGGAATAGTCAGACACTACATAGCTGGGGTTAAGGCGCACAAGTTTGTGTATTGGCTCTGCTCTCTGTGGCAAAATATACAGCATTACAGAGTTGCTCCAGTCTTAATGGACACTTGTGATTTTGCTCTCAATCCTCTACTGACTGTGGCAGAGTCAGACACTACATAGTAGCTCTAGTCTTAAAGGATACTTGTGTAGTTGACTCTACTCTCTCTCTCTCTCTCTGGCAAAATCAGACACTACAGAGTTGCTCCAGTCTTAAGGGCACTTGTGTATTTGCTCTAAATCCTCTGCTCTCTCTCTGGCAGAATCAGACACTACAAAGTTGCTCCAGTCTTAATGGACACTTATGTATTTACTCTAAATCCCCTAATCTCTGTGGCAGAGTCAGACACTACATGGTAGCTCTAGTCTTAAAGGAAATAAAAACAAGGCATTAGTTAAAATCCGTTTTCCATGTGTACACAAAGTTTAATAGTGTATGTAACATTCGAGAACATTACAAAAATACAGAAAGATACATTTGTAGCATAAATTCAATTTTAAACCCGTCTGTGTAGCAATTCCCGCGGAAAATAAAAATTTAATAAGCTAGGCGATCATGTGGTATCGTAACATCACATACGACTCACACTCGCAGCAGGCCGACCCTTTCTATGCATTCAGACCATGTTTACAAGGATAGTTTTGGGGTCGAAACAAGCATCAGAATGAGTTATTGTGCAATATTCCGATGTAATACAAACACTAGTCATCCTAGAGGAACAAGTCGTTATTTACGGTTCCACATGAATTCAATTTTATTCAAAACAATGAATGCGAATGAGCCTACAAGTCGACTAGGTATCGCCGAGCCTGGGCTCATTTTAATAATGATATCGAATGCAACCAACGGGAGATAACTCTACACCAATATACATATGTAGCAAACATATATCGTATCCAGCTACAGAAAGTAACATGTATAATTTAATAATATCATTAGAATATCAATGCATGAAGGAGGAGTTGTACAATTTATCATAACAACTTAAATCAGTCAGCGAATTAGTATTGGTCCTGCTAGCTCAGTTGGTAAATGCGTTGGTTCCTTGGCATTTATTTTGTAATCGGGCGACGCCGGTTCAATCCCGACACCAAACCATTGATTTTCTTTACACTTTTCTTGTTTATGTTTTCACCAAGTAATACAAACCAAATATTTTTTATACTATGATGCACTGTTTGTAAATATTTTTGTAGTAATTATTTATTCGCCACAAAAATGAAAATATGGTAATTATATATAACGATGTTTCTAAATTTTATTCATTCCACAGATCACCATTTGTTTTCACATGTATAATTACAATATATTACCGTACAATATATACATACAGTTAATAAATTATGAGTCAGAGTCAGATACATTAATATGTATTGGTAGACTATACAAGTAAATGTGACTGTTCAGTATGTCATTGGGTTCTGGTTATGTAATTCCAAGATTGTCACTAATGTGCTCCACTTAGTGCAATTAGCATGTGTATACTCCATGTTACACCTGCACAGTTGTCCACATTTGTCACTTCCAGCCTGTGACAATAGGAAGACTAGTCAGTAGGCTGTGTCTCCAGATGAAATGTATTGACCGATTGCAATTTTCTCAATAACCTAAATGTTCATTGCTTTGAGCTCATGTGTTGGATTTTTGTATCATTTGCATTCAAAATCACCAGTGTTTATTGACTTTGTGTTGCTATTTCCAGTGTGCCACTGTCCACACATCCACCCACTGCCCTCCATCCACCCACTGTCCATACATCCACTCACTGCCCACCCATCTACCCACTGTCCACACATCCACCCACTGCCCACACATCCACCCACTGTCCATACATCCACCCACTGCCCACACATCCACCCACTGCCCACCATCCACCCACTGTCCACACATCCACCCTCTGCCCACACATCCACCCACTGCCCACCATCCACCCACTGTCCACACATCCACCCACTGCCTACACATCCACCCACTGCCCACACATCCACCCACTGCCCACCATCCACCCACTGTCCACACATCCACCCACTGCCCACACATCCACCCACTGCCCACACATCCACCCACTGCCCACACATTCACCCACTGTCCACACATCCACCCACTGCTCACACATCCACCCACTGCCCACACATCCACCCACTGCCCACCATCCACCCACTGTCCACACATCCACCCACTGTCCACACATCCACCCACTGCCCTCCATCCACCCACTGTCCATACATCCACCCACTTCCCACCCATCTACCCACTGCCCACCATCCACTGTCCACACATCCACCCACTGCCCACACATCCACCCACTGCCCACCATCCACCCACTGTCCACACATCCACCCACTGTCCACACATCCACCCACTGCCCACCATCCACCCACTGTCCACACATCCACCCACTGCCCACACATCCACCCACTGTCCACACATCCACACATCTACCCACTGCCCACCATCCACCATCCACCCACTGCCCACCCATCTACCCACTGCCTACCCATTCACCCACTGTCCACACATCTACCCACTGCCCACCATCCACCCACTGTCCACACATCTACCCACTGCCCACCATCCACCCACTGTCCACACATCTACCCACTGCCTACCCATCTACCCACTGCCTACCCATTCACCCACTGCCCACACATCCACCCACTGTCCACACATCTACCCACTGCCTACCCATCCACCCACTGCCCACACATCCACCCACTGCCTACCCATTCACTCACTGCCCACACATCCACCCACTGTCCACACATCCACCCATCTACCCACTGCCTACCCATCTACCCACTGCCTACCCATCCACCCACTGTATCACATCACGCGTCAATGACACGCTGTATGCTGGAATGCTGCATATGTTTTTGCTGCTTGTAGCCAAAAGACATACAAAAACGTGTCTGAGAAATCTGAGAAAATTGAGGGGCACTTGTGTAGAATCCAGGTCCACCTTGATTTTGCCATTTTTAGCTATAGTTTTGCCAACATTTGACACATTGATGCGATAACTCAATTATTCCACATCATCCCAGGCATATTTATGCTATAAAATATTGCGTCTTAGCAAATGTTGACTCCCAAATAGCGCTACAGTTTGCTTCACCCACTGCCCATCCACCCACCCATCTACCCATTGCCCACCCATCCACCCACTGCCCACCCATCCACCCACTGCCCACCCATCTACCCACTGCCCATCAACCCACCCATCTACCCATTGCCCACCCACTGCCCAGGCAACTACCCACCCATCCACCCACTGCCTAACCATTTCCACCCTTCCCACCCATCCATCCTGTAACCCCTGTCATCTGGGACCTAATTAACTTAATTGACACATGATAGTTACCTAACAGTTCTGACCTGTTGTCAGATATCTAATTAGTAGTCTACTGCCAGATTAATTGGTGTCAGTGGATCAGGAGAGGCTGGCTATACATTGTGACTGATTGGCAGGCCTTTAGCTAGAAATAATTTCTTGCCAGTCTTGAATTAATCAAAAATGTACCTTTAAGTATGTAAACAGCTTGCATGGCAGCCATTCACGTCAACCACAGCCACTATTGGCCAGTTTAGTTTTTCTGAAATGACAAACCAGTGTCATTTGAGCCATTTATTTAAGTACTACTGATCCATTCGATTTATTTCAGTTTCACTACCAGTTGTGCCAATGCTAGATATTAATGTGGATCTGTTAGACATGGAACTATAAGTTAATCTAGTGGCCAGCTGGTTCCCTGTAAATTCCACCCGTCTTATCAGTTGTGGTTACCAGTCCTGGTCAGTCATCTGCCAGTCTTGAAGACAGACAGACAGACAGGTTTCTGGCTAAACGCTTGGAGATTGGTGATTGAAGTCTTCAGTCCTAATACAGATAAGCTGGGTGTATGCTGTGACTGATTGGTATATTCAGTTGGAATCAGTCCTACTAGCAGTTTCACCAAGCATCTGTTCTTGATGGTGCTGGGGACAAAAGCCCCTCAGTACAAAATGTATGAGGAGCTTTAGTCCAGAGTGGCTTTTGTTAAGGATTCCTCATTCGTCCCTTAAGGCCTGGTCAACATGTCAGCCTCTGTGCATGCAAGGGTTTCAAAAGTGCTGGAGGTATGTTATTTTGGTAAGATTCTGTGAGCATGTCTATGATAGTGGCAATGGCTGCAAAGAAAGTTCAGCTGTCAGAGTTGAATGACAGCATTAATGTTTGTGTTGAGTGACAACTGTCAGTGTTGAGTGACGAATTGTCACTAATTACACGATTCCTGAATACGATACTCATTCTCTGGTCAACACGCGCATATTCTATGGAATAATATGCCGGAGAACATTAAACAACTGAATATTTCGGTTGAGTTGAGATAGTGACAAAACCCAGTGAAGGAGATAGGACTCATAATAGGCAGTGACAGAGATAGGACTCATAGTAGGCAGTAGCAGAGATAGGAATCATAGCAGGCAGTGACAGAGATAGGACTCATGGTAGGCAGTGACAGATATAAGATTCATAGTAGGCAGTGACAGAGATAGGACTCGCAGTAGGCAGTGGCAGAGATAGGACTTATAGTAGCAGCGTTCGAAATAGCATTTGTCCGTTTGTCCGGGACAAGTGATTTTTGGCCCGGACAAGTAAAATGACACTACATGGTTATCCGGTGGACAAGTGAAGAATTACAGTAAATAATGACACGTGCAACATTGCAAATTTGTTATTTGAAGAAATACAAATGTAAATGAAGTTCACTAGCAGTCGCGCGCGTCCCCATTTTGTTAGTGTGTCTGCGTCTTGTCGTTTCGCCGCCAGTGTTCGACCGAGTTTAGTGCCTGCATTAACAGGGTCATCCGCTAAGCGCAACCGACCTAGCTTTTTGTCATACGTGTAGGACAGACTCCGCATCAGCCATCGTTGATCGAGGCTATATTTCACACAATCGTAAATCATTCAGTTTGGTCGATGTACAACTTGCTTTCACTCACGGATCATATTTGATGAACTTTGGAAATAGTAGACTTTGTATCGCTACCTGTTATTTGAATAATTATATAGTTTTAACCATCATTACGCCTAACCCACGCAGACTCGGCAGTCTTCCAAGACCAAGTGATAAGTCATCAAATGTTACTCGTTAGCCGATCCAGATCGGTGACAACTTTCAAAACTTGTAACTGGCTCTCCGGTAAATCTATGATGCTGGTTGATAAATGGAATATTAATGAAATTTCAGAAGTGTTGTTGTATCTATGTAACATTTATTTTAACCATAAATTTGCGAGTTTTCGAAACCGAATTATGCAAGATGCGTGGCCAGGGATGGGGCGCCAACCGCCGTTGACATGTCGGCTTCCGCCAACTATGGCGTTCTGTGCGCGGCAGCAACGTTACGACATAACTAAATCTATAAATTATATTCTGCCTGGTAAATGTAATTAGGGCACCATTAAAACTGTTTTATCATCATTGAAATGGTAATATAACATTTAGGAAAAATATGCATTTGATAATTTGCTGATGATCAATTGAATATTATCTTCGTTTGTAAAATACAGAACTTTGTTAATATTGAAGTTAATATTGAAGAGGTTGAACAAAACATTATCAGATTATAGTTTATTATGATTTTTGTGACAACATTTCCTGGCTTTGCGTTGATCGTGTTCCTGGTTGAGTGGCATCTTCAATAACAAACTGATGCAAAAATCTTACAGCAGTGTTATATGTTATATATATATATATGTATATATATATCAAATTAAACATAAACAGATTTTGCAACATTATAAAACAAATAGCAAGGAAAACAATTGTCTCATTCCTATCATCGTAGTAATTATTTGTTATTAATAAAAGCGTTCACATCAGCATCACTAAAATATTGGTATACATCATGTAATATTTGTGATGAATAATAATGGACTGGAAAATAGAACTTTGCAAATATAATTTTGCAATTTCAAAATTTGCAGATTAAATTGTGTCTTTGATCACAAGTCACTCAGATGTACATGCAACGAAACAGCAGGAACATTGTGTTGTTGTCATAAACATAAGACAGATGTTTTTTCCAAAGCTTCGATTCCCCTTGACAACCACTCGGACAAGTTAAAATTATGGCGAACAAGTAGATATCAAAAATTACTTGTCTGCCGGACAAGTAAATATTCTGGCTTATTTCTATCGCTGAGTAGGCAGTGACAGAGATAGGACTCATAGTAGGCAATGACAGAGATATAACTCACAGTAGGCAGTAACAGAGATATAACTCATATTTGGCAGTGACAGATATAGGATTCACAGTAGGCAGTGACAGAGGTAACGTACAGTAGGCAGTGACAGAGATAGGACTCACAGTAGGCAGTGACAGAGATAGGACTCACAGTAGGCAGTGACAGAGATAGGACGCACAGTAGGCAGTGACAGAGATAGGACTCACAGTAGGCAGTGACAGAGATAGGACTCACAGTAGGCAGTGACAGAGATAGGACGCACAATAGGCAGTGACAGAGATAGGACTCACAGTAGGCAGTGACAGAGATAGGACTCACAGTCGGCAGTCACAGATATAGGACGTACAGTAGGCAGTGACAGAGATAGGACTCACAGTAGGCAGTGACAGAGATAGGACGCTCAGTAGGCAGTGACAGAGATAGGACTCACAGTAGGCAGTGACAGAGATAGGACTCACAGTAGGCAGTGACAGAGATAGGACTCACAGTAGGCAGTGACAGAGATAGGACTCACAGTAGGCAGTGACAGAGATAGGACGCTCAGTAGGAAGTGACAGAGATAGGACTCACAGTAGGCAGTGACAGATATAGGACTCACAGTAGGCAGTGACAGAGATAGGATGCACAGTAAGCAGTGACAGAGATAGGACTCACAGTAGGCAGTGACAGAGATAGAACTTACAGTAGACAGTGACAGAGATAGGACTCACAGTAGGCCGTGACAGAGATAGGACTTACAGTAGACAGTGACAGAGATAGGACGCACAATAGGCAGTGACAGAGATAGGACTCACAGTAGGCAGTGACAGAGATAGGACGCACAATAGGCAGTGACAGAGATAGGACTCACAGTAGGCAGTGACAGAGATAGGACGCACAGTAGGCAGTGACAGAGATAGGACTCACAGTAGGCAGTGACAGAGATAGGACGCACAATAGGCAGTGACAGAGATAGGACTCACAGTAGGCAGTGACAGAGATAGGACGCACAGTAGGCAGTGACAGAGATAAGACTCACAGTAGGCAGTGACAGAGATAGGACTCACAGTAGGTAGTGACAGAGTTAGGATGCACAGTAGGCAGTGACAGAGATAGGACTCACAGTAGGCAGTGACAGAGATAGGACTCACAGTAGGCAGTGACAGAGATAGGATGCACAGTAGGCAGCTCTTTACAACATAATATTTAAATTGTAAGAGTTGACAAGACTTCATATAAGGTGACAAAGGATGAAGTCAGCATGATGTGACAATAGCACTGTTGTTGAACTATGTTAGAGTTCAATTAAAGTTAGACTACGGTTTAAAAAAAACCTGTCATTCACTGAACAGTGAACAGGACATTTTTCTGATGGTTTTTTGTTTGTAAATGTCCCCTGAAGTTTGCTGATACTTGAGGTACTGAAGCAGCAATTTAAATATTGCGTTAACAAATATTGACTGTGTCATCATAATAGATAATGTTATTGACTATAAGATGACATCAAGTAACTTAGACTCTCTGAGTGTGTACAAAGTAGACATGTTGACAGCCCATGCAGTCATGTTTCTTAAGACTTCTAGTACTGGTGAGTTACCTGTATGGGATCTCGCTTTTAATCACTCATCTTAGAAATTCTGTACTGTTTACAAAAAAAATGAGACAACCAACCTGGCTCACTGACACTGAACCAGCCTGGCTCGCTGACACTGAACCACCCTGGCTCAATGACACTGAACCAACCTGGCTCACTGACACTGAACCAACCTGACTCACTGACACTGAACCAGCCTGGCTCACTGACACTGAACCAACCTGGCTCATTGACACTGAACCAACCTGGCTCACTGACACTGAACCAACCTGGCTCACTGACACTGAACCAGCCTGGCTCATTGACACTGAACCAACCTGATTCACTGGCACTGAACCAGCCTGGCTCACTGACTAAATCCCCTAGTACTAGTACCTGGTAGTCTGACAGCTATATATACAGTCTGACCATTATTATTTATTATTGGTACCAGCAATATGAGCATGTATCAGCAGTAACATGAGCATGTATCAGCAGTAATATGAGCATGTATCAGCAACATGAGCATGTATCAGCAAAATTAACATGTATCAATAACTTGAGCATGTATCATCAGTAATATGAGCATGTATGACAACAATATGAGCATGTATCAGCAACATGAAGCAATATGGGCATGTATGAGCAATATGAATATGACATTATATTAGCAATATGAGCACGTATCAGCAGTATACAAAACAATTAAACATTACACGTTTGATCAACTCTTTTTGCGTGGCCTTGTACGAATTCATTTGTCAGTTTATGTTATTTTGATGGTGATTCTGTGTGGAATTATTACACATTGTTGTAATTATTGCTTGGTAGACATTACTCACTGGGCGGTTGATGTGCAAATACTGATAATAAAAATCATCAATGATGAATTTTAGTTGTTTTTTATTTAATCCTGACACTATGTCTGCATACTAAATATGGAAGTGCAGCAAATATGACATTGACGATGGTATAAAATAAGAGTAAATATTTGATGGCCCTATTCTTTGCATAATGCACGTAGTCGGATGTAGACGTTATCTCACGTAGGAGAATTGAGAACATTTTATTTCCAGTCAGGTGACTCTTTGTAAGGTAATTTTGTTTTGAGTATGTATTACTACATACGTGTTTCTTGCTTAGTTCATACCAACAATGTTTTGACGGACACGGTATGTTTCTGAGTTCACATCAACACTGTTTAGACTGACATGGTATGTTTCTTAGTTTATGTCAACAATGTTTAGACTAACTTAATACGTATCTGAGTTAACTTGACGAGGGTATTTGTGCAGAGTGCAGCGACAGGATGTTTTTGTGCGGAGTACAGCGACAGGATGTGTTTGTGCAGAGGGCAATGACAGGATGTGTTTGTGTGGAGTGCAGCGACAGGATAGGATGTTTTTGTGCAGAGTGCAGCAGCAGGATGTGTTTGTGTGGAATGCAGTGACAGTATGTGTTTGTGCAGAGTGCAGCAACAGGATGTGTTTGTGTAGAGTGCAGTGACAGGATGTGTTTGTACAGAGTGCAGCGACAGGATGTGTACAACGACAAGATGTGTTTGTGTGGAGTGTAGCAACAGGATGTGTTTGGGCAGAGTGCAGCGACAGGATGTGTTTGTGCGGAGTACAGCGACAGGATGTGTTTGTGCAGAGTGCAGCGACAAGATGAGTTTATGTGGAGTGCAGCGACAAGATGACTTTCTGTGGAGTGCAGCGACAAGATGTGTTTGTGCAGAGTACAACGACAGGATGTGTTTGTGCGGAGTACAGCGACAGGATGTGTTTGTGCAGAGTGCAGCGACAAGATTAGTTTCTGTGGAGTGCAGCGACAAGATATGTTTGTGCAGAGACAGGATGTGAGGCCCACAAGTGACTGGCTGCCACGCTGTCTCTCACCTTTAGAATGACATTCACAAAGAGCAACCCCGCCGGCTGCACCAGTACCTAACAATGCCTCCGACAGACTCACATCTATTATTGATAAATGATTGGTTGTATATAAAAACTTTGAGGTGACACGGTGGCCTGTTGATGACAATGATGGCTGCAGGAGGACGTGGTGACACTGTGGCCATTGCACTCTGGCCCCTGGTCACCATTGACATCAGTCATAGGACAATGTCCCTGCAGAAGTGAATACACATAGACAGCTCTGGTCTTCTAGTTCTCATCTCCCTGTTTAATCTTATCCTCTTTGTCTCATCAGCTCCTCAGTGTAATCAGCATTAAAAATGGAACATCAGCACTAAATAAAAGTGCAAGAAAACACCCAAGAGTTGTTTCATAGTAATGCTTAAGAGCCTAAAACCAGTGTCCCCTTAAAAGTTAAAGGAACAAAAAACAAGGCACTAACTAAAATCCATTTTCCATGTGTATACAAAGTAGAACATTGTATGTAAAATTTTGTCAACATAAAAAAAATACATTTTCAGGTGAAGCACAATACTGGGCCAAAAAAGGAGGACATGAGTATCAAAAACAAGAAGTGCTTAAAATAAATGAAAAACTCTTAGATGGTAGCCAAGATACATCTACACTTAAAATTAAAGAAGGTAAGATATCTTTACTTACTGTTATGTGGCGCAATGCCAAGTGTACGTAGTCGAAGTTCAACATGGTGTCTTTTAACTAAAATAAAATGAAAATGTGAAACCCTTCAGAAATCAAAATTTGCTTGACTGATGTATGCCAGTACGTCATCAGAATCCAGACTTTTAAAATGTTAAGAATGCTCAGAGCACTCTGGACCTGAAATGGTGAACACTGTAACTTACGTTATCCACCACAACCACAGTTTTTTACAATAACAACAATAAACAGGCAGAATGTGTTTTTTATCTCTTCTTTCTTCATGGGCCTAAGTTACAGCGCGAATGTTATCAATAGCAACTGTCCACAAAGAAGCTGGTTAGTACGGAGTAAATATTGTGCGACTCCACTTGTAGTAAAATCCGATTTTAAACCTGTCTGTGTCGCGATTCCCGCAGAAAGTTTATATTTAATTAACTAGACAATCTCGTCATACTGTAATGTCACAATAGAAATATACGTGCAAGAACTGGCCTTTTTGATGCTTTCATAGCATGTTTACAAGGATAGCTTTTGGGTTGAAATGAGCATCAAAATGAGTTATTGTGCGGTATTCCAATGTAATACAAACACTAGTCATGATAGAGGAACAAGAGGTTATCTTATGTTTCCACATTAATCCAATTTTGTTCAAAAGACGAAGGCTGAAGTAAGCTAACTTCCAGTACAACATCGACGAACCTTTGTCTTTGGCTCGTTTTTAAATTTGTGACGAATAGTTTTGACTGGGACCATGGAAAATAATCTACATCAGTAAACATGCACAACAAAACAAATATTTTATCCAGCTGTAGAAAGAAACATATGATATCATAATATTAATATATATCAATACTTGACGGAAGAGTTGCATATATATATTATATATATGTTGTTACTTTTTGTTTTACTATCAGGAGATCTTGGTTCAAGCCTCATATCGGACCTTTTATGACAGTCTTTTTTGTTTATCTTTCCACAAAGTAATATAAATCAAACCATTTTTAGTCCTTTGGGCTGTAGGTCCAACAGACTTATGCCATCACTTTGCATCTGCTGTGTGCCGTTAGCTGCCATATCTCAGAAACTGTACAGCAACTTTTTCTCTAATTTTGCATAGATGTTGCTTAGGGTACTGCCACTATGCACGAGAAATCTGTATTTGATTGAATCATTCTTAGGGCCCTCCCAGGGCCCCCGCAACTGGTAAATTTTTACATTTTGCCTATTTAAAAAAAAAAAACTCTTCAGTAACTTTTTCTCTGATTTTGTATAGACATTTTATGTGGTAGTGCCACTATACACAAGAAATCTGTATGTGATTGAATCATTCTAAGGGCACCTCAAGGCCTCCAAAATGTTAAATTTGTACTACTATTTCCCTACTGCTGTAAGCCTCCTGCAGCCACTGATCTCAATTTATAATTGGATAGTGGACTTTGCCCTATCTCTGATAACTGGGGTGGCTGAGTGGTGCCAGCTGTAAACCAGTGTATTGGACTAGCTTTAGCTCACTGCCTCCATGTGGGCTATAACTATAATGTGTAATGGTAATCCCTACACAATGGCAGAACCTGAGAAACTTTAAAACAGCAATAGACATAATTATCAATGCAATATAAAGATATGATCTAGGATTAAAATAAAATAACTTAGGTATCAAATAATATATTAAATAAAAGCTTAGGTATACTCAAAAAGGTTAAAGCATATTTAGCCAAAATTATAAGGAATATTATTCAGATGTTTTACTATACATGTTGCAGCTATTACTTCACTCCAATTCTATCAGTATTATGTCATTAATTGTTACTCTTTTTAAGTCAAAATGCACGCTATGTATATGTACCTTGTGAACAAATAAAGTTTGATCATAGTTCATCTCTTTCTTCTTTCCATTCTGGGGGAGGGTGGTTGGGGCAAAATCAGAATAGAAAATGTGTGCACATTTTCTTAAACAACCTTTAACTGTGCTACATGCAAGATTGCAGCTTACCAACTCTCCTGCAAGATCTCTACAACCACTGGTAATCGGCCTAAATAGCAGAGTATCGGGATAAAATTTACAGTATTTTTAATAACACATTACATTATATATACAATCTTCACGAAACGGTCTACTCAAATATTTTAGTTCCAGGTGTACCTTCACTGGCATGCATATAGTCTCCATTAAACATGTAAACATTTTACTTCCATCATAACCCTTAATGATCTGCAACTATGATTCACCAAAAACATTTAATTAATAATTACAAACTCACAATATAGTCTAAAGGACTTCTGGCCCTTTTGGCCCATTTTTATAATATGCACTTTTTGTAAAAAAAATTGCAATTTTTAGTATTGATTTATTGGGCCATTTTGTTTATCTCATCTTTTAGAAGAGAGTATGTTTAATCATCAGGTATAAGGAACCAACAACTTTAATAACTTGTTGGTCCCTTCACTCCCTTATTCCAGGTGGTTATGCCAGGAAGTAATAGGTCCCATACATGGGCTAGGTGACAGTACCATGTTGGTATTATCTCACCCTAGGGCTAGGTGACAGGACCATGTTTGTATTACCTCACCCTAGGGCTAGGTAACAGGACCATCTTGGTATTACTCATCCTAGGGCTAGGTGACAGGACCATGTTGGTATTACCACACACTAGGGCTAGGTGACAGGACCACGTTGGTATTACCTCACCCTAGGGCTAGGTGACAGGACCATGTTGGTATTACCTCACCCTAAGGCTAGGTGACAGGACCATGTTGGTATTACCTCACTCTAGGGCTAGGTGACAGGACAATGTTGGTATTACCTCACACTAGGGCTAGGTGACAGGACCATGTTGGTATTACTCACCCTAGGGCTAGGTGACAGGACCACGTTGGTATTACCTCACCCTAGGGCTAGGTGACAGGACCACGTTGGTATTACCTCACCCTAGGGCTAGATGACAGGACCATGTTGGTATTATCTCACCCTAGGGCTAGGTGACAGGACCATGTTGGTATTACCTCACCCTAAGGCTAGGTGACAGGACCATGTTGGTACTACCTCACACTAGGGCTAGGTGACAGGACCATGTTGGTATTACCTCACCCTGGGGCTAGGTGACAGGACCATGTTGGTATTACCTTACCGTAGGGCTAGGTGACAGGACCATGTTGGTATTACCTCACCCTAGGGCTAGGTGACAGGACCATGTTTGTATTACCTCACCCTAGGGCTAGATGACAGGACCATGTTAATATTCACCCTAGGTGTCAAGACCATGTTGGTCCTATCCAGCCCTAGGTGACAGTCACCACTTGCTGTGTATGTAGACTGCTGTGGCAGTGTGTGACACTGTCAGCAGGTGACAGGAGGTCAATCAGTGCTTGCTGCTGGTGCCACACAGTCTTGCAGTAATGACCTCATCAGTGAAGTGCTGATTAAATGAGACTGATTTATTGGCTGATTCTGGTGGGTTAGTGCTAATGCTGATGCCATTACGTTGATGTGCTAAACTATGTTATATTATGCTATGTTATAGTAATACTGTTGATATATGTAGATAGGTAATGTGTCCTGTGATGTATCATGATGTATCATGATGTATCATAGGTGTACTGTGTACAGTGACTACTGTAGTAGTCTGTACTGTGTACAGTGACGCCAGGAACACTGACACCAGGAACACTGATGCCAGCAACACTGACGCCAGGAAAACTGACACCAGGAACAATGACACTAGGAGCCCTGATGCCAGGAACACTGATGCCAGGAACATTGACACCCAGAACACTGACACCAGGAACCCTGATGCCAGGAACACTGACGCCAGGAACACTGACACCAGGAACACTGACGCCAGGAACACTGACACCAGGAGCCCTGATGCCAGTAATATTGATGCCAAGAGCCCTGACGCCAGGGTCTCTGATGCCAGTCCTAAACATATTTCATGATTGCAATGCATTGTTACATGAGTAAAACTATTTCAATGCCAGTGAAACCACAAATGTTATATCTCGAGCTGATTACAAATACATTATTAAATGGTAAATGCAACAGGGTGAAAGCTTGCTAATGTCTGAGTTTCTGCAAAGGTCTTCCCAGTCCACTCTGCAATATTGTCTGACCATCTCTTCCTCTGTCTTCCCTGTCTTCTTATCCCTGGCACTGTTCCTTATAGTATTGTTTTTGTGAGCCCCCTTGATCATGTTACATGACCATACCATCTCAGTTTCCTCTTTTTTACTGTGGTCAGCAGGTCTTCGTAATGTCCCACATGTTGAGTGATGATTTTTCTGATTTCATTGTTGGTGATTTGGTCTGTGTAGGAAATACCGATGATTCTTCGGTAGCATTTAATTTCCACTGCAGCAATTCTTCTTTGCAGTTCCGCTGTGAGGGTCCATGATTTGTGTGTTTGTAAAAAATAACTTGTGCAAATGTTACTTTTTAGTCCTTTGGGCCGAAGGTCCAACAGACTTATGCCATCACTCTGTGTCCGCAATGTGCCGTCTGCCGTTAGCTGCCATATTTCAGAAACCGTTCAGCAACTTTTCTCTAATTTTGCATAGACATATCTTAGGGTACTGCCACTATGCACGAGAAATCTGTAATTAATTTAATCATTCTAAGGGCCCCCCCTAGGCCTCCAAAAGCTTGTACATTTTGACATTTTATCAATTTTTTTGAAAAACTCTTCAGTAACTTTTTCTCTGATTTTGCTTAGACATTTCATGTGGTAGTGCCAGTATACACAATAAATCTATATTTGATTGAATCGTTCTAAGGGCACCTCAGGACCCCCAAAATGTTAAATGTCCTATAATTTCCCTACTGCTGTAAGCCTCCTGCACTGATGTCTGTTTATAACTGGATAGTGGACTTTGCCCTATCTCTGATCACTGGGGTGGCTGAGATTATGCTGTAAGCCTGTGTATTGGACTAGCAATGGACTAACCTGCCATTGTCCCAGTATCAAACAGCAAGCCTCCATGTGGGCTGTAACTATAATGTGTAATGGGAATCCCTACTGCACTGGGAGAACCTGAGAAACTTTAAAACAGCAATATACATAATTATCAATGCAGTATAAACATATGATCTAGGATTAAAATAAAATAACTTAAGTATAAAATAATATATCAAATGACTTAGGTATACATGAAAAGGTCAAATCATATTTAGCCAAAAAATTATTATAAGGAATACTATTCAGATGTTTAACTATACATGTTGCAGCTATTACTTCACTCCAATTCTATCAGTATTATGTCATTAATTGCTACTGTTTTTAAGTAAAAATGCATGCTATGTATATGTACCTTGTGAACAAATAAAGTTTGATCATAGTTCATCTCATTCTTCTTTCCATTCTGGAGGAGGGTGGTAGGGGCAAAATCAGAACAGAAAATGTGTGCACATTTTCTTAAACAACCTTTAACTGTGCTACATGCAAGATTGCAGCTCACTAACTCGCCTGCAAGGTTTCTACAACAACTGGAAATCGGCCTAAATAGCAGAGTATCGTGATAAAACTCTACAGTATTTTTAATAACACATTAACTAATATATACAATCTTCACGAAACGGTCTACTCGAATATTTTATTTCCAGGTGTACCTTCACTGGCATGCATATCGTCTCCATTAAACATGTAAACATTTTACTTCCATCATAACCCTTAATGATTTGCAACTATGATTCACCAAAAAACATTTCATTAATAATTACAGACTCACAATATAGTCCAAAGGACTTCAGGGCCTCTTGGCCCATTATTTTCTGATATGAATCCGACACATACATTTCTGTCTTCCTTGTATACTCAGTGCATTGGTGATTAACGTTATAACATTATATGTAACAAAATTGTGATGTCCCAAATGCAGCAAGTTTACGTTGTTCCTATGATTTTGGCTGTTACAGTGACTATTTAGATATGGGCTCATCAGTAATCCTGTAGACAATGGACTTTTATTTCCAATAAATCTACTAGATGACCACCTACTCTGCAGCTGACATTGACCTTGAGTATATTGATGTTGATTCCAGGAATGGCTGCCATATGTATGACATGCAAGCCTCGTTAATAACCAAGGTATTACCATTTGTAGAACATATCAGTAACCATCTATCATGAAGCAGGTTAATAATGTATAAATGCTATTTTGAAGGAACACATGATAGCAAATTCATATAAGTATAACATAACCCATATGTTTTAAAGTAGTATAAAGTTTGCAGTGTAAAACATGAATTATTTAAGTGCCTATTTTGTAGAAGACAAACAGAAAAAACAAATATCAGGTCATATTTTGAAGGCAGTGGATGTTGAAAAGGAAATTTTTCTATTTATAAATTATACTATGGTCGATTATTTCAAACTCATATTTCAAACAAGTGATATATGGCAGCGATTCCCAGTCATTTTTGCTCCGCGTATCCCATAAGGTCTGAGACGATTGTCAGTGTATCCCCATAATTTTAACATTAAATCTGTAGACTATAAAAACATATTTTACACTCAGTTCAATGATAACATATAATCTTATTAATGAAATAAAAAAGTACGCCAAATTTATAATAACAAATATTTAAAAATAACTAGAGGGATGACTTAGCCTTTCAAATTTCAAGATCAGAGACTCAATTTGGGAAGCAGTTTTGGACAGGCAGATCCGGATATCATCCGTGACACAGTCATACTCGATGTTTGGTGTCCGTGCAGAACAACGCCAAGAATCCTTGTTCACATAAATATGTGGACGGAAAATAAACAATGCCATCATGGAGACATCATACAGAGTCGAATACAACACGCCCATCTTAGACGAGAACTTGGCCAGGAGAAGATTATCGGAAATATTGTAAATAAAAATAAAATTCCAAAAGTCTTCCTAACTCGCATGCCGTCTGCTAAGGATAATGCACTTCCATGCTGAATGGATGCATGTCGGAGTAAATTTGCATGTTTCGCACTGAAAGTTAATTTGGAATTCTATTTGGCGTTGACACCTGCATAAGTTGCCCCATGGTTCCCTTCACAATTTCTTCATCAACAAACGCTGCGTTGAGATGATCTGACATGTCAGATAATTAAGATAATATACAAGATGTTGAAGTGTCCTTAGTTGACATTGCCTTCCCATAATTCCAGCATCACGATAACTATTTGTATTTTAAGTTAGCCACCTGCAAGGGTTAACCTCTTTCTCAAAGCATTTTCGTCACTTTTCCATATAGATGTGGTCAAACAATTTGGCAACTCATCTTTTAGCCATTCCTTTTTAATAGTTCCATGTTCTCTGTGACAGTCAATAGACCGTGGTGTGGAAGAGTTGCGTCTCTTGGTCCATGTTCTCTGTGACAGTCAATAGACCGTGGTGTGGAAGAGTTGCGTCTCTTGGTCCATGTTCTCTGTGACAGTCAATAGATCGTGGTGTGGAAGAGTTGCGTCTCTTGGTCCATGTTCTCTGTGACAGTCAATAGACCGTGGTATGGAAGAGTTGCGTCTCTTGGTCCATGTTCTCTGTGACAGTCAATAGACCGTGGTGTGGAAGAGCTGCATCTCTTGGTCCATGTTCTCTGTGACAGTCAATAGACCGTGGTGTGGAAGTGCTGCATCTCTTGGTCCATGTTCTCTGTGACAGTCAATAGACCGTGGTGTGGAAGAGCTGCATCTCTTGGTCCATGTTCTCTGTGACAGTCAATAGACCGTGGTGTGGAAGAGTTGCGTCTCTTGGTCCATGTTCTCTGTGACAGTCAATAGACCGTGGTGTGGAAGAGTTGCGTCTCTTGGTCCATGTTCTCTGTGACAGTCAATAGACCGTGGTGTGGAAGAGCTGCGTCTCTTGGTCCATGTTCTCTGTGACAGTCAATAGACCGTGGTGTGGAAGAGGTGCGTCTCTTGGTCCATGTTCTCTGTGACAGTCAATAGACCGTGGTGTGGAAGAGGTGCGTCTCTTGGTCCATGTTCTCTGTGACAGTCAATAGACCGTGGTGTGGAAGAGGTGCATCTCTTGGTCCATGTTCTCTGTGACAGTCAATAGACCGTGGTGTGGAAGAGCTGCATCTCTTGGTCCATGTTCTCTGTAACAGTCAATAGACCATGGTATGGAAGAGCTGCGTCTCTTGGTCCATATTCTCTGTAACAGTCAATAGACCGTGGTGTGGAAGAGCTGCATCTCTTGGTCCATGTTCTCTGTAACAGTCAATAGACCGTGGTGTGGAAGAGCTGCGTCTCTTGGTCCATGTTCTCTGTGACAGTCAATAGACCGTGGTGTGGAAGAGCTGCATCTCTTGGTCCATGTTCTCTGTGACAGTCAACAGACCGTGGTGTGGAAGAGCTGCATCTCTTGGTCCATGTTCTCTGTGACAGTCAATAGACCGTGGTGTGGAAGAGCTGCATCTCTTGGTCCATGTTCTCTGTGACAGTCAATAGACTGTGGTGTGGAAGAGCTGCGTCTCTTGGTCCATGTTCTCTGTAACAGTCAATAGACCATGGTGTGGAAGAGCTGCGTCTCTTGGTCCATGTTCTCTGTAACAGTCAATAGACCGTGGTGTGGAAGAGCTGCGTCTCTTGGTCCACATGAATCTCTTGACAAAAGTAGAATCGAATATTGTGAGTGCTGGATTTGGTGGTATTTACCACATTGACAACATCATCATTCAAAATATACTCTTAGCTCTGGCGGGACTACCTTTGAAACGAAGTGTATCTATGGATCATGCAATGAAGTATTTTTTAATGGTAAAACATATCACCTCCTTCATCCACTCAGGAAAAAACTGCTATGCATGACCAGTGTGATAATGTAAATGGACCCCAGTAGTAAATGGAACTGTTTATGTTGTTAGTGCTTAGTGATTTAAACACAATAAACGTGGTTCACTGATGTCTGTAGATAAATAATGTACTATCCTGAAAGACAAAATTGTACCAAGAGAGTTGTCATAACAATGTTAATAACTGTACAGAATACCGAACTGACCATTGCTGATTTCAGTCACTATGGTTTGGACTCGTTTTTTGAACAGTTCTGTGTTTTGTTATAGCACGTACACCAATTGACCATTTCTAACTCAATACAGTAGAAATTTGATTTTTATAGGAGGGTCCATTTTCAACACTGTAGTAAATGGACCCCTGATTCATATACGACGGGGGTCCATTTACAATACCACACACGCATACCCTCGCACATTGTTCCACGATAATCCCTCGGCCTCAAAATATGTGGAGGCCTCTTGAAAAACATCTTCGCTCTTAGTGAATTCCAAACAATGATAGAACAAGAACTCTCCCTTGAGGTCTCCATCTTTGGTGTAAAGCACGAACACGAGTAGCACACAAGATACCGAAATCATTATTACCCTCGGGGGTACACATACCCTAGTTTGGCAACCGCTGATATATGGTATGATCTTTGTTCAAACTGTTTGTCCATTTGATCATTCTGAACAATAATATCACTTTATATGGCTGTTTCACAAGGAGCCAGTGTTTGTGATATAACTCACTGGAGACAAAGGAGCCAGTGTTAGTGATAGAACTCACTGGAGACAAAGGAGCCAGTGTTTGTGATATAACTCACTGGAGACAAAGGAGCCAGTGTTAGTGATAGAACTCACTGGAGACAAAGGAGCCAGTGTTTGTGATAGAACTCACTGGAGACAAAGGAGCCAGTGTTAGTGATAGAACACACTGGAGACAAAGGAGCCAGTGTTATTGATAGAACTCACTGGAGACAAAGGAGCCAGTGTTTGTGATATAACTCACTGGAGACAAAGGAGCCAGTGTTATTGATAGAACTCACTGGAGACAAAGGAGCCAGTGTTTGTGATAGAACTCACTGGAGACAAAGGAGCCAGTGTTATTGATAGAACTCACTGGAGACAAAGGAGCCAGTGTTTGTGATAGAACTCACTGGAGACAAAGGAGCCAGTGTTTGTGATATAACTCACTGGAGACAAAGGAGCCAGTGTTATTGATAGAACTCACTGGAGACAAAGGAGCCAGTGTTTGTGATAGAACTCACTGGAGACAAAGGAGCCAGTGTTATTGATAGAACTCACTGGAGACAAAGGAGCCAGTGTTTGTGATAGAACTCACTGGAGACAAAGGAGCCAGTGTTTGTGATATAACTCACTGGAGACAAAGGAGCCAGTGTTATTGATAGAACTCACTGGAGACAAAGGAGCCAGTGTTATTGATAGAACTCACTGGAGACAAAGGAGCCAATGTTTGTGATAGAACTCACTGGAGACAAAGGAGCCAGTGTTTGTGGTATAACTCACTGGAGACAAAGGAGCCAGTGTTAGTGATATAATTCACTGGAGACAAAGGAGCCAGTGTTTGTGATAGAACTCACTGGAGACTAAGGAGCCAGTGTTTGTGATAGAACTCACTGACTGACATAGGAGGAATAACAGTTTACAACTGGTCAAATTTTTTATGACATATCACATGATCTTATTTTTGTGACTGTCTGTGGTCACTGTATGCAGAGGTAATTAACAAGCGGTACGTTGATTAGGAATATTGCCGTAACGAAGATGCTGTCTTGTTGGAAGTGTGAGGGTGTGGGTGGTTTGGGCCTTGTCTTGTCACTTGACATAACATTACTGACATTGTTAGCAGTGGCAGAAGAACAGTCCCTGTTGGCTATATTAACAATAATTAGACTCTTCGCCAGTCTCAACACTTATTAATCTCTTGTTGTCTTCATAATAGATACATATGGTAAATTGACACTGTTTTTGCAGTGTTTTCTACAGAAGGCCAAAGACAAATTGAGGTAATTCATAGACAAAATGTCACCTTGACTGCTCACTGACAGGGAGGTGTTCACTGGCTGGGAGGTGTTCACTGACAGGGAGGTGTTCACTGGCTGGGAAGTGTTCACAGGCTGAGAGGTGTTCACAACCTAGGAGGTATTCACAGACTGAGAGGTGTTCACAGACTGGGAGGTGTTTACAGTGGTGACCTTCTGCATGTGACTGATGATGTCTCATTAATGTTGGAGCAGGTTGAGGCAGCATTAATTGGGATCATGTTGTCAATTGGGTGGCAGCTTGTCAAGGGCCAAGGGGCTTGTTACAGACACTAGTTATGGCATGTCTACCTGGCTGCTGCTGCTGCTGCTGCTGCTGCTGCTACCACCATTGCTACTACTGCTGTTAGTGCTACTGCTGCTGCTGTTACAGCTGCTGCTGTTAATGCTACTGCTGCTGCTGCTGTAACAATACTGATTACAGTTGCCGTTATAATAAAACTGAGTAAATAAACTGACCAAACACTACACAGTATTAATATAATTTACAACAAATATATTTTCATATCTAAAGACAACAGGGAACTAAGAGATTTAAATGTATAATGTAGCAAAATAGCCTTCCAGCTGAGGTGATAACATGGCAGTTCACTATAAGCTCTTGGTGATTGTCTTTATGGTTAGGTCAGAGTTCAAGCAACCAAGTCTTTGATTTGATATGATACATCATATACATATTCACGGATACATCAGACACTTTCACAAAGTAATTATAATGGATGTTTGATAAATGTAGATAACATATTTTTAAATATACAGCACTATGCTTGCTTCCTACAATTGTTCAAAACAGGCCTGGGTTCAATTACATTGCAATGTAATATGTTACTGTTATTTAGTTTCTAGTTTCATTACTATTTTCTAGTTTTATTATTACATGCTATTACTATTAAATTTTTCATCGGAACTCTAGTGTATAATATCCAGTATGCATAAATATATACTTACATACTTACTTACTGCTCCTGTAACCCTGGGTCATAGGGGGCGCTGCATTGTTGAATGTTTCACCAGTCGATGCCAGTCTTCGCGGTTGTGTGCTAATCTCAGAGTTTCTGCAAAGGTCTTCCCAGTCCATTCTGCAATATTGTCTGACCATCTCTTCCTCTGTCTTCCCTATCTTCTTTTCCCCGGCACTGTTCCTTATAGTATTGTTTTTGTGAGCCCCCTTGATCATGTTACATGGCCATACCATCTCAGTTTCCTCTTTTTTACTGTGGTCAGCAGGTCTTCGTAATGTCCCACATGTTGAGTGATGATTTTTCTGATTTCATCGTTGGTGATGTGGTCCGTGTAGGAAATACCGAGGATTCTTCAGTAGCATTTCATTTCCATTGCAGCAATTCTTCTTTGCAGTTCCGCGGTGAGGATCCATGATTCGCATGCATATGGAAAGGACCAGTGTACGTACTAGTTTAAGTTTGGATTTCAGTGCGATGTTCTTGTCTCTCCAAACTTGTTTCAATTTTGCCAGGGCTGCTAATTTTCACACAAACCTTGCAAGGATTTCGTTTCTGGAACCCTCGTCATTGATGATAGCTCCGAGGTACTTGAATTGACTTACTGTTTCCAGTTCGTGTCCATTGGCAGTTATTCGGGACCTCATTGCATTTTTGCTGTTTGTCATTAGCTTGGTTTTTTCTGTGCTAATTTCCATTCAATATCTGGCTGATGTTTCGTCCAGACGGTTCACAAGGTTGTCATCAGCGAACCGTAGGTTGGTGATGATGCATCCTCCAATGTTGACTGTGCCAGTGTGATCTTCCAGGGCATCTGTCATTATTCGTTTAAATATATACAACCCCCCAAATAAAACTATCATAAAAATGATCTAGTATTATTTATACTGTCTAAGGATAGAACATATTTTTATTTCAATACGTTACTGGAACATAACTTGGTAGATTATAATTAGTGTAATTAAACGATATTGCTCTACCACTGCTTGGAGGACAGCAGTTATTGGATCAAGTTCAAATATACCAGGACGTTTTTCACACCTGCAGTAGCTTAGGCTCATTTAGTGCAGACAGCCACTAAATCCTTAGCCTTTGTGTGAAAAAAGGATACAGCTGTAGTTGGTAAGAGAACAGACTTCAAAGTATCACTGAACCCCATGTAAGCAATGCAGCAGTCACACTGTCACAGTGTCTCCTGCTATGAAAACTCATAAACACCAGGGTGAAACTCACTCACCAAGGGCCATGATTCACACAGGGGAGTAATTGTAAAGCCAGGAGAAACTAGAAAGTATAATGGTGGGATGAATTATGAAAAAAAGCTGGCATTATGGGTTCTTCTTGGGGGTGATAGATGAACCCCTGAAGGTGTGTTGTCTGAGATGAAAAGCTTCTAGTTGGTTGATATACGTGATTGTGATGTCACGCCTACTTCGCGTTTGTCATTTTAGCAGCCGTTTGAAAGTGGATGGAGCTTATACCATGAAATCAGATAGTGGTGCCTCAATCGGTAGATTGGTGAACTGTGTTGATGAAACAACATCGTTCGCAGTGTCTAAGACACCGAAACGGGCCCGGTTGTAGGTCCGTTTTTAGTTAATTTTAGGAATCATTATCAGGAAACCATTTATATGTTTGAATAGCAGAAAGCTTAAACTTTCAAACGACGTCAATATTGTTGGGATCCGACGAACCGAACCTAGTACAGCAGTCGTTCAAAAGGCATTTTTGGAACGTGTTTGACAGTTGTTCATTTTTCGCTCTCGCATATCTATTTTTAGTCCTTTGGCCAAAGGTCCAAGGGACTATTGCCATCTCTCTGCGTCCGCCGTCCTTCGTCCGCCGTCCACCGTTAGCTGCCGTATCTCAGAAACCGTTCAGCAACTTTTTCTCTAATCTAAGAAATCTGTATTTGATTGAATCATTCTAAGGGCACCTAAGGGGCCCCCAAAGTGCAAAAGTTTTACATTATCTAGTGATGTGGTTTTGAGAAGGGCCCTTGAGACCACCCCCAACAGTAGATTTTGTTTAATGTGCCACAAAGTCAACACCATGACTAAACTCTGCAGCCAAGTGCTACTGTTCCATTGAGACCTTGACTAATCTTTAATTGGGCACAGCGCCCAGGCAGAGTAGACACACTTGACTCCTGTTAGACTGAACAGTTGCCTAACACTTATTATCTTCAAAACTATTGATTTTCTATAATTGCAAGTTGTGTTTATTTTGATGTTCATTTAATTATTATAAAATGATGTAACAGTGGTGTCTATTGGTTAAAGATGTATTGTCTGTAGAAACCTGTAGGTGACAAACATAGAAAATTAATATTCTGCCACCTGTAGGTAACAAACATAGAAAATTTATATACCATTAGAAGAGTTGACATAGTTCCGCTATACACTATATATGTAAATTTAACCAGCTGCCATGTCAAGTCCGTTATAATTGTGACTGACAGTGTTCAAAATGATTCAGGTAAATAGCAAATAACAAAGGACACAAGTTTTCTCCTTGCCATACCTATACATCACATGAGAAGAAGGCTGACACAGCCTGGCCCTGATTTATACATGATTTAGCATTTTTGTACATGTTGTATACAACTTTCAACACAATACCATTAATACCGCATGAAATTATCTTAGACCACAGGGAGGACCGACCGGTCTACTAAATCAAATGCTTTCTTATAATCGATGAAGGCACAATAAAGCCTTTTGCGTCGAGACATATTTGAACACTGCCTGTTCTTCACCTATTACATTCGCTTTGTTTAGGCATGTGGTCAGTCTGGTGTTCTGAACAATCACTAAGGATTAATGAACACTTGTGCAGAATGTCACCCACTTGGCAGGTTTAATAATTGATCTATTCAGCAATGAGGACACTGCTTAGGCCTCACTCTGGACACTGTCACTCACAGTGTTGTGTATTGTCTTAGTTGGTGCATTGAGCTAATCTACTTGACCATGAATCAGTGGTGGCTCTGGTTGTGTATTACACCCAGCTGTGGAGCTAAGATTCTCTGCCTGCTGTTGTTTGATGGAAACTGTGACTAATGTGTAATTGGTCACTGGCAGTAGCTTGTGTCAACAGACAGCATTAAGCCACTAGACCCCTGTTAAACTGGACAGTTGCCTGTAGGTTTTAAACTGTGTTAAACAGTGAGTCTACCTTTTGCTCTCAAATAATCTGTCCTCTTAGTTTTACATATGAAGACATAATCTGGCATAACTTGATAAGTCTTTGTAGCAGCACATTTGTACTTCCAGTCTATCATTGCAACATAACATACATATTACATGCTGTGTGCCACATTTGAATGTTGTGCATGTAATATTTCCATGCAATCCATTTGCATATATAATGTAAAACTTCAACAGCCGTTTTCTTCATTTTCACTTTTTGATCCCTACCATGTTCAATGCTCCATAACTTTTGCAAATTTTTGTAGCAGTCATATATTGTTTGAAACCATGTAAAACACCCTACCAAACCTTTACAAGGATGTAAGAAAACAATGTTACAATTTTTCCGACTTATCACTCATTTGGTCAGCCGGAGTCACATATAGACATATTAGTCCAAAGGACTTCAGGGCCACTTGGCCCATTTTTGATAATATGCATGTGTGTACATGCACACATGTCTATTGTGGCTGCATGATGGGTCTGTCATGGCTGTCTGATGGGTCTGTCATGGCTGTCTGGTGGGTCTGTCATGACTGTCTGATGGGTCTGTCATGACTGTCTGGTGGGTTTGTCGTGACTGTCCGTCATGGCTGTCTGGTGGGTCTGTCGTGGCTGTCTGGTGGGTCTATCGTTTCTGTCTGGTGGTTCTGTCATGGCTGTGTGGTGGGTCTGTCGTTTCTGTCTGGTGTGTCTGTCATGGCTGTCTGATGGATCTGTCATGGCTGCCTTATAGGTCTATCATGGTTGCATAGGTCTATCATGGCTGCCTTATAGGTCTGTTATGGGTGCTTTATATGTCTGTCGTGACTGTATGATGGGTGTCATGAGTGTCTGGTGGGTCTGTCATGGCTGCCTTATAGATCTGTCAAGGCTGCCTTATAGGTCTGTCAATGACAGACCCATCAGACAGTCATGTGGGTCTGCCATGACTGTCTGGTGGGTCTGTCATGGTTGTCTGGTGGGTCTGCCATGACTGTCTGGTGGGTCTGTCAAGGTTGTCTGGTGGGTTTCTCATAGCTGTCTGTTGGGTCTGTCATGGTTGTCTGGTGGGTCTCTCATGGCTGCCCATGGCTACCTGTGCCAGTTAGTCTAGTAGTAGGACACAGCTGCACCAGGCTGATTGATAGATGTTGTGTGCCAGGTGTGTTTAATCGAAGGGATCCACACTACAGTGTGTGACTGCTGGCTATTGGTGTGGTCACACCAGCTGTACATGGCACACACGCCATTTCAACTCTACATCATTTTCCAGGCAAAATGATTAATATTGATGGTGATTTCAAAGAACGAATCACTGTCGTCTGTCTGAAATGTTTGTCTGTCATTTATAGGTACTGGTATAAATTTTCTGATATGTTTATGTGTGTTCATTACAATATTATATATATATATATATATATTTAGAGTAATATGTCAATAATTTGTATCTTTGTTTTTTCTAGCACTGTATCAAGGAGGGCTACCTCATTAAACATTCCAGCAAATCATTCCAGGTTGGTACTATATATATGTTGTTGCCATTTTGGGACAGATGACATGTTTAAACAGTCTGTCTCTTTGCAAAGTAATTTAATTTCCTTTGACATGATTTGCTAGCAACATCAAATATGACTTGGCTTGTTTCATGTGGGAGATTTCTCTATATTGAGATATATATATATATATATATATAATTTGTCAAGAAATTACCCACTTAATTCACCTAATTCACCTTCACATCTAACTCAATTTTAATAAAACCACAAGATTGGGCCAATTCTCTCTTTTCCCAGGCTCCTTGATATTTGCTGCTTGTATTAGGTGAGTTGTGTGCAGAGTTTAGTACAATCACATTCACTAGGTGTCATGTTAGTTGCACATGTAGTCCCAACGTGGCAGCAGCATCTGATCCATTGTAAGAACTGTTGATTGGAGGAAACTAATGATTGTGTCAGTAACACAGTGGCTCCTGCAACATCTCATTCACTGTTCCTGTACACAATTACACTGTTTACTACACAGCAATAATTGATTAATTGTAAACATGTTGGTAGGCAGCACTATAATTGTCTTTGCTGCTCAGTACTTCTTTAAGATTTTTAAATAATAGTTTCAACAAGTTTTTTTAAATTATTTGTATAATACACTCCTCTGTTGACACCACGTACACAATCAAAGGAGGGTTATCGTAAAAGAAAAGTGGTCCTGTCATTTATAATTTATAAGCCAATGGACGCTTCCAAGTGGTGTGGCATTTTACTGGAAACTACAAGAATTTTGGCTGTTGCCAATTTTGTCACTGAAATGTTAACAACACCATTCACTTGTTGCTGACATATCGATTGGATCCATTTGTGCCAACAAGCTAATTAAATCAATATTATAATTATGGACTGGCTTACAACCACCCATGGAGCTACAAACCAAAGGCAGTAGTTAGCACCATTACAGTATTTTGATTATTCTGTTGACCATTTCGTTTCTGGTGTTGCCAATTATGACATGTCGGTAAAGCTAATATAAAGTTACAACATTGCTCTATCATGACTCACTGTTTCCATGATTCTGTGACAGGGAGAAAAGCATATCACAAAGACACAAACACGTAATTAAATAACAACACTGTTAGTGTGTTTTAAAATACATCACCAATTGGTAGATGAGAGGTCAATAGTTCAAGGACACGAATGACCATAGAGAGAGGTGAGTGGGCCTCAGCACCAGGGATGACATACATTGACTGCCTCCAAGTTAGCATATCAGTGTAAAGATGCTATGAGAACATTTCCACAGCACAAGTTGGTAGTGTAAACAAATTAAAAAAACACATTTGGGACAGATGGTAGGCATGCCATGCAGACACTTTGATGAAACATTTACACGCCAAATTGTACATGCCCTGTTTACTTGCTTTTCTTTGGGCAACTGTTATGTCAGTGTTGTGTTTGTAGCGCGCCAGACGACGCTACTTCAAGCTGAAGGCACGCACACTCTACTACACCAAGGACACAAAGGTACGCCACTCCATCCTTGTGACTGGTCCTTGACAAGCCCATAGCTACAGCCCCCTTGGAACAGTTTTTTGGAAAATTGCAACATGTTTTTCTTTTTCAAATAATGGTCTGGATAACAGGATTTTTATTTTTCAGATATCATGATCTTGTGTTGAACCATAATGTTTTTTTTTAGGATAATATCCCTTCATCTTTGTGATTGGTCCTTGGGATACTATCCATTCATCTTTGCAATTGGTCCTTAGGAGAGTATCCCTTCATCGTTGTGATTAGTCCTTGGGATAGAGTCACTCTATCGTTGCTCACATTAATCTGAACAAAAAGGACAAATATTTTCAGTGAGCCAAGTGTTTTATGATGGGTCCACCGGCTATATGTGGTACGTGGACAGAGTATGCGGTGAGTAATGGCAGTGATGTCAAGTGTGGTGTGTGGAGAGAGTATGCAGTGAGTAAGGAAGTGATGTCAAGTGTGGTGTGTGGACAGAGTATCCAGTGAGTAATGGCAGTGATGTCAAGTGTGGTGTGTGGACAGAGTATGCAGGGAGTAAGGCAGTGATGTCAGGTGTGGCGTGTGGACAGGACAGTATGCAGTGAATAATGGCAGTGATGTCAGGTGTGGTGTGTGGACAGAGTATGCAGCGAGTAATGCAGTGATGTCAAGTGTGGTGTGTAGACAGAGTATGCAGTGAGTAATGCAGTGATGTGTGGTGTGGTGTGTAGACAGAGTATGCAGTGAGTAAGGCAGTGATGTCAAGTGTGGTGTGTGGACAGAGTATGCAGTGAGTAATGGCAGTGATGTCAAGTGTGGTGTGTGGACAGAGTATGCAGTGAGTAAGGCAGTGATGTCAAGTGTGGTGTGTGGACAGAGTATGCAGTGAGTAATGGCAGTGATGTCAAGTGTGGTGTGTAGACAGAGTATGCAGTGAGTAAGGCAGTGATGTCAGGTGTGGTGTGTGGAGAGTATGCAGTGAATAATGGCAGTGATGTCAGGTGTGGTGTGTGGACAGTATGCAGTGAATAATGTCAGTGATGTCAGGTGTGGTGTGTGGACAGAGTATGCAGTGAGTAAGGCAGTGATGTCAGGTGTGGTGTGTGGAGAGTATGCAGTGAATAATGGCAGTGATGTCAGGTGTGGTGTGTGGAGAGTATGCAGTGAATAATGGCAGTGATGTCAGGTGTGGTGTGTGGAGAGTATGCAGTGAATAATGGCAGTGATGTCAGGTGTGGTGTGTGGACAGTATGCAATGAATAATGTCAGTGATGTCAGGTGTGGTGTGTGGACAGAGTATGCAGTGAGTAAGGCAGTGATGTCAGGTGTGGTGTGTGGAGAGTATGCAGTGAGTAAGGCAGTGATGTCAGGTGTGGTGTGTGGAGAGTATGCAGTGAATAATGGCAGTGATGTCAGGTGTGGTGTGTGGAGAGTATGCAGTGAATAATGGCAGTGATGTCAGGTGTGGTGTGTGGAGAGTATGCAGTGAATAATGTCAGTGATGTCAGGTGTGGCGTGTGGACAGAGTATGCAGTGAGTAATGTCAGTGATGTCAGGTGTGGCGTGTGGACAGAGTATGCAGTGAGTAATGGCAGTAATGTCAAGTGTGGTGTGTGGAGAGTATGCAGTGAATAATGGCAGTGATGTCAGGTGTGGTGTGTGGACAGTATGCAGTGAATAATGTCAGTGATGTCAGGTGTGGTGTGTGGAGAGTATGCAGTGAGTAATGGCAGTAATGTCAAGTGTGGTGTGTGGACAGTGTGCAGTGAGTAATGGCAGTGACGTCAAGCATGGTGTGTGGACAGAGTATGCAGTGAGTAATGCAGTGATGTCAGGTGTGGTGTGTGTGCAGAGTATGCAGTGAGTAAGGCAGTGATGTCAAGTGTGGTGTGTGGACAGTATGCAATGAGTAATGACCGGGATATCAAGTGTGGTGTGTGTGGACAGAGTATGCAGTGAGTAATGACCGGGATATCAAGTGTGGTGTGTGTGGACAGAGTATGCAGTGAGTAATGACCGGGATATCATGTGTGGTGTGTGTGGACAGAGTATGCAGTGAGTAATGGCAGGGATGTCTTGTGTGGTGTGTGGACAGAGTATGCAGTGAGTAATGACAGGGATGTCTTGTGTGGTGTGAGGACAGAGTATGCTGTGAGTAATGACAGGGATGTCAAGTGTGGTGTGTGTGGACAGAGTATGCAGTGAGTAATGGCAGGGATGTCTTATGTGGTGTATGGACAGAGTATGCAGTGAGTAATGACAGGGATGTCTTATGTGGTGTGTGGACAGAGTATGCAGTGAGTAATGGCAGGGATGTCTTGTGTGGTGTGTGTGGATAGAGTATGCAGTGAATAATGACAGGAATGTATTGTGTGGTGTGTGTGGACAGAGTATGCAGTGAGTAATGACAGGAATGTCTTGTGTGGTGTGTGTGGATAGAGTATGCAGTGAGTAATGACAGGGATGTCTTGTGTGGTATGTGGACAGAGTATGCAGTGAGTAATGACATAAATGTCTTGTGTGGTGTGTGTGGATAGATTATGCAGTGAGTAATGACAGGGATGTCTTGTGTGGTGTGTGGACAGAGTATGCAGTAAGTAATGACAGGGATGTCTTGTGTGGTGTGTGGACAGAGTATGCAGTGAGTAATGACAGGAATGTCTTGTGTGGTGTGTGTGGATAGAGTATGCAGTGAGTAATGACAGGGATGTGGTGTGTGGACAGAGTATGCAGTGAGTAATGACAGAAATGTCTTGTGTGGTGTGTGTGGATAGAGTATGCAGTGAGTAATGACAGGGATGTCTTGTGTGGTGTGTGGACAGAGTATGCAGTAAGTAATGACAGGGATGTCTTATGTGGTGTATGGACAGAGTATGCAGTGAGTAATGACAGGGATGTCTTGTGTGGTGTGTGGACAGAGTATGCAGTGAGTAATGGCAGGGATGTCTTGTGTGGTGTGTGGACAGAGTATGCAGTAAGTAATGACAGGGATGTCTTGTGTGGTGTGTGGACAGAGTATGCAGTGAGTAATGGCAGGGATGTCTTGTGTGGTGTGTGGACAGAGTATGCAATGAGTAATGACAGGGATGTCTTGTGTGGTGTGTGGATAGAGTATGCAATGAGTAATGACAGGGATGTCTTGTGTGGTGTGTGTTGATAGAGTATGCAGTGAGTAATGACAGGGATGTCTTGTGTGGTGCGTGTGGACAGAGTATACAATGAGTAATGACAAGGATGTCTTGTGTGGTGTGTGGATAGAGTATGCAATGAGTAATGACAGGGATGTCTTGTGTGGTGTGTGTGGATAGAGTATGCAATGAGTAATGACAGGGATGTCTTGTGTGGTGTGTGGATAGAGTATGCAGTGAGTAATGACAGGGATGTCTTGTGTGGTGTGTGGATAGAGTATGCAATGAGTAATGACAAGGATGTCTTGTGTGGTGTGTGGATAGAGTATGCAGTGAGTAATGACAGGGATGTCTTGTGTGGTGCATGTGGATAGAGCAAGCAATGAGTAATGACAGGGATGTCTTGTGTGGTGTGTGGACAGAGTATGTAGTGAGTAATGACAGGGATGTCTTGTGTGGTGTGTGTGGACAGAGCAAGCAATGAGTAATGGCAGGGATGTCTTGTGTGGTGTGTGGACAGAGTATTCAATGAGTAATGACAGGGATGTCTTGTGTGGTGCGTGTGGACAGAGCATGCAATGAGTAATGACAGGGATGTCTTGTGTGGTGTGTGGATAGAGTATGCAATGAGTAATGGCAGGGATGTCTTGTGTGGTGTGTGTGGATAGAGTATGCAGTGAGTAATGACAGGGATGTCTTGTGTGGTGTATGGACAGAGTATGCAGTGAGTAATGACAGGGATGTATTGTGTGGTGCGTGTGGACAGATTATTTAATGAGTAATGACAAGGGATGTCTTGTGTGGTGTGTGTGGATAGAGTATGCAGTGAGTAATGACAGGGATGTCTTGTGTGGTGTGTGGACAGAGTGTGCAGTGAGTGATGGCAGGGATGTCTTGTGTGGTGTGTGGACAGAGTATGCAGTGAGTAATGACAGGGATGTCTTGTGTCGTGTGTGTGGATAGAGTATGCAATGAGTAATGGCAGGGATGTCTTGTGTGGTGTGTGGACAGAGTATGCAGTGAGTAATGACAGGGATGTCAAGTGTGGTGTGTGTGGACAGAGTATGCAATGAGTAATGGCAGGGATGTCTTGTGTGGTGTGTGGACAGAGTATGGAATGAGTAATGACAGGGATGTCTTGTGTGGTGTGTGGATAGAGTATGGAATGAGTAATGACAGGGATGTCTTGTGTGGTGTGTGGATAGAGTATGGAATGCGTAATGACAGGGATGTCTTGTGTGGTGTGTGGACAGAGTATGCAATGAGTAATGGCAGGGATGTCTTGTGTGGTGTGTGGACAGAGTATGCAATGAGTAATGACAGGGATGTCTTGTGTGGTGTGTGGATAGAGTATGGAATGACTAATGACAGGGATGTCTTGTGTGGTGTGTGTGGATAGAGTATGGAATGAGTAATGACAGGGATGTCTTGTGTGGTGTGTGTGGACAGAGTATACAGTGAGTAATGACAGGGATGTCTTGTGAGGTGTGTGGACAGAGTATGCTGTGAGTAATGACAGGGATGTCAAGTGTGGTGTGTGTGGACAGAGTATGCATTGAGTAATGGCAGGGATGTCTTGTGTGGTGTGTGGACAGAGTATGCAGTGAGTAATGGCAGGGATGTCTTGTGTGGTGTGTGGACAGAGTATGCAATGAGTAACGACAGGGATGTCTTGTGTGGTGTGTGGACAGAGTATGCAATGAGTAACGACAGGGATGTCTTGTGTGGTGTGTGGATAGAGTATTCAATGAGTAATGACAGGGATGTCTTGTGTGGTGTGTGTGGATAGAGTATGGAATGAGTAATGACAGGGATGTCAAGTGTGGTGTGTGTGGACAGAGTATGCAATGAGTAATGACAGGGATGTCTTGTGTGGTGTGTGTGGACAGAGTATACAGTGAGTAATGAGAGGGATGTCTTGTGTGGTGTGAGGACAGTATGCTGTGAGTAATGACAGGGATGTCAAGTGTGGTGTGTGTGGACAGAGTATGCAGTGAATAATGGCAGGGATGTCTTGTGTGGTGTGTGGACAGAGTATGCAGTGAATAATGGCAGGGATGTCTTGTGTGGTGTGTGTGGACAGAGTATGCAGTGAGTAATGCCAGGGATGTCTTGTGTGGTGTGTGGACAGAGTATGCTGTGAGTAATGACACGGATGTCTTGTGTGGTGTGTGTGGACAGAGTATGCAATGAGTAATGACAGGGATGTCTTGTGTGGTGTGTGTGGACAGAGTATGCTGTGAGTAATGACAGGATTGTCAAGTGTGGTGTGTGTGGACAGAGGATGCAGTGAGTAATGGCAGGGATGTCTTGTGTGGTGTGTGGACAGAGTATGCAATGAGTAATGACAGGGATGTCTTGTGTGGTGTGTGTGTGGACAGAGTATACAGTGAGTAATGACAGGGATGTCTTGTGTGGTGTGTGTGGACAGAGTATGCAGTGAGTAATGGCAGGGATGTCTTGTGTGGTGTGTGGACAGAGTATGCAGTGAGTAATGACCGGGATATCAAGTGTGGTGTGTGTGGACAGAGTATACAATGAGTAATGACAGGGATGTCTTGTGTGGTGTGTGGACAGAGTATGCAGTGAGTAATGACAGGGATGTCTTGTGTAAGTTTGTCTCCATGTTGTACATTTCCTTTTGTTGTGTTCCACAGTCTGTGATCTTCAATGAGATAGATCTGATTGGCTGCAGCGTCGCAGAATGCAGCTTGAAAACATTCAATGTCACTTTCCAGGTAAGTGTGATTGTTTAAGTCTTTTGTTGATGTCACTGTCCATCTACTTCTAGAGTCGGGTGACAACGCAAGTAATTGCTATTGGGGAGAAATTACATTACAAACAAACAAACATATCAGTTTCATAAAATATATTACAGCATACTTCACTAAGACATTTACTTCATGAGTCAACTCTAGTCACTGACCAGTGCTCTCTGTCTTTCTCTCAGACTGACCAGTGCTCCCTAAGACAGAGCAGTGATCTTTCTCTGACTGACCTATGATCTCTCTCAGACCGATGTATGATCTCTCAGACTGACCAGTGATCTCTCAGACTGACCATTCATCTTGCACAGACTGACCAATGTTCTCAGACTGACCAGTGATCTCTCTTAGACTGACCAGTGCTCTCTCTCAGACTGACAAGTACTCTCAGACTGACCAGTGTTCTCAGACTGACCAGTGCTCTCTCAGATTGACCAGTGATCCCTCTCAGACTGACCTCTGTGCTCCCAGACTGACCAGCATTCTCAGACTGACCAGTGCTCTCTCAAACTGACCAGTCTTCTCTCAGAATGACCAGTGCTCTCTCAGACTGACCAGTGTTCTCTTTCAGACTGACCAGTGATCTCTCTCGGACTGACTGATATTCTCTCAGACTGATCAGTGCTGTCTCTGACTGACCAGTATTCTTTAATACTGGCCAGTGCACTGAGACTGACCAGTGCTCTTTCAGACTGATCAGTGCTCTCTCAGACTGGCCAGTGTTCCCTCCCAGATTGACCAGTGTTCTCTTTCAGGCTGACCAGTGTTCTCTCAGACTGACCAGTGCTCTCTCAGACTGACCAGTACTCTCTCAGACTGACCAGTGCTCTCCCAGACTGATCAATACTCTCTCAGACTGACCAGTGCTCTCTCAGACTGACCAATGCTTTCTCAGACTGACCAGTGCTGACCAGGTGAAGAGTGACAATATGATTGAAAGCCGCCGCAGCTGTCTGCTGGAGATTCTGCTGAGCCTTGTAGGTTGTCTGCCTGGCTTTGTAATCCTCTCTTCATCCCAACTAATCCTGTGATGATATGAGTGGGATTAGGGAGCTTGGCATGCGTGGGGATGTAAGTGGCTGCTGCCTTCTGATGCTGTATTGGATGTCTTGGCTACAGGGCACCGCCATACTGTACTGTTGTAATCATGCATACTAGAGTACCAGGCATCTCTGAGAGTTACATATTGCTACTTGTAGTTGTATATGGATTACATGAGGTACTTGTGTAAGAATTACATGTAGTACTTGTCTAATGATTACATGAAGTATTGTATAAGGATTACATGCAGTATTTGTGTAAAGATTACATAAAATGCATGTGAAGGGTCAGATTTAGGTACTTTATGTAAGGATTATTATACATCAAGTGCTTCGGTATGGATTTTATTTACAAGTACTTTGTGGAAGGACTACATGGAATACTTTGTATAATAAGTACATGAAGTACTTTGTGTAAGGATTACATGAAGTATTTTGTATAAGGATTACATGGAGTATTTTGTGTAATGATTACATGGAGTACTTTGTGTAATGATTACATTAACTTTGTTGTGTTACGATTACACACAGTGCTTGTATTATGATTACATCAAAGTGCTTTGTGTAAGGATTACATAAAATGTTTTTTGTAAGGATTACATGAAACATTTGTAAGTATTGGAAGTTGACGTGTGATTTTATGATGACCTGTGCTGCTGAAATGATTATTACTTTCTCAGAAAGTAATAATTAACTAGAATATCATTCCAATCTATCCAGGCTTGAGTGCAGTCATTGTGCTTTTTAAGACATCCTAATTTATTACAGCTGTAGCGATGAAAAATGAAGTGACTTACAAACATTCTTTTGTATAATTAACCGCCTGTTATCACCAAACAAATGACGGGTCGGGTCGTTCAGTGACAATGGCAGCAATGAAGGGTGCAAACACTTCAATCCCGACTCCTATCCTGATCATGCCAGTTGTTCATCACCAGTCGAATCAATTTGATACCTTGGTATGTTTAAGCCATCATTCCTCATCGTTTCAGATATACATTGTTATAAAATATTGATTTGAGGGTACTTTTGAAGCAGCCCAAATAGCGCTATGGTTTGCGCCAACATGTGATTTATTAACATTGCTCATTTCAAGTGCGGCATGTAGTAACCTATGACCGCAGCAGTGCACGATGTGGAATGATGGAATAAACACATTGAGATATAACATTTAGGCACAACTGTCATAATGACGAAATTGGGTTGGGTCCAAATTCTACATGACGTCACAATTAAGTGTCCACAAAGTAATGCACAGTTCCATCTGCTGCCTATTCTAATGCTATTGTCATTGCCTCACCACGGACAGTTCCATCTGCTGCCTATTCTAATGCTATTGTCATTGCCTCACCACGGACAGTTCCATCTGCTGCCTATTCTAATGCTATTGTCATTGCCTCACCACGGACAGTTCCATCTGCTGCCTATTCTAATGCTATTGTTATTGCCTCACCACGGACAGTTCCATCTGCTGCCTATTCTAATGCTATTGTCATTGCCTCACCACGGACAGTTCCATCTGCTGCCTATTCTAATGCTATTGTCATTGCCTCACCATGGACAGTTCCATCTTCTGCTGCCTATTCTAATGCTATTGTCATTGCCTCACCACGGACAGTTCCATCTGCTGCATATTCTAATGCTATTGTCATTGCCTCACCATGGACAGTTCCATCTTCTGCTGCCTATTAAAATGCTATTGTCATTGCCTCACCAAGGACAGTTCCATCTGCTGCCTATTCTAATGCTATTGTCATTGCCTCACCATGGACAGTTCCATCTTATGCAGCCTATTAAAATGCTATTGTCATTGCCTCACCAAGGACAGTTCCATCTTCTGCAGCCTATTAAAATGCTATTGTCATTGCCTCACCAAGGACAGTTCCATCTGCTGCCTATTCTAATGCTATTGTCATTGCCTCATCATGGACAGTTCCATCTTCTGCTGCCTATTATAATGCTATTGTCATTGCCTCACCACGGACAGTTCCATCTGCTGCCTATTCTAATGCTACTGTCATTGCCTCACCATGGACAATTCCATCTGCTGACTATTCTAATGCTACTGTCATTGCCTCACCACGGTCAGGTTTTCTGCCACCGAAACAAATTCAGGACCGTTCCAAAGTGATTCGTAGCTTCCACGGTGTCCTTGGCTTAGCTTTAGAAATTTCCCCATGTTACATTTACACACAAACCAAGCCATCTAGCTCACTAGCATGCCCTCTCATAAGTGAGCAAGACTGCTTTAATTTACAAAACCACATCGATTATTAAGGGAAAACATCAACAAAAAAAGAGTATTTTGTAACATGACATGTTAGTTTGTGAAGTTCTCGTTAGTATCAAACCAATATTAATATTAACCAGGTTTACATGGGTTGTATAAATTGTGATATTTAAAAAGTAAGACTTATAAATTATAAAAGCAATAAATGGGACCCTCATTGCATGCTTGGGACCCCCCCTAAAAGATGGCTGGGGTGCCGAAGACCCTTAAACACACACATCCAGGTAAACCCCTGTTTCTGTCATTATGTTTGTGCATTCCCTTGAAGTGGAAGTGGATACAGTTGTTTGTGATGTTAACCCTTTGAGTGTGACTGCCTATGGAAGCCTTCAGTCTACTGTATGTGGTTCCTGACAGGTAACATTTGTAAGGACAGCCACTGAATTATTCACAGGCTCAATGAGAGCCCATCAGACAGGGATAAATATGTGTGGATACATCAGTGATTGTGAGAGTGCAGTCTGTCTGCATCAACACAGTGCCTCCTGCACCAATGATTGCTATACAGACAACTATATATATAATTATGTTGAACTTAAGTGACATCATTACATACGACTTGTATGTTAGCGTAAGTAGTTTAAAAACGTATTTTCATTTATTGTTCTTTAACATGTTGGTATGTCCTGGAGTGGTACATAATTTAAAAACTTTTACTTATTGTTCTTTAAAATGTTGGTACGTATTCAGTGTGGGGTGCAAACACCAGTTGCATGGTAAGGTTTTGGCGCCCTGGTATTAGAGTATAATGGGGCTGTTGAAACATATTTTGTTCTTATGCAACCTCAGCACAAAAGCGTCTTCGTTATATTATGACATAACAGTATACTGTCTGATTCGTAAGCTAATAACATTCAAGAAGCAATGGATGAAATGCTAAGTAATTATACTGAATTAGACATAAGGCACTTGTTTGAAAACGAAGAGGTTGAAGAAAATCCTTTTAACCTAGCTGATATAAATAGTGATTACTATGATGTTCATAATATTCTTCCCGCTAAATTTTGCCATACCCATTTTCAGCACAAAGTACTCCATCTCAACATACAAGGACTTTCATCAAACTTTTATCAACTTAAAATATTACTTTCACAGCTATCTGATGCACATTTTGAAATTGATTATATCTTATTATGTGAAACCTTTTTAAATGACAACAATGCGCATCTTTTTAAATTGCCTAATTATAATTTTATCTACAAAAATAGGAAATTTAAATCTAAAGGTTGTGTCTCGATGTATGTACGTGATAATATTCAGTATAATCACCGTGAAGACCTTGATCTCTTCGTGGAGGGGGAATTTGAATCTGTATTTATTGAATGCAGCATTAATGGTCAAACCTCTGTCGTTCGTGAAATATACCGGATCCCTAATTCAAATGTGTCTTCATCTATTCAAAGATATGAGACAATTCTAAGTAACATTCAGCACTCAAACCATCAGATCATAATTGGCACTGACCAAAATTTTGACTACCTAAAAATGGACTCATATAAACCTTCATCCGACTTACTATACTTACACCTAGCTGCTAACACCATTCCAATAATTACCAAACCAACGCGTATCACCCATACATCCGCTACCCTTATTGATAACATATATGTACGATATACAACTCCATTTGTTCAATCTGGCATATTATATAGTGATATATCTGATCACCTACATATATTCTGTCTAATTGGCAAGCAGAAGCCTTGTAAAAAATCAAATGAGCCGTTAATATTCAAACATAGACCTATGTCTGACAAATCCATTGGTCATATAACATCTACACTACGCGAAATTGATTGGACGTATTTACACCAGTTAGATACAGAAAATACATTCAGGGAATTCACTAACAAACTTAATTATGTTATTCAAACATTCGCGCCGGAGAAAATTGCTAAAGTTAATCCCTAATACGTAATACGGAATGAGTGGATGACTAAAGGTCTATTAAAACCGTCAGTAACATCAAACAAACTCTATAGGAAATGTATCGGCAAATCGAAGACACATTCTACTTATATCCGTTATGTACATTATAGAAATATGTATAATAAACTGAAACAAATTGCCAAAACAACATACTATGCGAATGAGTTAAAAACATTTAAGAACGACTCTAAAAAAACTTGGAAATTACTTAGAACCATGATTGGGAAAAACAACGATAAATCAGGCATTTCGTCACACTTTAAATATAATAACGGTATAATTAAGGACCCTCATCAAATTTTTAATATATTCTGTAATGTTTTTACTAATGTTGGTTCAAACCACGCAAATGCAATCCCTCAACCTAAAGAGCAATTTACTAAATATCTTCAGAATTCTCCTAAACAAAATCCACGAAGTCTCTTCATGAGTCCGACCGATGTAAATGAAATCAGGCAAATTATAATGTCTCTCCAACCTAAGACTAGTTCTGAATATGACAATTTTAGTCCCCGTCTCATGAAATTATTTGGTGAACAAATAGCCTTACCAATAACTATTTTAATAAATAAATCAATAGGAGAGGGAATAGTGCCTGACGAAATAAAAATAGCAAAAATTATACCTGTTTATAAGTCTAAAGCTACTGATGACTTTTCTAATTATAGACCAATATCTTTGTTACCTTCAATTTCTAAAATACTGGGAAAAGTTGTACGTAGAAGAACTTATGATTTCATACAGAAAAACAATATATTGAACAATAACCAATATGGTTTTCGTGAGAAACATTCAACAACCAATGCTATTACCGTTTTTACTAGTGACGTTATTAATGCACTAGAAAAAAAGGACTCGGTCCTTGCTGTTTTTCTGGATCTAAGTAAAGCATTCAATACTATCAACCACCAAATCCTATTACACAAACTTGAATATTACAGTATAAGGGGTACTTCACTCAAATAGTTTAAGAGTTACCTTTCAAACAGGAAACAGTATGTTAAGTACAGTTCTAGTGACCCACTTCAGCAGGATGTCACACACGGTGTCCCACAGGGGTCTATCCTTGGTCCGCTTTTGTTTATATTATATATTAATGACCTTCCATTCTGTGTAAATATGTGCAAAACAATATTGTTTGCTGATGACACTACTATATATATAAAACTGGAAAACAAATTAATGAAATATATAAAGATATGAATAACGAACTTGAAATATTAGCTGACTGGTTTCGTGCCAATAAACTATCTTTAAACATATCTAAGACAAAATGCATGTTATTTTCTAGATCTCGTCCTGCTCAGAACGAAGAATTAAATGTATAATATTTCTAGGCCTTCATATAGACAACAGACTTGATTGGCATGAACATATAAATGCATGCAAAAACAAGCTAACTAGTGCTTTATACATAATTAATAAAGTTAACCGCTACCTTCCAGTAGCTGCACTTACAACAATTTATTACACTTTAGTTTACCCCTGCTTAACATACGGAATCATTTTGTGGGATCCACATACAAAACACATATTGAAAAAATTTCATTATGCAAAAAAATAGTTTGTTCCATTCTTAAAACAAACTATTGGGAACATTCACATCCCCTCTTTACATGTTTAAATCTAATAAAATTGCATGATATTTATGAAATTGAAGTTGGAAAATTCATGTATAATTATGTCCACATTCATTATCGGATATCTTTACATTTACCTATGACATTCTCTTTTACAATACGACAAACCTGTAATATACGTCCTATTATCAGTTCTACTCAGAGATCTTCGAACAGTTTGCTATGTAAAGGTCCGATGATCTGGAATACAATTCCAACTGTTATACAAAATAAACCCAATTTAAATAGTTTTATATTATCATTAAAGGCAAATGTTGTAAGGGGGTATGGTGTTCTAGTTTAATTTCATTCCACCCCAAAACGTCTGACATATGTGTTTCATATAATGTTATTCTACTTAGGTGTTATACCATTGCTGAAGCTTGGCATAACCACATGTGTTTTTTTTCCGCAAGACTACTTATGTGAACATTTATCATCTAATATTAATGTTATTAAATTTACATATATGTTTTATTGATTATAGCAATGTAACCAACACGCTACACGTGAAATCATTGTTAATAATGGTTATTTTTGGGATGACGGCGACTAGTTTACGTAATCATTATCATTTTATATTGGAATAATTAAAAGAAACTGGTTACAGCCTTAATTGGCTCCGCTGTCAACCTGGAATTGTATATCATTTTGTCAGTTGTTTTACGGATTGTTTATATTTGTATGTATGATTTATACAATTCCAAATAAAACCTACTACTACTACCAACTGTCCCTCCAAGCAGTTGGCAGCCGACACAGACACAGTAACACTAGAATCTCGGCGTTGTCTTTAGTTATCAAACACTCTTCTATAAGATTCTAGATGCGTATTCCCACCCCCGTGGCATAACATATTCCAGTATGCCACATGGATTCCTTGTTGTACTGGTCTAAACGTGTTTGTGGCATGTCACTATTTCTGAAACACCATAAAATAGTATTAATCACCACCAAGTAACATTGATTTTATATTTACGTCCGATAATGTCGGTCTTTACAACAAGTCCTGCAGTGTCAGATGCAGAGAGAGACTAGTCTTTTTTGGCACTCGGAGCTGGGAGCAGTCTGTATATTGCCTGGATCAAGTTGTATCACTGTGTGTACATGTAATCTTTATACCTACCTCTGGACAATAGGTAGAACTATGTTTAGTGTATTTATTTAGTTAATAGTAGATTTAAAAAAGGAATGGTGGCCTGATTTAATATTAAATGTATTCCATCATATCAGACATGTTCTTATGTTGATTCCAGTGAAACAGCTAGTCAAAATACAATGATTTGTTAAGAATTCTGCCCTGGGTGTGATTTGATGTATTTGACACATGGCAGAACCTTGTGAAGAAGTTAGATGGTAACTGTGTGTGAACCACAAACACGAAATTAGATGGTAACTTTGTGTGAACCACAAACACAAAGTTAGATGGTAACTGTGTGTGAACCACAAACACGAAATTAGATGGTAACTTTGTGTGAACCACAAACACGAAGTTAGATGGTAACTGTGTGTGAACCACAAACACGAAGTTAGATGGTAACTGTGTGTGAACCACAAACACGAAGTTAGATGGTAACTGTGTGTGAACCACAAACACGAAGTTAGATGGTAACTGTGTGTGAACCACAAACACGAAGTTAGATGGTAACTGTGTGTGAACCACAAACACGAAGTTAGATGGTAACTGTGTGTGAACCACAAACACGAAGTTAGATGGTAACTGTGTGTGAACCACAAACATGAAGTTAGATGGTAACTGTGTGTGAACCACAAACACAAAGTAGAAAAACCTGATAATGTCCTATTTTATTTCAGAAATGAAGCAGTCCTGGGGCTTGGACATAGTAATTTTGCATAATTTGTCATTTAATTATGTTTCCTTATAACATGTGGACAGTATTTGGAGAAGATTAGGTCCAAAACATTACTTGAAAAAATTAGTTGTTCCATGAACTCTTAAACGGTGTAACACTTATTGTACCGGTGTGTACACTTATTGTACCAGTGTGTACACTTATTGTACCGGTGTGTACACTTATTGTGCAAGTAAGTACACATGAGATTATGTGTGTTTGTCAAATGTGGACATCTGTCATGTGAGAACTCTGAGTCATATCCACTCTAGCATTGTCTATACACAAGACTGTCATTGTCATGAAGTAGTGCTGCTCCTGCATTAAGTGCCAGTATACCTGTCCACCCCTGTGTCACAATGAACTGGGCCACTGATTGATGTTCTAGCTGGAGGTCACCTGACAGAGATGGTGAGTGTAGTATGACATGTGTCTCAGTCTTCTCTAGACAGTCATGTTACTGGACACATTGTTAGCTGGTGACCAGTGACCATCTCCAAATGAAGTGTGCAGGTATGACAGTGTCCCTTCTTTTGGTGTCTGAGATCTGATGGACTAGGATGCTTACAGGAGGACAGCCTTCCCGCAGTCTCCTATGCCTGCAGGTGGCTGTCTTCACTGCTTGTGCACTCATTGCTTTGGTGACACTCAGTCACATACTTGGTGACTTACATTTATATATATGGTGACACTCAGTCACATACTTGGTGACTGACATTCATATATATATGGTGACACTCAGTCACATACTTGGTGATTGACATTCACAGATATGGTGACAGTCAGTGACAGACTCGCTGACAGTCAGTGACAGACTTGGTGACAGTCAGTCACGGACTTGGTGACAATCAGTCACATACTTGGTGACAGTCAGTCACAGACTTGGGATCGATGGTCACTGGGCTGCATGATAACAGAATGGCTGGGTTTGTAGAATTAGTTATGAGAGGGGCAATCACACAGGTAAAGATAAGGTAAGTTCTTATGTAGCACAGTATCCAGTCCTTAGGACTGCTCAAAGCACTTTATTCCCTGTTAGACCCGTTCAATCGAATACTTTCTCGACTTCTCTGGGGAGTATTCAGCCAATTAATGTGCTAAGACTATTTGCACACAAATATCCACCACTGTCCATAGCCAAGTACTCATTCATACAATTGAATAGATGAACTTGCCCATGGATCATCACAGCAGCATAGGATTCGAACCTGGATTCTCTTCATTAAGATCTAGCCACTGCGCCACTGCGCCACTGCGCCCCTGTGCCACTGCGCTCCTACACAAACCTACCTGCATTTGTGATCCACCCCATATCTGGCAGCTAGTGACAGGGCTTGACATTAATGGTTGCCTGATTGCCCAGGGGAAGTAAAACATGGTTGGGAAAGCTGTCATAGATCACTACTTGGCCGGATGGACAAGCAGAATTTATACATGGGCAGGTTAGTAAGTTGGTGTAGCACTTGCCTGTTCAAATGTCTCATTAGTGGAAGACACTGAATGTTTTATTGTTGTTTATTATAATGCCTCAGAATGGTCAATAAAAATGGCACTGCTCCGACAACATAATGTATGATGCCAGTCGAGCCAGTAGGTGGCATATTCACTACTCCTAGGGAGGCCCTTCTTTAGCTATGAGTAACGTTTTGCCAGTCTCGAATTAATCAAAATTGTGCCTTTTAGCATGCAAACAGCTTGCATAGAAGCGATTCATGTCAATCACTGCCGTTATATCTCTAGTTTAGATTTTTTCAGTGACAAACCAGTGTTATTTGAGCCATTTAGTTTATTAATCCATTTGATCCAGTTGTGCTAATGATAGTTATTAATGTGGGCCCTTAGATGCTGTTAGTTAATCTAGTGGCCAGCTGACCCCTCTAAATTCCACCCTTATCATTATTATTAATTACCAGTTAAATATTATTAATTACCAGTCTTGGTCAGTCATCTTCTTGAAGACAGGCAGACTGATCTCTGGCTAAGATCCTGCAGTGGTCCTAGGTTGTTTTAGTTGCTAGAGGCAGCCCTGTCAAAGTCAAAGTCTGCATTGAATGTCTGTGTTCGTTTGTGATCAACATGTTTGTAATGCAAACAAAAGCAGACCAGAAGCCAGGTTTGTTAACCGCAAGCAGACATAATGTGGACCAGCAAAACTTGAAGCAGAAGCAAATAACTCTCAACCAAAAAAGTCCTTGTACAAAAGGTCAAATTTTCATTGTTGCAACACTGGGTTGATAGAAGGCACTGCTGTATAGATGGAAGGTACTCCTACGTTGATGGAAGGCACTCCTGGGTTGATGGAAGGCACTTCTGGGTTGATGAAAGGCACTCCTGGGTTAACAGAAGGCAAAGGCATTCCTGGAAAGATGGAAGGCACTCCTGGGTTAATGGAAGTCATTCCTGGGTTGATGGATAGTATTAATCAATTTAATGGGTTGGTGGAAGGCTCATGGATGTATGAAAGGCATTTATTGGTTGATGGAAGGCACTCCTATGTTGATGGAAGGCTCATTGGTTGACGGAAAACACCTATAGGTTGATGGAAGACACTAATTGGTTGATGGAAGGTACTATTAGTTGGTGGAATGCTCTCCTGGGTTGATGAAAGATACTGCTGGGCTGATGGAAGGCACTCTTGGATTGATGAAAGGTATGGCTGGGTGGATGGAAAGCACTACAGGGTTGATGAAAGGTACTCCTGGGTTGATGAAAGGTATTGCTGGGCTGATAGAATGCACTCCTGGGTTGATGGAATGTATTGCTGGGGTGATAAAGATTCTCCTGGGTTGATGAAAGGTATTGGCACTGCATGGTTGAAAGGTATTGCTGGGTTGATGAAGATACTCCATGGTTGATGAAGGTACTCCTGGATTGATGAAGGTACTTCTGGGTTGATGAAAGTTATTGCTGGGCTGATGGAAGGCACTCCTGGGTTGATGAAGGTACTCCTGGGTTGACGAAGATGTGTGTGTGTGTATGTGTGTGTGTGTGTGTGTGTGTGTGTGTGTGTGTGTGTGTGTGTGTGTGTGTGTGTGTGTGTGTGTGTGTGTGTGTGTTTGTATGTGATGAATATAAATTACTACCTGGCAAGACGTAGTGATATATATATTATAAATAAATTGATTGAATATCAGTAATCACAGGATGGCTGAAGAACTTACCTTAGCACCAAATACCACACTACTTAAAGGGAATAAAAACATCTTTTGCTTGAATTCATGTTAAATTAGATCATGCTATATATTTCCATGTCCACCAACCAAAAAAAATCCCCAAAAATCAAAGAATTAGAAATTCCACATTTTATGTTGTACATCCGGACATTTTCGAATATGCATATTTTTGGCGCGCTTTTTGGGATGCTGAGATGTGACGTCAGACATGACTCTGCCGGTACAGCGACCGCTTGTTTACATTCATTCTCAGCAATATGACAGCAGAGGTGGCTGTGTAATGCGAATATCATCATGGTTCATTGTGCGCCATTCGGTTGTAATGCAAACTCTTCTAAGCATAGAGCAACACACCATTTTTTTCAGTTCCCTACGGATCCAGTTTTATTGAAGAAATGGATCGCAAAAATCAAGCGAGTTAACTTCAAGCCGACGAAACACAGCCGGCTTTGCTCCGCTCATTTTGAGAACAACTGTTTTGATCGCGATCCGGAGATGTTGGCAACCCTTGGATATCCTGGTGCTCGAATATCGTTGAAAAGCGATGCAGTCCCAACAATATTCCCGGCAGTAGAAGCTGCATTGATGCCGTCAATCCGCCGAAGACAGGCGTCGGCATGGGCAGGATCGACGGCCGCTTTGCCCGAGTCGAAGGCAAGCGGGTCTCGCAAGCGTAGTTCCAGTGCCGTAGTCGCCGCTGCAGGCTCCGCTGCCGCTGTCACTACAGCCAGCTCTGCAACTACACCCATGGCTTCTTCGGGGTACCAGGTTCCTTCCACGAGTGGTGAATTTACGAGGTCTGCTTACCGAAAGCGGCAACGAATCAAGGTAATTCTTATGTGATTTCTGCTATTATTATTATTCTGTAGGTCTAGTATATTGCCTGGACTGGACGGTCTCGTGTGTGTCAAGTGTCAAAATAAGTTATTCAACTTATTGTCATTGTACCCCATTGGTTCCAATCATATCACGGAACTCTTCCTAAGTATCTTATATTCTAAATGTTGTAGTTATGCACGATACTACTATAATAAATCTACATATATTCAGTTTTGTGGAAAATTTGATAGTGTAATCAAATCGATTCAGGTGATTGTTTTTATCATTATCATGGTTACAGGAATGTAAGGCAATAAAACAAAAACGTGAACAAATTAATTGATGCTAGTTTGTTAGTTATGCATTTAATTAATCTATGTTCTTTTACATGCAAATAAGAAATAATTATTTTAATTATACTCGTTGCCGAGTCAGGTTAGTCTGTTATCATAAGTTTTGTACACATAAAGTACCTTGCATAAGTTAGATATTTAAAACAAAAATTTTAAAATTAGGAAGTGGTCTGTCTCATTCTTATAGTTGGAACCAGTTGCTGGCAATCTCCTCCTCTGACACATGACTCACTAAAGTCTTGTCATCAATGACTTGCTGAAGAATTATCTCCCACCAGTATTCTCTGTAGAAACAGTTTATTGCAGTGTTTGGCACTTGTCTGCTAATCCAGCTAATTGGACTGAGGAACTAAGTGTAGTGTTTGCCTGAGTCAACTGATCAAACTAATTAATTACCAGTTGACATTGTACTTTGTAGGTCTTTCCTGTTATGAATAACAAATACACCAGCCACCTCCAGCTGGCCCACTGCATTCTCCCTCCAGTTAAAATAGTTATCTGAACCTGATCTACTGGTAATTAAAGCATGCTAGGTAGAAATGGCAGGAACTGGGTAACATGGATGTGACATGTCGGATACTTATTATTACTATAATTAACCCATGCCTAACATCACCCTGATCACCATTGCAACTGGAAAACCTTGCAGGTAGATGTGATTAATTATTATTAATATTGAATGGTTACCACATTGAACACCCTGTAGATTACAGTATGTATCCATCGAGTTAATAATCTATTATGTTTAAGTTTTCAAAAGTAATGTTTTCAATCAATATAATTCTTACAGTAGATGCAGCTTTCATAACACACACTATTGTAACACACAAGTACTGTTACATTTGTTACTATATAATTTTTAATATTTCATTAGTAATTTATTTATTTGTATTTTCATAACTCCAGTGCACAGGCCTGTGGTGAATTACATTACAGTGTAATATATTGCTATTTCCTAGTTTCCATTTTATTACAGTTGCATATTGAAGACAATGTACATCATGTAATATATACTATTACATTTTAAGGTATTACCATTACATTTTGAATTGGAACTATAGTATGTACTGAGATAAATATTTAGAACAAAAATATAACTATCGTATCTTGTATTATCTACTAACAACGTTAACGGACAGAACATATTTTTCATTTTATGAGTCTGTATAACATGAATGAATGGAAGACAAAAGACATGTCACTGCCATTTAATAGATTGCAATCAGTGTATTTACACCTTACTGCTTGGTGCATTGCTAATTACTGGCAGAAGTCATGATATTTATTTGATTTTTAACTTAATAATGTTATTACTTAAAAAATCAAGTAAATTTATCAAATAATAAATATGTTCACATTCGGATGTGGGTCGTTGCCCAGCTACCAAGTGTGAAAATGGTAATTTGCCAAGTTGTGAAACAATAACAATAAATGCAATGCAAGTTGCAAACCTATCTATTGTATATTTAGTAGATGATTAGTTATAACCAAAAATAAAATGTTCACAAGTAATATATTTATTAATTTGTATTTTTCATAGCTAGGCAGTCTTTTCACACTTGGAAGCTGGGCAAATGACTAGACAAATGGATGTACTCCTTTCTGACAAGATGGTAAAAGACAGGATTTTGTTTGCTTTTGTCAGAAACCTACAACAATTTATTTTTTTGCAAATTATATAAGGGTAATTTGTTATTTCAGTTAGTTGCTGACATTCTGGCAGCAGCTCGAGATAGTCCACCGTCGACCAAGACTGGGTCATCTGAAGATACAGCAACTGAATATGACAGCTCTCGTACGGATTCCTGTGATACAGAGGATTCCACACCTGAGTCAGTTACAGCTTCCACTCCAAAAAGGAGCAGCAAATGCTTTCAGGTTGACATCAGGCCATCAACTCGCACGAGAAGAGTGCAAGCAGTCTGTGCATCAGAGCAGGTTGCTGTGCAGGTGACATCAGCAGTGAGGTCAATGAGTGTGCAGTGCAGTTTGTTGACTGGTCCGATTAGTGACTCGAGTGACTCAAACGGGGAGGAAGTGACATCTGCTGCAGATCCAGAGTATGTTTGCTCTGACAATGAGTCGACTAGTCGTGACAGCAGCAACAGTGACAGCGATGACCACGTCGACCAGTACACTGACACAGAGGAGGGTGTTACAAACAAGACTCCCTTGAGGAAAGATTGCTGCCCTTCCAGGGAGAGGTACTTCTTGGTGGCAGAGTCTTCACTTCGTCATCTTTTCGCACGTTGCCGAAACTGCACTGGCCAAACCAATGTCGTAGTGCAGCAGTTTCTCGGCTCAATGGGAAGTTGCCCTGTAAAGATAATAATTGGTCTGTAGATGTGAAGCTATGCTATTTATTAGCATGTCATAAGTAAAGTGATCAACAAAATGGACTAGATAACTTGTTTATCAATGGGTATTTGCTGAAGCCATATTCTCATCTGCCTGCAGGGGAAGTATTCACATGGGTGTTGTTTGGCTTATAACCATTATCTGTGCACCGTGTGGTGATTCACATTGTGTTACCAGGTCTACACAGTTACCAACATTTGGAATGATTCATCCCAGTAACACCGTGTTATGAAACTTCCTTGATGAATTTGTAATGATTCAACCCAGTAAAACTGTGTTCTGAAACTTGCTTGATGAATTTGTAATAAATATGTCCCACAAAAAATGTGATTAAAAATGCTATGTCCTTATGATTTTTATGGACATAGTCGTATATACCTACTGGTAACATCTCACATATAAGACCCCTATGGTTACACTAAACCCCTAGGTCTAGGACATAACCCTTCAGGCTATAACCCATTACCATATTATTAAATTGTTCTACATGTTGTTTTAATGTTTATTTTAGTTTATTTTGATTATATAGTAGCTATATTGTTATGTGTCAGACTCAGAGTAATACAAATCATTGTTCCACATAAATGACATAATCTAGAGCTGTCATTATATATGATATTATGATCATCTCGCGAACAACTGTCCATCTAAAAAAGTGTGGGTTTTGTCCAGAGGGGTGATATCGGAAGTAGCTATAACGTCCTAAACTCGATCCGCATAAACCAGACAACCATGCTTACGACGTTCGACGGTTCGTAACTTTGTGAAGTTTGTCTTTGACAAGTCTGTTTACAATTACTTCGTCCGATGACCTACTTAGCTACAACCTCTAGCTAACTCTCTGTACAGCTTTGATACCGCATTTTATAATATAACGTCGTACTAAAACGATATAAGTGTTGTTGTCGACAGTTTTCACACCATATGTGTCATTATAATGAAGTTGCAGCTTACCAGTCGGTGTTGCCTGAGTGAACATTGTGACTGTCCGACTCCGTCTCATTTTCTTCGCTACCGTCGCTGAAACGCTCGGAAAGAGCAGAATCAGACGAATCATCCGCTGTAACCGTTCCCGCTAGTGACTCAAAATCGTATGATTTCACTTGAAACTCTGGGAAACTCCCACTAGCCATGATGTTACAAGAGAATGGAGAGAACAACAATGGCGATGCATAGATGTCAACAAAGCCGCGAGTCGGCATTGACGTCACGATACCACGTGATCGCCTAGCTCATTAAATTTCAACTTTCTGCGGGAATCTCTACACAGACGGGTTTAAAATAGAATTTTGTCTACAAACGTATTTTTCTGTATTTTTTAAATGTTGTCAAATGTTACATACAATGTTAATCTTTGTGTACATATGGAAAACGGATTTTAGCTAATGCCTTGTTTTTATTTCCTTTAAGAACTTACATTACCTTAGCACTGAATATTTAGTGTATGTAGTGTCACTGATGTCATGAAAGAGTGTTGTAGTGTCACTGATGTCATTAGAGAGGGCTGTAGTGTCACTGATGTCATTAGAGAGGGCTGTAGTGTCACTGACATCATGACAGAGGGTTGTAGTGTCACTGATGTCATTAGAGAGGGCTGTAGTGTCACTTATGTCATGAGAGAGGGCTGTAGTGTCACTGATGTCATTAAAGGGCTGTAGTGTCACTGATGTCATTAGAGAGGGCTGTAGTGTCACTTATGTCATGAGAGAGGGCTGTAGTGTCACTGATGTCATTAAAGGGCTGTAGTGTCACTGATGTCATTAGAGAGGGCTGTAGTGTCACTTATGTCATGAGAGAGGGCTGTAGTGTCACTGATGTCATTAAAGGGCTGTAGTGTCACTGATGTCATTAGAGAGGGCTGTAGTGTCACTTATGTCATGAGAGAGGGCTGTAGTGTCACTGATGTCATTAAAGGGCTGTAGTGTCACTGATGTCATTAGAGAGGGCTGTAGTGTCACTGACATCATGAGAGAGGATTGTAGTGTCACTGATGTCATGAGAGACGGCTGTAGTGTCACTGATGCCATTAGAAAGGACTGTAGTGTCACGGATGTCGTAAGAGAAGGTTATAGTGTCACTGATGTCATGAGAGGGCTGTAGTGTCACTGATGTCATGACAGAGGACTGTAGTGTCACTGATGTTATGAGAGAGGGCTGTAGTGTCACTGATGTCATGAAGAGAGGGCTGTAGTGTCACTGATGTCATGACACAGGACTATCGTGTCACGAGTGGTGAGATGGCAGTGATGTCACTGATGTCTGGCAGTGTGTACTGAGAAACAAGAGACTCGAGGGTGGCCATCTTGAACCAAATGACCTTGACCCCTCTGTATCACAGTAGCCATTTGTGATAGAAGCCTGTCCTTCTATAGCTCACTTCGTTTGTCAACTCAAAGTGATTTGATTTGATTAGTTGCCATGTGGAAGCCGCACCGTTGCTATGGCAATGACCGTGGAGCAATTCTGTATAAAAGTCATCAAATTGGCCCCAAATTACCAAGTGACCTGCCATGTAAATAGAGTGCATTTGTAGTAGAGTAAATCATATAAAGTACATGACTTTGTTTTCTTGCTGTCAATGTCGTGTTAACTTCATAAAACTGTAAATTTAGTTTTCTTGGTTAGTTCCCATTTTGTACGCTTTTGCCATATTGCATTTAAATATAGTAAAATGCAGTGTTGTTGCGATATTGTTGTATGTTGTTGCGATATTGTTGTATGTTGTTGAGATATAGTTGAGCTGTCATGGAGAAGCTGTTTCGATGTTGATATTTTGTTGAGCTGTTATTAAGAAGTTGTGAAGTCATTGGGATGTTGTTGAGACATTGAGATAGTGTTGATATGTTTTTGAGATGTTGTTGACACATTGTTGAGATTTTTTTTGAACTGTTATTGAGAAGTTGTTGTGATGTTGTTGAGATGAAACATTGAGATGTTCTTGAGACATTAGTGTTTAGAATTGGGAAAATTTCTGTGATCGATTCTTGGTTTATCTAAATGATCATCTAAATGATTTGTCATAAATGTTAAGCGACATTTCTGTTCAATATTACTGCATGATACCATGATTCCCGGTATGAAGTAATTATTAGCACACTTGACAGTGGTCAACTGTTGTGAATGTACACAGTTTGAGATTGAATGAGAACAACAAACATCAAATATTACAAGTTAGTAGATATAGTTTTCATAACACATATATTAACTGTGTTTTTCTACTGTTTTTGATTCACAGATTGAATGCATGTATGGCACAATCTCGATCGGACAAATCGTTGAATGATAAGAAATTCATTTCAGAATGAATATAGTCAAACATAATCAGTCACAGAATATTGTGATCAATTTAATTATAGCATGAACTGATCAATCTTAAACAAAATTACTTAATTGGAATTTCATTAAAAGACATTGTTAAAACGTTGTAGATATGTTGTTGCGATGTTGTTGAAACATTATTGAGACATCAATGAGACATTGTTGAGATGTTGATGACACATTGTTAAAATCTCGTCAAGACATTGTTAAGATGTTTACGAGACATATAAGTTAGAAGTCATTGGATCACTAGCATGTTGTTGATCATCCAGTGTCAGGTCACAAGCATGTTGTTGATCATCCAGTGTAAGGTCACTAGCATGTTGTTGATCATCATGTGTCAGCTCACAAGAATGTTGCTGACCATCCAATGTCAGGTCACTAGCATGTTGTTGATCATCATGTGTCAAGTCACTAGCATGTTGTTGATCATCATGTGTCCGTTCACTAGTATGTTTTTGAACGTCATGAGTCAGGTCACTAGCATGTTGTTGAACGTCATGTGATAGGTCACTAGCATGTTGGTGATCATTGTGTGTCAGGTCACTAGCATGTTGAGCTTCATGTGTTTTGTGTACAGGTGATCACACAGTCTCGTAACCTGGTGCTCAGTGGCCAGAGTCGCAAGGACATGGAGGATTGGGTGGCTGCGCTTAAGTCAGCAGCCAACCGACACTACTACCAGGTACTGTCGCGCACTACTAGGTATTGTCTCACACTAGTAGGTACTGTCTCACACTACTAGGTATTGTGTCACACTACTAGGTATTGTCTCATACTACCAGGTACTGTTTCACACTACTTCTAGGTACCGATTTCCATCAACAGATCCGCTGGGATAGCCAAATTTTCTTAGTGTAGTTTCTAAAGTCCAATGGTGTTGACTGAGTCAAAGGCCTTTGCAAGGTCTACAAAGACCATGTAGAGGTTATGGTTTTGTTTGAGACACTTTTCTTGCAATTGTCTCATCACTAAGATCATATCTGTGGTATCACGCCCTGCATGGAAGCCGCATTGGCTCTCTGGTAGAATCTAACTCTCTGTACAACAACATATGATATACTGTAGGTTCACATCCATCTTTTACCATGGGTAGTGGTTATGTAGGTGTCATGTGTTTTCATTCTTTATGTCGACCTAAAAATGCACCAGATTGTAATTGATTACACAGCTGTTAAAATTCTGGATCATCATAGAGTTGTACTTCCACATGTATTGATGTTTAACTACGCCCTTGACTACTAGGTACTAACACCCACTACTACTAGATACTGTCTCACACTACTAGGTACTGTCACACTACTACTAGCTACTGTCTCAAACTATTACTAGGTGCTGTCTCACACTATTACTAGGTACTGTCTCACACTACTACTAGGTACTGTCTCACACTACTACTAGGTACTATCTCACACTGCTAGGTACTCTCACACTACTAACGCTACTACCAGGGGTGTAGCTAGTCATACGCACATACACTTTCAGTCAGTGGCCGGGCCCCGAAGCCCTGATAACGTTGTACCCACCCTTTGGCTTGGCAAATGAATTGTCATCATCCACTTGGAACAATTTATCAATATGTTTAATACATGGTTATGTGGTAAAGTTACCAGAAGCACACAGCACTGCCAAGCCACCGCCGGTAAGCAGGCGGCCAGGCAAGGGGTGACCTGCAAAGAAAATGTCATCATTCACTTGTAACAATTTGTCAAATGCTTTGGTGACATCCAGGGGATTTCTAGAAGCACACAAGGCTATGAAGTCAGTAAGCTGATGGCATCCTAGATCCCGTGTGTGCAAAGATGGCAAATGTGATTAGGGTCCTATGGAAATTGTTTTGGTTAAGTAAGCACCCCTGAATGGTAATGTAGCCTCACAGCGGCAAAGGGGAATGGACACATAATTTATTTAAAAAAAACTGTTTTATAGTATACCTATTAATAATTATCAAATAACTGTTGAAGCAGTTGATGTTTTTGATTCGGTGATAGCGGACTGGGAAGCGGACCCCAAAGAACAACTGAAAAAGTGGAAGGTTATGTTCAGCAGGCATGGACTGAAAGTAAGTTTGGAGAAGTCAGAGGTACTCTGGGTTGGACAACAAAATAAAGAGCTGGAAATACACCTGGAGGGGAAGAAACTAAAACAAAGAGACAGCTTTATACACCAGGACGGAGTGCATGTGGGAACGACAGCTCAGAGAATGAAATTCGGAGGAGAATACAAGGGGAAATGTATGGAGGAAAGTGGGGGTGTGGTGGGAGACAGCCACATATTGTGTAAGCTCTAGGGAAGTGTGTGGCCTAGACAAAGAGACTATGGCAGTGACGGAAAAATAACAGGAGAGGGTATAGGTTTGCGAAAACAACTGGGTTAGAAGAATTGCGGGAGTGAATAGAATCGACAAGCGAAGAATGGAGGAGGTTGGTGGGAGAGAACTTTTCAAGAAGAAGCTGGCGAGGAGTCGGCTGAAGTAGGCTGGGCAGATAGAGCAAATTAGAGAAAACAAGTTAGCGAAGAAAACAGATGCTCGGAGCCTAGAGGGAAGAAGGGAAACGAGGACGACCAAGACTGTGTTTGGAGGATTGTATAAAGAGATTTGGATGGATTGTGAGAGGAGTGGACAATAAGAGTAGAGGGTAGTGGAGATGGTGGATGTGACAGCAGTGCAAGAAAAGTGAGTTCGAAGAAATAGAAATAAAACATAAATCGAGGAGCAGTTGAGGCCAGCCTCACTCCGCAAATATAGGGAAAGAAGAGGAGAATTACAACAAAATATGTATGGAGTGAGCCGTCGAACGACGGATCTCGTCCTGAGTCAGTTGTGCGTCCTTTGATGGCACAGTCATAGGTGGTCATAGGTCCTGGCGGAGGTTGACCATTCTTCCGCTGCATTCTTTTGTCTTTTAATTGTTGACGCTGTTTCTGTTCAAAGTCCCACGGACCAGTCATGCAGATGTGACGTAAGACGGGGGGCGATTGTTTGCAGACTCTTCCCAGGTGTTGTGCGGGATGGAGCATGACTTCAGCATGGCGTTTAGGACGTCTTTGTAGTGTTTTCGTTGCCCACCTCATGAGCGCAAACCAGTCTTTAGTTGACCATAAAAAAGCGCCTTTGGTATGCGGTCATGCGGACCAAGTGACCACATTGTAGTTGTGTGCGCAGGATATGAATGTTCAAACTGGATTCCGAATGTTTTGCATTTATGCAGCACCTCAGTGTTTGGCATGATGTCTGCAATCTGCTAGTTACGGGAGTGCGATTTTTGCCTTTCGTCTGCGTTGCTGCGGTGGTTTACATGATTGTGACATCACCCCAACTTTAATAATATTACTATATAGTTTTCCAGCAGTGTTATCCTGATCTGCAAATGTTGATTAATTGGTCAGAGAATTTTTTTTTAGCTTTAGCACCATGTATGATATGCACCCCGACTTTTGAGTAAAAAGTGAAGGAAAAAAATGCGTATTATACACGGTAAATATATTCCCATCGGTACGAAACTGGATGCAGACACCGAGCTCGTTGACGCAGAAAGCATCTTGTAACATAATAAGAATACAATTGGTGCGAGGATGCAGCCCTGTTTGGTGCCATTTGTTACAGGAAATGCATCTGACGAGGTCCCTTTGTCTTGGACTCTGGCCACCATGCCATCGTGAAAGGAGCGACTTCCATCAACAGATCCGCTGGGATAGCCAAATTTTCTTAGTGTAGTTTCTAAAGTCCAATGGTGTTGACTGAGTCAAAGGCCTTTGCAAGGTCTACAAAGACCATGTAGAGGTTATGGTTTTGTTTGAGACACTTTTCTTGCAATTGTCTCATCACTAAGATCATATCTGTGGTATCACGCCCTGCATGGAAGCCGCATTGGCTCTCTGGTAGAATCTAACTCTCTGTACAACAACATATGATATACTGTAGGTTCACATCCATCTTTTACCATGGGTGGTGGTTATGTAGGTGTCATGTGTTTTCATTCTTTATGTCGACCTAAAAATGCACCAGATTGTAATTGATTACACAGCTGTTAAAATTCTGGATCATCATAGAGTTGTACTTCCACATGTATTGATGTTTAACTACGCCCTTGACTACTAGGTACTAACTCCCACTACTACTAGATACTGTCTCACACTACTAGGTACTGTCACACTACTACTAGGTACTGTCTCACACTACGACTAGGTACTGTCTCACACTACTAGGTACTGTCACACTACTACTAGGTACTGTCTCACACTACGACTAGGTACTGTCTGAGTTTGTCTCACACTATTAGGTAGTCACACACTATTAGGTACCGTACTGTCTAACACTACCAGACCCTTGGATGCACTGCTTGTGCTGGTAGTGCCAGTACCTTGGAAGAGTGCACTGCTAATGCTGGTAATGCCACTGTCTTGGAAGAGTGCACTGCTGGTGTTGGTAGTGCCAGTGCCTTGGAAGTGTTTGCTGCTGGTGTTGGTAGTGTCAGTGCCTTGGAAGAGTGCACTGCTGGTGCTGGTAGTGCCAGTGCCTTGGAAGAGTGCACAGCATTTAGAGCCTGTCTCCAGTCAACTACAGTGAGTGGGTGTTTGTTGCAGCCAAGTCCTGATGATCTCGAGATGCTGTCGGGTCTGCACAACTGGAATGCATGTTCACATGCCCGTCCGACCTACTGCAACGTGTGTCGGGAGGCCCTGTCTGGGGTCACATCACATGGACTCTCATGTGAAGGTAAGGATGCCCTGTCTGGTGTCACATCACATGGACTCATGTGAAGGTAAGGAAGCCCTGTCTAGGATCACATCACATGGACTCTCATGTGAAGGTAAGGAAGCCCTGTCTGGGGTCACATCTCATGGACTGTCATGTGAAGGTAAGGAGGCCCTGTCTGGGGTCACATCACATGGACTCTCATGTGAAGGTAAGGAGGCCTGTCTGGTGTCACATCTCATGGACTGTCATGTGAAGGTAAGGAGGGCTGTCTGGTGTCACATCTCATGGACTGTCATGTTAAGGTAAGGAGGCCTGTCTGGTGTCACATCTCATGGACTCTCATGTGAAGGTAAGGAAGCCCTGTCTGGGGTCACATCTCATGGACTGTCATGTGAAGGTAAGGAGGCCCTGTGTGGGGTCACATCACATGGACTCTCATGTGAAGGTAAGGAGGCCCTGTCTGGGGTCACATCTCATGGACTGTCATGTGAAGGTAAGGAGGCCCTGTGTGGGGTCACATCACATGGACTCTCATGTGAAGGTAAGGAGGCCCTGTCTGGGGTCACATCTCATGGACTGTCATGTGAAGGTAAGGAGGCCCTGTGTGGGGTCACATCACATGGACTCTCATGTGAAGGTAAGGAGGCCCTGTCTGGGGTCACATCTCATGGACTGTCATGTGAAGGTAAGGAGGCCCTGTGTGGGGTCACATCACATGGACTCTCATGTGAAGGTAAGGAGGCCCTGTCTGGGGTCACATCTCATGGACTGTCATGTGAAGGTAAGGAGACCCTGTCTGGGGTCACATCACACACATTCTCATGTGAAGGTAAGGAGGATGTATACATGACAGTTTGATATGTATGAGACATTCATCAGTATATCTCTGGGACCAGGGAGGTGTATCGGCATGTGTCTGGGACCAAGGGAATGTATCATGACGCCTCTTGGACCAAGGAGGTGTATCAGCCTGTCTCTGGGACCATGGAAGTGTATCAGCATGTCTCTGGGACCAGGGAGGTGAATCATTGTGTTTCTGAGACCAAGGTGGTGTGTCATTATGCCTGTGAACATGTGTCCCAGCTCAGTGAGTCACTCTGACACTTAGTCTGGCTGATGAACTGTCTTTGAGAGGCAATCAATAGCTCCCACTCTCTCCCTGCACTCTTGACATTTTGGAGACGTCCCTCGGGGACCAGAGAGAAATGGCAAAGAACAGCCAAGTCTGACTCAATGATTTAGTAATGACACATAGTGGCACATGTTATCAGACCTTATGGGTGGTACTCATGCTCCCACCTTGTCCCTAGCAACCATCCCCCTTTCTCCAGCCATCCTCACCCAATATTGCATAAACATATCTCCAAACACATGCCAGGGGTTGAGACATGCAAACAGTACACTAAATCAGCCTTGATCCCAACCCTTGGTCCCCTCCCGTGTTCTATTCCTTTGGTCCCCTCCCTTGGTCCATCCCTTGTTCTGTTCCTTTGGTCCATCTCTTGTTATGTTTCCTTGGTCCTCTCCTGTGTCCTATTCCCTTGGTCCCCTCCCTTGTTATGTTCCCTTGGTCCCATCCCTTGTTCTGTTCCCTTGGTCCCTCCCTTGTTCTGTTTCCTTGGTCCCCTCCCTTGTTCTGTTCCCTTGATCCCTCCCTTGTTCTGTTCCCATGGTACCCTCCCTTGTTCTGTTCCCTTGGTCCCCTCCCTTGTTCTGTTACCTTAGTCCCTCTCTTGTTCTGTTCCCTTGGTCCCCTCCCTTGTTATATTCCTTTGACCCCTCCCTTGTTCTGCTCCCTTGGTCGTCTCCCTTGACCTGTCCCCTTGGTCCCCTCCCTTGTTCTTTTCCCTATGTACCCTCCCTTGGTCTCCTTGTTCTGTTCCCTTGGTCCTCTCGTGTTCTATTCCCTTGGTCCCCTCCCTTGTTCTGTTCCTTTGGTCCACTCCCTTGTTCTATTCCCTTGGTCCCCTCCCTTATTCTGCTCGGTTGGTCCCCTCCCTTGACCTGTTCCCTTGGTCCCCTCCCTTGTTCTTTTCCCTTGGTCCCCTACCTTGTTCTGTTCCCTTGGTCCATCCATTGTTCTGTTCCCTAGTACCCTCTCTTGTTCTGTTCCCATGGTCCCCTCCTTTGTTCTGTTCCCTTGGTCCCCTCCCTTGTTCTGTTCCCATGGTCCCCTCCTTTGTTCTGTTCCCTTGGTCCCCCCTTGTTTTTTTCCTTGGTCCCCTCCCTTGTTCTGTTCCCTTGGTCCATCCCTTGTTCTGTTCCCTTGGTCCCCTCCCTTGTTCTATTCCCTTGATCCCGCCCTTGTTTTGTTCCTATGGTCCCCTCCTGTGTTGTATTCCCTTGGTCCCCTCCCTTGTTATGTTTCCTTGGTTCTCTCCCTTGTTCTGTTACCTTGGCCCCTCCCTTGTTCTGTTCCCTTGGTCCCCTCCCTTGTTCTGTTACCTTGGTACCTCCCTTGTTCTGTTCCCTTGGTCCGCTCCCTTGTTCTATTACCTTGGTCCCCTCCCTTGTTATATTCCCTTGGACCCCTCCCTTGTTTTGGTTCCCTCCCTTGTTCTGCTCCCTTGGTCCCCTCCCTTGACCTGTTCCCTTGGTCCCCTCCCTTGTTCTTTTTCCTTGGTACCCTCCCTTGTTCTGTTCCCTTGGTCCTCTCTCGTGTTCTATTCCCTTGGTCCCCTCCCTTGTTCTGTTCCCTTGGTGCCCTCCCTTGTTCTGTTCCCTTGGTCCTCTCTCGTGTTCTATTCCCTTGGTCCCCTCCCTTGTTCTGTTCCCTTGGTCCCCTACCTTGTTCTGTTCCCTTGGTCCATCCATTGTTCTGTTCCCTTGATCTGTTCCCTAGTACCCTCCCTCGTTCTGTTCCCTTAGTCTTTATCTTGTTCTGTTCCCTTGGTCCCCTCCCTTGTTCTGTTCCCATGGTCCCCTCCTTTGTTCTGTTCCCTTGTCCTCCCTTGTTTTTTTCCTTGGTCCCCTCCATTGAGTAAGTAATGTTACTGATCAATGTGTAAGTTCAAGTAATGTTACTGATCAATGTGTTTCAGTGTGTAAGTTCAAGTAATGTTACTGATCAATGTGTTTCAGTGTGTAAGTTCAAGTAATGTTACTGATCAATGTGTTTCAGTGTGTAAGTTCAAGTAATGTTACTGATCAATGTGTTTCAGTGTGTAAGTTCAAGTAATGTTACTGATCAATGTGTTTCAGTGTGTAAGTTCAAGTAATGTTACTGATCAATGTGTTTCAGTGTGTAAGTTCAAGTAATGTTACTGATCAATGTGTTTCAGTGTGTAAGTTCAAGTAATGTTACTGATCAATGTGTTTCAGTGTGTAAGTTCAAGTAATGTTACTGATCAATGTGTTTCAGTGTGTAAGTTCAAGTAATGTTACTGATCAATGTGTTTCAGTGTGTAAGTTCAAGTAATGTTACTGATCAATGTGTTTCAGTGTGTAAGTTCAAGTAATGTTACTGATCAATGTGTTTCAGTGTGTAAGTTCAAGGCCCACAAGCGTTGTGCTGTGCGGGCCAGCAGCAACTGTAAATGGACAACACTTGCATCTATAGGCAAGGATATTATTGAGGAAGATGGGGTAAGTAGCTCATAATCTAACTTTAATCAAACTCGCAAATATTTCCCTCCTAGATGGAAATGGGTTAAGGGTTCTTTCCAGTTAACGGTTCGCACCGAACAGACGTTTTTCAATTGTTCACAAGGTTACACTTGGTTTCTTCAATTGTTCCAAGCTGTGTAAAATGTCTCCTGATCTGTTTGGGATATTTGATGTAGACTTACACAAATCCTGGTAAAACCTCTAAGCAAATTTGTACTGAGGCATTTACAGATTTGCTGCTAATGGAGTTTGTAGTGTTTAGATAATTGCAGAAAAAACCTGTTAATTGATTCCACAAGAGAGCCCTAGGAAGTAAAAAGACTTGATTGACAACAGGAAATTGACTTGCGTCACCATCGGTAACAGAGGAAATGGTTTGCGAGATGAAGGGAATGTGGTGGCTTGAAGTGCACTCTAGCTGCCTAGAAACGTGTCATAAAACATGGATTTGGAAATGGCACCTGGAAGGGTAATTATTGATTCATGTGGTATTAGCCACTGAGGAAAGGTGACATAAATGTAAGATACGGTAAATCCAAGGAAACAGGTAATAGGACATTAATATTGGTGCCTCACACTGTATACCTCTTACAGATGGTCTACATGCCTCACACTGTATGCCTCTTACAGGTGGTCTACATGCCTCACACTGTATGCCTCTTACAGACTGTCTACATGCCTCACACTGTATGCCTCTTACAGGTGGTCTACATGCCTCACTCTATATGCCTTTTACAGGTGATCTACATGCTTCACACTGTATGCCTCTTACAGGTGGTCTACATGCCTCATAGTGTCTGCCTCTTTCAGACAGTCTACATGCCTCACACTGTATGTCTCTTACAGACTGTCTACATGCATCACACTGTATGCCTCTTACAGGCGGTCTACATGCCTCACACTGTATGCCGCATACATGTGGTCTACATGTCTCACACTGTATACCTCTTACATATGGTCTACATGCTCACACTGTATACCTCTTACATATGGTCTACATACTCACACTGTATGTCTCTTACAGGTGGTCTACATGCCTCACACTGTATGCTTCTTACAGGTAGTCTACATGCCTCACAATGTATGCCTCTTACAGTTTACATGCCTCACACTGTATGCCTCTTACAGACAGTCTACATGCCTCACACTGTATGTCTCTTATAGGTGGTCTACATGCCTCACACTGTATGCCTTTTACAGACGGTCTACATGCCTCATAGTGTATACCTCTTACAGACGGTCTACATGCCTCACACTGTATGCCTCTTACAGATGGTCTACATGCTCACACTGTATGCCTCTTATAGACGGTTTACATGCCTCATAGTGTATACCTCTTACAGACGGTCTACATGCCTCACACTGTATGCCTCTTACAGATGGTCTACATGCTCACACTGTATGCCTCTTACAGATGGTCTACATGCTCACACTGTATGCCTCTTATAGACGGTTTACATGCCTCATAGTGTATACCTCTTACAGACGGTCTACATGCCTCACACTGTATGCCTCTTACAGATGGTCTACATGCTCACACTGTATGCCTCTTACAGATGGTCTACATGCTCACACTGTATGCCTCTTATAGACGGTTTACATGCCTCATAGTGTATACCTCTTACAGACGGTCTACATGCCTCACACTGTATGCCTCTTACAGATGGTCTACATGCTCACACTGTATGCCTCTTACAGATGGTCTACATGCTCACACTGTATGCCTCTTATAGACGGTTTACATGCCTCATAGTGTATACCTCTTACAGACGGTCTACATGCCTCACACTGTATGCCTCTTACAGATGGTCTACATGCTCACACTGTATGCCTCTTACAGACGGTCTACATGCCTCATAGTGTATACCTCTTACAGACGGTCTACATGCTTACACTGTATGCCTCTTACAGTTTACATGCCTCACACTGTATGCCTCTTACAGACAGTCTACATGCCTCACACTGTATACCTCTTACAGACAGTCTACATGCCTCGCACTGTATGCTTCTTACAGGTAGTCTACATGCCTCACAATGTATGCCTCTTACAGTTTACATGCCTCATACTGTATGCCTCTTACAGACAGTCTACATGCCTCACCAGTGGCTCGAGGGCAATCTGCCGGTCAGTGCCAAGTGTGTCCACTGTGAGAAGACTTGTGGCAGTGTCCTGCGACTACAGGACTTCAGATGTCTCTGGTGTAAAGCTATGGTCAGTCACATCAACAACATTTCGGCTAGGACAAAAAAATATTGTCAGTGTCTTAATGTACACCATTAATGGCTGTAGTAGTTTAACAACGGTGTCTATAAGACAAACCGTGACGTATTGAGTAGACAACTGTGACAGAGATAGAGTTGTGTCACAGACTGATACTACACATGGCTAGGCATTCACTATGTTCCCATTAGCTTCTCTTCACCTCATGTGAAGACTATTTATTTTTGGTTTGTCTTAGTAACACCTTTTCAAAAGCTCTTTGCCGTAGGCACGTCTCATAAATGTATGATATATTTGTAGATAAACTGTGCTTAATGTCTCTGAAGCAGGTATACACATTCCATTCACTGCAACAACACCAACACCAACAACTACAACAGCAACATGAGCAATATCATGAACAAAGTCATCAAAAACACTAACAACAACAAAGCCAACAACTGTCAACATTGCCACCACTATGACCAACAATATGACTGCATGTATTTCAGGTTCACGCCGCATGTAAAGATGCTTACACCAACCAGTGTTCTCTCGGACCTTTCCGTGTGTCAGTGCTGCCACCTACCGCTATAACAAACCTCGACTCAGACGGGTTTTGGCGGGCGACCAAACCTCCCGGCATGAGCTCACTGCTGGTGTTTGTTAACTCCAAGAGTGGGGACAACCGGGTGTGTACTTGCTCCTCCCACCTCCTGCTCTTACACCACCCACTTCCTGCTCTTACTCCACCCCCTTTCTGCTCTTACTCCACCCACTTCTTGGTCTTATTCCATCCACTTCCTGCTCTTACTCCACCTACTTCCTGCTCTTACTCCACCCACTTCCTGCTCTTACTCCACCCACTTCCTGCTCTTACTCCACCCACTTCTTGGTCTTATTCCACCCACTTCCTGCTCTTACTCCACCCTCTTCCTGCTCTTACTCCACACAGTTCTTGCTCTTACTCCACCTACCTCCTACTCCGACTCACACCTCCTGCTCTTTGTCCTCACACCCCCTGCTCTGACTTCTCCCACCCCTGCTCTGACTCCTCCCACCCCCTGCTCTCACTTCTCCCACCTCCTGCTCTGACTTCTCCCACCTCCTGCTCTGACTCCTCCCACCTCCTGCTCTTAGTCCTCCCACCCCCTGCTCTGACTCCTCCCACCTCCTGTTCTGACTCCTCCCAGCCCCTGCTCTGACTCCTCCCACCTCCTGTTCTGACTCCTCCCACCTCCTGCTCTGACTCCTCACACCCCCTGCTCTTAGTCCTCCCACCCCCTGTTCTGACTCCTCTCACCTCATGTTCTGCCTCCTCCCACCTCCTGTTCTGATTCTTCCCACCCTCTGCTCTTACTCCTCCCACCTGTAAATCTAACTACAATTTTTATACTGTACTGACAAAGTATTTATTTCATGTGAAACAGCAAAAAGTTGTTTTGTAACTTTGAGACTACCAATAGGTAACATAATAAATAAAGTAATTTACAGCTGTATATTGTTTTTAAGAAAATAGTTTTGTTGTTCTCCTGCTGATTCCCTGTCATCAAAGGTGAGGCTGGCCTTGGTTCCCTTTCGTCAGGGTTGAGGCTGGCCTTGGTTCCCTGTCGTCAGTGGTGAGGCTAGCCTTGGTTCCCTGTCGTCAGGGTTGAGGCTGGCCTTGGTTCCCTGTCGTCAGTGGTGAGGCTAGCCTTGGTTCCCTGTCGTCAGGGGTGAGGCTGGCCTTGGTTCCCTGTCGTAAGGAGTGAGGCTGGCCTTGGTTCCATGTTGTCAGGGGTGAGGCTGGCCTTGGTTCCCTGTCATCAGGGGTGAGGCTGGCCTTGGTTTCCTGTCGTCAGAGGTGAGGGTAGCCTTGGTTTCCTGTCGTCAGGGGTGAGGTTAGCCTTGGTTCCCTGTAGTCAGGGGTGTGACTAGCCTTGGTTCCCTGTAGTCAGGGGTGTGACTAGCCTTGGTTCCCTGTCGTCAGGGGTGAGGCTGGCCTTGGTTCCCTGTCATCAGGGGTGAGGCTGGCCTTGGTTTCCTGTCGTCAGGGATGAGGCTAGCCTTGGTTCCCTGTCACCAGGGGTGAGGCTGGCCTTGATTCCCTGTCGTCAGGGGTGAGGCTGGCCTTGGTTCCCTGTCATCAGGGGTGAGGGTAGCCTTGGTTCCCTGTTGTAAGGAGTGAGGCTGGCCTTGGTTCCCTGTCGTCAGGGGTGAGGCTAGCCTTGGTTCCCTGTCACCAGGGGTGTGACTGGCCTTGGTTCCCTGTCATCAGGGGTGAGGCTGGCCTTGGTTCCCTGTCGTCAGGGGTGAGGCTAGCCTTGGTTCCCTGTCACCAGGGGTGTGACTGGCCTTGGTTCCCTGTCGTCAGGGGTGAGGCTGGCCTTGGTTCCCTTTCGTCAGGAGTGAGGCTGGCCTTGGTTCCATTCCTAGATTTCAGTTTCTTTTTCTTCCTCTTCTTTTTTCTTTTTCTTTCCTTCTTTCACTATACTATTCAGGATAATTTGGTATATATCTTCTAAGATAATGCTGTGAAGTCAGTAAAAAAGAGGACCAATACTATAACTGGTTTTCAATTGGACATCATTGTGTGGTTGTTAGGGCATCAAGATGTTGCGCAAATTCAAGCAGTTGTTGAATCCTGCTCAAGTATTTGATCTCATGAACGGAGGCCCAAAGGTTGGGTAAGTGTCATATAATTGGAAATGAATTATCATATTATGTCCATTGAAAGACATTTCAGAAACTCATGTACCTGGCATGTTTGATTCACTGTTGCATGCACACACACATGTAAATGCTCACATGCATGCTCGCATGGATACCCACAGGGTCATGTATGCACACAGGACCACTACTGACAGAAATGATGTGTGCCTATTAATTATACTGGAGAACAGTAGCTATGATTTATTGGTATAATTACCAGCAGAGATGGTTCATCAAGCTGATATATCTTATGTGTTTTTGTGTGTGTCGCAGGTTACGACTATTCCAGACATTTGAATCATTCCGTGTGATCGTTGCCGGGGGTGACGGAAGTATCGGCTGGGTGCTTAATGAAATAGACCAACTGGGACTTCAGAAAGAGGCAAGTTAACAAACCAATTTGCCATCTTCTAGTCCCAAATGACATCATCCTTTCAAGCAGATAACTGAGTACACTAGCCAGCAAGATGTGATGAGACAGGAGTAGACCATGCAGAGATTAGGTTAGCTGGAATGTGCATGAGCTTGTCTCCCGCAATGCTCCATGCAGACGGGGGGGTGTAGGTGGTCAGGATAAATAGATAAATGTCATTGTGAAAGTAGGGATACTGAGATGACTCCTGTTGTCTACCTACATTGTCCTCATTTTTGTATTTCTTGTTGTCTTCCAACAGTCTCTTTCTTTTTGTTTATCTACTGTGTCCTCGTGTTTGTATTTCTTGTTGTCTTCCTACAGTGTCCTTGTGTTTCTCTTTCTTGTTGTCTACCTACATTGTCCTTGGGTTTGTCTTTCTTGTTGTCTACCTATATTGTCTTTGTGTTTCTCTTGTTGTCTACCTATATTGTCTTTGTGTTTCTCTTTCTTGTTTTCTACCTATATTGTCCTTGGGTTTGTCTTTCTTGTTGTCTACCTATATTGTCTTTGTGTTTGTCTTTCTTGTTGTCTACCTATATTGTCCTTGGGTTTGTCTTTCTTGTTGTCTACCTGTATTGTCCTTGTGTTTCTTTTTCTTGTTGTCTACCTATATTGTCCTTGTGTTTGTCTTTCTTGTTGTCTACCTATATTGTCCTAGTGTTTGACTTTCTTGTTGTCTACCTATATTGTCTTTGGGTTTGTTTTTCTTGTTTTCTACCTATATTGTCTTTGGGTTTGTTTTTCTTGTTTTCTACCTATATTGTCCTTGGCTTTGTCTTTCTTGTTGTCTACCTATATTCTTCTTGGGTTTGTATTTCTTGTTGTCTACCTATATTGTCCTTGTGTTTGACTTTCTTGTTGTCTACCTATAGTGTCCTTGGGTTTGTTTTTCTTGTTTTCTACCTATATTGTCCTTGTGTTTGTCTTTCTTGTTGTCTACCTATATTGTCCATGTGTTTGTCTTTCTTATTGCTACCTATGTTGTCCTTGTGTTTGTCTTTCTTGTTGTCTACCTATATTGTTCATGTGTTTGTCTTTCTTATTGCTACCTATATTGTCCTTGTGTTTGTCTTTCTTGTTGTCTACCTATATTGTCCTTGTGTTTGTCTTTCTTGTTGTCTATCTATATTTTCCATGTGTTTGTCTTTCTTGTTGCTACCTATATTGTTCTTGTGTTTGTCTTTCTTGTTGTCTACCTATATTGTCCTTGTGTTTGTCTTTCTTGTTGTCTACCTATATTGTCCATGTGTTTGTCTTTCTTATTGCTACCTATATTGTCCTTGTGTTTGTCATTCTTGTTGTCTACCTATATTGTCCTTGTGTTTGTCTTTCTTGTTGTCTACCTATATTGTCCATGTGTTTGTCTTTCTTGTTGCTACCTATTTTGTCCTTGTGTTTGTCTTTCTTGTTGCTACCTATATTGTCCTTGTGTTTGTCTTTGTTATTGTGATGAAGCGTATTGATTGAATGAAGGCAATTTGAAGTGATAGATTCAGTTATTGTTACGTGGTGCAACAGGATCAATCTTGAGGAAGACTTCCCATTGTTTGGGAAACTCAAATTTAACTGGGAAGGCAGAGGGAAGGAGGACGGCGGCGGGAGGGAGGGAATGAGAGGGAGGGAGGCGGATGAAGGGAGGGAGGCAGAGATGGAGACGAGGGGGTGGAGGGGGAGGTGGAGAAGAGGGGGTGGAGTGGGAGGTGGAGAAGAGGGGGTGGAGGGGGAGGTGGATAGAAGTTGTGTGCCTCAGACAGCCTCTCTATACTGCCATTGTTTAGGTCTTTTATAGATCATATTTAGTGATGTTCAGTCTCTGTGCAACTACTATTAAAGAATGGTACATTTATGTTTGCTTACAGTGCCAAGTTGGTGTGCTGCCTCTGGGCACAGGCAATGACTTGGCGAGGGTTCTGGGATGGGGTGCCATCTTTGATGATGACACCCAGCTACCTGCTGTACTCGAGAAGATGGAGCACGCTCAGATCAAGATGTTGGATAGGTCAGTCTCTTCAAATCAGATCACTGCATTAGACTCTGATCAAGATGTTGGACAGGTCAGTCTCTTCAAATCAGATCACTGCATTAGACTCAGATCAAGATGTTGGACAGGTCAGTCTCTTCATGTTAGATTACTGCATTAGGCTCAGATCAAGATGTTGAACAGGTCAGTCTCTTCATGTCAGATCACTGCATTAGGCTCAGATCAAGATGTTGGATAGGTCAGTCTCTTCATGTTAGATCACTGCATTAGGCTCAGATCAAGATGTTGGACAGGTCAGTCTCATCATGTTAGATCACTGCATTAGGTTCAGATCAAGATGTTGGACAGGTCAGTCTCATCATGTTAGATCACTGCATTAGACTCAGATCAAGATGTTGGACAGGTCAGTCTCTTCTAGTCAGATCACTGCATTAGACTCGGATCAAGATGTTGGACAGGTCAGTCTCTTCATGTTAGATCACTGCATTAGGCTCAGATCAAGATATTGGACAGGTCAGTCTCTTCATGTTAGATCACTGCATTAGGCTCAGATCAAGATGTTGGACAGGTCAGTCTCTTCACATCAGATCACTGCATTAGACTCGGATCAAGATGTCGGACAGGTCAGTCTCTTCACATCAGATCACTGCATTAGACTCAGATCAAGATGTTGGACAGGTCAGTCTCTTCATGTCAGATCATTTCATTACACTCAGATCAAGATGTCAGACAGGTCAGTCTTTTCACCTCAGATCATTGCATTATACTCAGATCAAGATGTTGGACAGGCCAGTCTCTGCATGTCAGATCATTGCATTACACTCAGATCAAGATGTCAGACAGGTCAGTCTTTTCACCTCATTGCATTATACTCAGATCAAGATGTTGGACAGGCCAGTCTCTGCATGTCAGATCATTGCATTACACTCAGATCAAGATGTCAGACAGGTCAGTCTTTTCACCTCATTGCATTATACTCAGATCAAGATGTTGGACAGGCCAGTCTCTGCATGTCAGATCATTGCATTACACTCAGATCAAGATGTCAGACAGGTCAGTCTTTTCACCTCATTGCATTATACTCAGATCAAGATGTTGGACAGGCCAGTCTCTGCATGTCAGATCATTGCATTACACTCAGATCAAGATGTCAGACAGGTCAGTCTTTTCACCTCATTGCATTATACTCAGATCAAGATGTTGGACAGGCCAGTCTCTGCATGTCAGATCATTGCATTAGACTCATTCAAGCTCAGCAAGGAAATATTTCACTTATGTTAAAATATAGAAATCATACAATATCTTGTTGAGTATGTTAAGGCTTCAGTACTTGTGGTAGAGTGTGGTGTGTGTCTACTACAACTCTCCACTGTTATAACTCACCAAATAATATGAGATTTCAACCCTCCCATGTTACACACACTCTCATTACAAACCACCTGTTTGTGCATTCTCTCTCTCGCTCAGTTGGTACATTCACTCTTTGGATCAGTTGGTATGTTCACTCTCTGGATCAGTTGGTTCGTTCACTCGTTGGATCAGTTGGTATGTTCACTCTTTAGGTCAGTTGGTATGTTCACTCTTTGGATCAATTGGTTCATTCACTCTTTGGATCAGTTGGTATGTTCACTCTTTAGGTCAGTTGGTATGTTCACTCTTTGGATCAGTTGGTTCGTTCACTCTTTGGATCAGTTGGTATGTTCACTCTTTAGGTCAGTTGGTATGTTCACTCTTTGGATCAATTGGTTCATTCACTCTTTGGGTCAGTTGGTATTTTCACTCTTTAAGTCAGTTGGTATGTTCACTCTTTAGGTCAGTTGGTATGTTCACTCTTTGGGTCAATTGGTTCATTCACTCTTTGGATCAGTTGGTATGTTCACTCTTTAGGTCAGTTGGTATGTTCACTCTTTGGATCAGTTGGTTCGTTCACTCTTTGGGTCAGATGGTATGTTCAGTCTTTAAGTCAGTTGGTATGTTCACTCTATGGATCAGTTGGTCCGTTCACTCTTTGGGTCAGATGGTATGTTCACTCTGTAAGTCAGTTGGTATGTTCACTCTTTAGGTCAGTTGGTATGTTCACTCTTTGGATCAGTTGGTTCGTTCACTCTTTGGATCAGTTGGTATGTTCACTCTTTAGGTCAGTTGGTATGTTCACTCTTTGGATCAATTGGTTCATTCACTCTTTGGGTCAGTTGGTATTTTCACTCTTTAAGTCAGTTGGTATGTTCACTCTTTAGGTCAGTTGGTATGTTCACTCTTTGGGTCAATTGGTTCATTCACTCTTTGGATCAGTTGGTATGTTCACTCTTTAAGTCAGTTGGTATGTTCGCTCTTTAGGTCAGTTGGTATGTTCACTCTTTAGGTCAGTTGGTATGTTCACTCTTTGGATCAATTGGTTCATTCACTCTTTGAATCATTTGGTATGTTCACTCTTTAAGTCAGTTGGTATGTTCACTCTTTAGGTCAGTTGGTATATTCACTCTTTGGATCAATTGGTTCATTCACTCTTTGGATCAGTTGGTATGTTCACTCTTTAGGTCAGTTGGTATGTTCACTCTTTGGGTCAGTTGGTATATTCACTCTTTGGGTCAGTTGATATATTCACTCTTTGGGTTAGTTGGCATATTCACTCTTTGGGTCAGTTGACATATTCACTTTGCAGTTGATGGCTTGGCACATTCACACTCTGGCTCAGAAGATATTTCATTATCACTGTTACATGTCTTTGGTTCATTTCCACACCAGCAAGTGGCCACCTGATTGCAGCATTATGTGCATTTTGGGCAGTCAACATTGATCTGGTGAAAACAAACCAAGCAAACAAGTATGTTTGTTACCAGGTGGAGTATAATGACTTACGAGGGGCTGGTGCCTCCGCCCCGCAAGACACAGCCGGAAGTTGACGGCATTGCTGCCTATGAGGACTCCGTGGCAACACACCTGAAGAACATCCTCAACTCTGACAATCACAACGTTGTCATCTCATCCGCCAAGTGAGTCGTGTCTTAGTTCAACAACAATGTTATCATCTCAATTGCCAAGTGAATTATGTCTTAGTTCAACAACAATGTTGTCACCTCATCTGCCAAGTGAGTCATGTCATAGTTCAACAACAACATCATCTCATCCGCTAAGTGAGTCATGTCTTAATTCATCAGCAATGTTGTCATCTCATCCACCAAGTGAGTCGTCTTAGTTCAACAGTGTTGTCATCTCATCTGCCTAGTGAGTCATGTCTTAATACAACAACAATGTTGTCATCTCATCCACCAAGTGAGTCATGTCTTAGTTCAACAACAATGTTGTCATCTCATCAGCCAAGTGAGTCATGTTTTAATTCAACAACAACATTGTCATCTCATCCGCCAAGTGAGTTATGTCTTGGTTCAACAACGTCATCACATCCGCCAAATTAGTTGAGTTTCATTTCAAACATAATGGTATATAAGATTTGTGTCAGTATGCTCTGTTGTGTTTGAGTGTCCTCTGAGGTTTGTGTCAGTGTGGTGTTGTGTTTGAGTGTCCTCTGAGGTTTGTGTCAGTGTGATGTTGTGTTTGAATGTCCTGAAGTTTGTGTCAGTGTTGTGGTGTGTTTGAGTGTCCTCTGAGGTTTGTGTCAGTGTGGTGTTGTGTTTGAGGTTCTTTGTGAGGTTTGTGTCAATTTTGTGTTTTGTTTAAGGGTGCTGTGTGAGACTGTCAAGGACTTTGTGGCACGGGTGGGGGTGAGTGCAGCCACAGAGGACCCCATCTCCCTCAAGTGCTCCGTGCTCAGTGAGAAGCTCGACGCTCTCCTCAAGACTCTGGAGAGTGAGTGTGACGACTCAGAGGTACGTACCAACACACAAAGACGTCATCTCATGAACACATGCCAACTCATGAACACATGCCAACTCATGAACACACACCATGATCATATGTCAGCTCATGAACACGTGCCAGCTCATGAACACATGCCAACTCATGAACACACACCATGATCACTTGTCAGCTCATGAACACATGCCATCTCATGAAACCATGCCTTCTCATGAACGTACAACAGTTTATAAACACTAAATGTTATCATGTAGACACTGATCTAGACTCAAAGGTTATAATTAACATGCATGTCTACTGTTTAAATTAATAGAAATTATTTTGATTGCAATGTACTGGAAAATAAAAATGTCTGTAAAAATTTATCTTGTGTTTATTGTTTATTTTCTTATGCATTTAGTACATAATAGATACATTTTAGGTGTTATTTATTATATCTTGTTGTTCCTAATGTGCATGAATGAGCGATGACAACATAACATGATTGTTTGTCACAGCCACAGTCCACGAGTGTCTCTCAGAAAGAGGCTGATGGTTGCCATGACGACCGTGACTGCAAGAAAGATGAGGAGAAAGAGAAAGTAGAACTGAATGAAATGATTCACACAGACAGTGTGGTGACCGTGCACGTGTCACCTGATGTCCCCCCAGTGGCTGATGGACAGTGTCCAGTCTTGGGCCCTGTGAGTGATGCCGGCTGTGTGCGCCAGGGTCGACTGCACAAGAAGCTGGCCCTGAGACGGCCCAAGGACCAACTCATGTGTCGGGCCAACAGTCTGAAGAAGGCCTTCCGCCAGATCATTGAACACGCAGAGAAAGGTGAGAGATCACACAGGGACAGTTCATTGAACACACAGAGAAAGGTGAAATAAATCACAGGGACAGATCATTAACATGCAGAGAAAGGTGAAAGATCACACAGGGACAGATCATTAACATGCAGAGAAAGGTGAAAGATCACACTGGGACAGATCATTGAACATGCAGAGAATGGTGAGAGATCACACAGGGACAGATCATTAACATGCAGAGAAAGGTGAAATATCACACAGGGACATATAATTTAACACAAAGAGAAAGGTGAGAGATCACACTAGGACAGATCATTAACATGCAGAGAAATGTGAAAGATCACACAAGGACAGATCATTGAACACACAGAGAAAGGTGAGAGATCACACATGGACAGATCATTGAACACACATAGAAAGGTGAGAGATCACACAGGGACAGTTCATTGAACACACAGAAAAAGGTGAAATAAATCACAGGGACAGATCATTAACATGCAGAGAAAGGTGAAAGATCACACAGGGACAGATCATTGAACATGCAGAGAATGGTGAGAGATCACACAGGGACAGATCATTAACATGCAGAGAAAGGTGAAATATCACACAGGGACAGATAATTGAACACAAAGAGAAAGGTGAGAGATCACACTAGGACAGATCATTAACATGCAGAGAAATGTGAAAGATCACACAAGGACAGATCATTGAACACACAGAGAAAGGTGAGAGATCACACATGGACAGATCATTGAACACACATAGAAAGGTGAGAGATCACACAGGGACAGATCATTAACATGCAGAGAAAGGTGAAAGATCACACAGGGACAGATAATTGAACACAAAGAGAAATGTGAGAGATCACACTGGGACAGATCATTGAACACACAGAGAAAAGTGAGAGATCACATAGGGACAGATCATTAACATGCAGAGAAAGGTGAAAGATTACACAAGGACAGATCATTGAACACACATAGAAAGGTGAGAGATCACACAGGGACAGATCATTGAACACACAGAGAAAAGTGAGAGATCACACAGTGACAGATCATTGAACACACAGAGAAAGGTGAGAGATCACACAGGGACAGATCAGTGATCATTGTATTTATCTTCTTGTGCAGCTGTTATTAGTTGTATCATTGTATTTATTTCCTCGTCCAACTGTCAAAAATTGCACATCACTGTATTTCCCTTCCTTTGCAGCTGTCGATGAACAGAACTCAGACACAATTCGCTATGACAAGGAACTCATTGAACGTGGTTACCCTAACAACCACACAACTGGAGATGATGCGGAGTTATGTGGTACAAAACTAAACCCACCACCGACAATTGAAATAGTTTCTCCTGCAGAGGAAGATGAGGAGGAAGAAGATGAAGAAATAATCGCCATAACAACAAATGGAAGTAAAGAGACAACCAAGCCTATATCACCCATGGCATGTCTGACAGTGCCTGTGTCCACCTGGTCATCAGACAACGACAGTGGCGGCCTGCCCAGCCCCATGTTGCTCTCCCCCATTCCTGACGAACCCAATTCAAGACGCTGGTGTGAGTATGCACTGAGTACCATCTCGGCTCACTAAGATTCCTATAAACAGATGTCTTGATACTATGAATAGTTATGCTATAATTTAAAAACAGGTGGTGCCACTTGTCTTGTTTCTGTGCCACACTATGTGTACCGAGTGTAAGACCCTTCAGTCATTCACTTCTTGTCCCTCTCATAAACTCTTATTTTTTGGCTGCACTGCCAACTTTATTTGGTGTTCCCCAGGGTTCTGTTCTTGGGCCTTTGCTTTTTACACCACGCCATTAAGCTCTGTTATACAAAGACATAACTTGGATCATCATCTTTATGCTGATTATACTCAGATCTACATTTTGTTGGCTACCCCGGATACAAATCACTCCCTTAACCAACTTAGTGATTGCCTCCGAGATATCTTCCATAGGATGACTGTCAGCAAATTGAAATTAAATGCAACTAAAACTTAATTGATAATTATTGGTTCTCCAATGCAGCAGAGTAAACTTGATGGTTTTTCCCTATGCGTATTTTGGATCGGCATATCACGCCAGCAACCTCGGTGCAGAATCTAAGAGTAGTCTTTGATAGTAAGTTCAATTTCCGACAACTCATAATATTATCTCAAACGTGTCGCTGCCGTTTTTATCATATTCGTGATCTTTGCTGTATTCGCTGATATATGTCATTTTCTGTTGCTAAGACTACTGCAACAGGGCTTGTTAGCAGCAGACTTTACTATTGCAATTCCCTCCTTTATAATATCGCTAGCAAAGATATTACAAAACTTCAACATATCCAAAATTGTCTGGCAAGGGTAGTTACAATATGTTTTTCTCGCTCTGTACCACTTTTGAAGTCTGCATTGGTTTCCTGTACGATATCATATAATCTGTACCATTACATACCAGGCACTGTCCAGTAAGCAGCCATCTTATTTGCATTCACTGTTTACTCCTGTAAGAAAACCTATCCAACTTTGATCATTTAGTTCTGACCTACTTTTTGTTCCTAGAGTCAACACTAACATTGGAACTAGGGCTTTTTCTGTTGTTGCACCAACTCTTTGGAATATGCTCCCTCTTAGTGTTAGATCAGTTGAAAATATTACAAAATTCCGTCGTCATTTAAAAACTTATCTTTACAACCTTGCTTATCCACATAGCTCCCTAGCACCTTGACCCATCTGTTGACAACTGGAATACTGCTTATGGATTTTGAGATTGACCAATCCTTTTGTCTTGATGCGCCTCTGAGCTTGGTTTCCAAGGATTTAGGCGCAATAGAAGTTATCTTATTATTATTATTATTATAAGTGCACCAAAGGATGGTTTGAATAAGGTAACCAGTATGCAATGAAATCTGCCTAGTGGACACCTGTCTATAGTGAAAACCTGGTTACATGGACAATTTTGAAAGTTCCAAGTGACCAGTTTGCATTGTCCACCACCTTGTTGATATATTGTGCAGTCCTGATGATGCCCAGGCTGTCTTAGTGTATATTTTGTTAATATTTGATGTATATTATGACTGTTTCATATAAACTGTTTTGTATGTCTCTGTGTCCTGTCAAACTGTCACTATGCACAACATCACCAAAGAGTTTACTAAACTGTCATTGTTTCGGTACTGTGTTTCATGTGTTTACTCAATGGTGTGCCATCCCTCCTATGTTTATCCAATGGGGTGCCAGGTATCTTGTGTTTACCCAATTGCATGCCATGTCTTCTGTGTTTACCCAATGGGGTGTTATGTTTCTTGTGTTTACCCAATGGGGTGTTATGTCTCTTGTGTTTACTCAATGGGATACCCTGTTTCTTGTGTTTACCCAATGGGGTGTTATGTCTCTTGTGTTTACTCAATGGGATACCCTGTTTCTTGTGTTTACCCAATGGGGTGTTATTTCTCTTGTGTTTACTCAATGGGATACCCTGTTTCTTGTGTTTACCCAATGGGGTGTTATTTCTCTTGTGTTTACTCAGTGGGGTGATAAGTCAGGTGTTTACCCAATGGGAAGGCTTATGTCCTGTGTTTACCCAATGGGGTGCCATAAAGTTCAGGCTGTTTGACTGGTTATCTACTAAGCCAGACCTATATTGTTCCTTGGTTTGCCATGTGTCCTTTACATTGTCCTGTCCCCTGTGTGTCAGTACTAGATTACCCTGTCCTGTGACCCACTCTAAGTTTATAGTTTGTGTAGTTGCCAGGCTACTGAGGTTGTGTGTCTGTGTACACATTCATGAATGGCTCCATTTCTTCACAGTTTTCTGTTCTCTGTTTGCCAATAGCCTTTGAGTCCCAGTCCTCGAGCTCCCCAAGATCCTGCAGTCCTTCCCACTTTCTCTTTAACGTCCCGCCCCGTGCCCTCGAGTCCAGACGCATCAGTGCCGTGAGTATCCTCTACAACAAGTCTGGCTCATTCGACCTTTCCCACGGCACCCCTCGCCATGTCATCCCTCGCCACGACACCCCCTGCAGGGAGCGCAGTCCCACCACAGACACGGCACATCAGCCAAGTTTCCCCATTCTGAGGATGTCTGGCTTCCCAGTCCTGACAAGTAAGTGTCCTCAGCCTCATTGACTGCAGTGTTGTGTCCTCAGCCTTGGTGACTTCAGTGTTTTGTCCTCACTCTTGGTGACTTCAATGTTGTGTCCTCAACCTTGATGACTTCAGTGTTGTGTCCTCAGCCTTGGCGACTTCAGTGTTGTGTCCTCAGCCTTGGTGACTTTAGTGTATCATCGGCCTTGGTGACTTCAATGTTGTGTCCTCATCCTTAGTGACTTCAGTGTTGTATCATCGGCCTTGGTGACTTCAGTGTTGTGTCCTCAGCATTAGTGACTTCAGTGTTGTATCATCGGCCTTGGTGACTTCAATGTTGTGTCCTCAGTCTTGGTGACTTCCTTGTTGTGTCCTCAGTCTTGGTGACTTCGCTGTTGTATTCTTAGCCTTGGTGATTTCAGTGTTGTGTCCTCAGGCTTGATGGCTTCAATGTTATGTCCTCAGTCTTGGTGATTTCAGTGTTGTGTCCTCAGCCTAGGTGACTTCACTGTTGTATCCTCGGCCTTGGTGACTTCAATGTTGTGTCATCAGCCTTGATGGCTTCAATGTTGTGTCCTCAGTCTTGGTGACTTCAGTGTTGTGTCCTCAGCCTTGGTGACTTCAATGTCCTGTTCCATGTTGTGTAATATTGGTGACTTAAACTAAACTAGTGCTGCCAGTTATGTATGTTATTCTTGTCATACATCATGACCTGTGTATGTTATCCATGTCATACATTATGACCTGTGTATGTTATTCATGTCATACATTTTGACCTGTGTATGTTATTCATGTCATACATTATGACCTGTGTATGTTATTCATGATACATTATGACCTGTGTATGTTATTCATGTCATACATTATGACCTGTGTATGTTATTCATGTCATACATCATGACCTGTGTATGTTGTTCATGTAATACATCGTGACCTGTGTATGTTATTCATGTCATACATCGTGACCTGTGTATGTTATTCATGTCATACGTCGTGGCCTGTGTATGTTATTCATATCATACGTCATGACCTGTATATGTTGTTCATGTCATACATCGTGACCTGTGTATGTTATTCATGTCATACATTGTGACCTGTGTATGTTATTCATGTCATACATCATGACCTGTGTATGTTGTTCATGTCATACATCATGACCTGTGTGTGGTTTGCTCTAGGTGCCAGCAGCAGTGCCAAGCATGGTGGAGGTAAGTATCATTTTCTTTGTCATGTTCTGCCTCATTCAGTTGTTCACTTGATATCAAATGAAACTTACACTGACTGTCTGAGGGGCATGGCTTCTGTGTACTAGTAAATGTTGTATCAGACATCTGCATAGACAGACACACAAACACATTCACAGACATGCACGCATACATGCTCACACACTCACATGTTCACACACACACACACACACACACACACACACACTCACACACTCACACGCTCACACACACACACTCAAATAGGCACACAAACACATGCTTCGTCACAAAAAAGTGGAAGTAATTGTTAGAAGTATTACCTCGTGTCCCTGCTTCCATGACTTGTCAATTGAGTTGAGAGTTGTTGGTGCTCAATCTGAACAAACTTCACCAGTTCTGATGTTAACACAACATTACTCACTGTTGATAATATGTTGAAGGTTCTGGTGGTCTTGCATCAAATCTGGCTGGAGGAAACTTCATCAGTAAAGTTCTGATGGCCAATGCTGATGCTCTGTGTGCTGCCGTCTCCCCTCTTATGTCAGAGGACATTGACATGTAAGAAACTCTACAATCAGCCAGGAGAACTTGTTTTTATGTAGTTGTGTGTTGTTTATTCCAGGAAAACAACACACAACAACAAGTTTACAGCACTGGGGTGTTTCATTCATAGTGATTAATGCATTGTCACCTATTTCTGACATCATGGTTCATTTTGTTACCTACGTCTGACACCATGTTACACTGTCACCTACTTCTGACACCATGTTACACTGTCACCTACTTCTGACACCATGTTACACTGTCACCTACTTCTGACACCATGTTACACTGTCACCTACTTCTGACACCATGTTACACTGTCACCTACTTCTTACACCATGTTACACTGTCACCTACTTCTGACACCATGTTACAATGTCACCTACTTCTGACACCATGTTACACTGTCAACTACTTCTGACACCATGTTACACTGTCACCTACTTCTGACACCATGTTACACTGTCACCTACTTCTGACACCATGTTACACTGTCACCTACTTCTGACACCATGTTACACTGTCACCTACTTCTTACACCATGTTACACTGTCAACTACTTCTGACACCATGTTACAATGTCACCTACTTCTGACACCATGTTACACTGTCAACTACTTCTGACACCATGTTACACTGTCACCTACTTCTGACACCATGTTACACTGTCACCTACTTCTGACATCATGTTACACTGTCACCTACTTCTGACACCATGTTACACTGTCACCTACTTCTGACACCATGTTATACTGTCACCTACTTCTGACACCATGTTACACTGTCACCTACTTCTGACATCATGTTACACTGACACCATGTTACACTGTCACCTTCTTCTGACACCATGTTACACTATCACCTACTTCTGACATCATGTTACACTGTCACCTACTTCTGACACCATGTTACACTGTCACCTACTTCTGACACCATGTTACACTGTCACCTACTTCTGACACCAAGTTGTATGTTCTTGCAGTGAGGACTACGTGGAACATTGTGTGATGAACAACTACTTTGGCATTGGCCTTGATGCAAAGATCACGCTAGACTTCCACATGCGGCGGGAGGAGCATCCGGAGAAGTGTCGCAGTCGCACTCGCAACATGATGTGGTACGGCGTCATCGGCAGCAAGGAGATGGTTCAACGCAACTTCCGCAACCTCGACCAGCGCGTGCAGCTGGAGTGTGACGGTCAACGCATTCCACTACCCAACCTGCAGGGGATTGTCGTGCTCAACATTCCTAGGTGGGAGAGGATGTATTTTTCCTGTCGCTAGTTGTGAAAGGGGTTATTTGTCCTGTGGCTAATGTCCTAGATGGGAGAGAGGTCACTTGTCCTGTGGCTGATAGTGTCCTGGGTTGTTATACTTGTCTTGCAGAAAGTGTGATAAGTGGGGGGTATAGTTGTCCTGTGGCTGTGTACTGTGGTTATTAGTGTCCTAGTTTGGGGTGTTATACTTGATTTTTTAGATAGTGTCCTATGTGGGGAGGGTATAGTGATCCTGTTGCTAGTGTCCTATATGGGAGAGGGTGTACTTGTCATGCACTTACCATGTGTGTCCTAGATGGGGGTGGTTTCCTTGTTCTGTGGCTAATGTCATAAGGTGGGGAAGGTGTGCTTGTCCTTTGGCTAGTGTCCTGGATGGGAGAGGGTGTACTTGTCATGCTGTTAGTGTCCTAGATGGGATAGGGTGCACTTGTCCTGTGGCTAATGTCCTAGATGGGAGAGAATGTAATTGTCCTGTTGCTAATGTCCTAGATGTGACAAGGTGCACTTGTTCTTTTGCTAGTGTCCTATATGGGAGAGGGTGCACTTGTCCTGTGGCTAGTGTCCTAGGTGGGAGATGGTATACTTGTCCTATATCTAGTGTCCTAGATGGAAGAGGGTGTACCTGTCCTATTGTTAGTGTCCTAGATGGGAGAGGGTGTAGTTGTCCTGTTGCTAGTGTCCTAGATGGGAGAGGGCAAACTTGTTATGTTGCTAGTGTCCTAGATGAGAGAGGGTGTACTTCTCATAATAACTTGTCTTGTGGCTAGTCTTAAAACATGTCTTGACAAAAATTCTGAATATTTTATTAAATCACAGGTCAGTTTATTTTAGTTTAGAATTTACCTGATTATCATGGCACTTTTATGAGTTTCATAATATTATGTTCTTATTGCATGTTTGAAGGTGTAAAACTGTTTTAGTTTCATTATTCAAGATGCTGTTATTATACATATAATATGCTGACAACTATGATTTGTATTTTGTAGTTACATGGGCGGTATCAACTTCTGGGGCAGCAGTAAGCACGATGATGTAAGCACCTCAGTAGGCTTCTAGTCACTGCAAATTCGTCATCATTATATGTTATGTATACAATAATAGATGTATACAAAAGTGTGACACACATTTTGAAGAGCATAATGGACATGTAAATAACAGTGAGAATTAATAATACACAATGGACATGTAAATAACAGCGAGAATCAATAATACACAATGGACATGTAAATAACAGCGAGAATTAATAATACACAATGGACATGTAAATAACAGCGAGAATTAATAATACACAATGGACATGTGAATAATAGCGAGAATTAATAATACACAATGGACATGTGAATAACAGCGAGAATTAATAATACACAATGGACATGTGAATAACAGCGAGAATTAATAATACACAATGGACATGTGAATAACAGCGAGAATTAATAATACACAATGGACATGTGAATAACAGCGAGAATCAATAATACACAATGGACATGTGAATAACAGCGAGAATCAATAATACACAATGGACATGTGAATAACAGCGAGAATCAATAATACACAATGGACATGTGAATAACAGCGAGAATCAATAATACACAATGGACATGTGAATAACAGCGAGAATCAATAATACACAATGGACATGTGAATAACAGCGAGAATCAATAATACACAATGGACATGTGAATAACAGCGAGAATCAATAATACACAATGGACATGTGAATAACAGCGAGAATCAATAATACACAATGGACATGTAAATAACAGCGAGAATCAATAATACACAATGGACATGTGAATAACAGCGAGAATCAATCAATACACAATGGACATGTGAATAACAGCGAGAATCAATAATACACAATGGACATGTGAATAACAGCGAGAATCAATAATACACAATGGACATGTGAATAACAGCGAGAATCAATAATACTTAATGGACATGTGAATAACAGCGAGAATCAATAATACACAATGGACATGTAAATAACAGCGAGAATCAATAATACACAATGGACATGTAAATAACCACGAGAATCAATAATACACAATGGACATGTCAATAACCACGAGAATCAATAATACACAATGGACATATAAATAACAGTGAGAATCAATAATACACAATGGACATATGAATAACAGCGAGAATCAATAATACTCAATGGACATGAATAACAGCGAGAATCAATAATACACAATGGACATGTGAATAACAGCGAGAATCAATAATACACAATGGACATGTGAATAACAGCGAGAATCAATAATACACAATGGACATGTGAATAACAGCGAGAATCAATAATACACAATGGACATGTGAATAACAGCGAGAATCAATAATACACAATGGACATGTGAATAACAGCGAGAATCAATAATACACAATGGACATGTGAATAACAGCGAGAATCAATAATACTTAATGGACATGTGAATAACAGCGAGAATCAATAATACACAATGGACATGTGAATAACAGCGAGAATCAATAATACACAATGGACATGTAAATAACCACGAGAATCAATAATACACAATGGACATGTCAATAACCACGAGAATCAATAATACACAATGGACATATAAATAACAGTGAGAATCAATAATACACAATGGACATATGAATAACAGCGAGAATCAATAATATTCAATGGACATATGAATAACAGCGAGAATCAATAATACGGAATGGACATATGAATAACAGGGAGAATCAATAATACGGAATGGACATATGAATAACAGCGAGAATCAATAATACACAATGGACATGTAAATAACCGTGAGAATCAATAATACACAATGGACATGTAAATAACAGCGAGAATCAATAATACACAATGGACATGTAAATAACAGCGAGAATCAATAATACACAATGGACATGTAAATAAAAGCGAGAATCAATAATACACAATGGACATGTAAATAACAGCAAGAATCAATAATACACAATGGACATGTAAATAACAGTGAGAATCAATAATGCACAATGGACATGTAAATAACAGCGAGAATCAATAATGCACAATGGACATGTAAATAACAGCGAGAATCAATAATACACAATGGACATGTAAATAACAGCTAGAATCAATAATACACAATGGACATGTAAATAACAGTGAGAATCAATAATACACAATGGACATGTAAATAACAGCGAGAATCAATAATACACAAGGAATATATAAATAACTTTGTCTATATCTCATCAATCGATATGTGATTTAATTCATGTTGGTACAATTATTAAATGACCTTTACCAACAATTACTCTTGTTGGTAAAGGTCATTTATATAGCAAACAAGCTCAGGGTTCTGTCATTAAGCATCAGCAGGGTATAAATATAAATAACAGCGAGAATTAATAATAATTAATTTTACCCCTCAGCTCAAATTTACACCCGTCCAAAACGAACTCGGCCCATCCAAAACAAGGGTGGACGGATCTCTAGATAAAGCTGTTTGGCAAGCAGGCTATCGCATAAATGACTGAGTCGATATCCTCTCCTCATCTTGGTTCATTGTTGGTGTTGTTTTCTGTGTCCATATTGCCTCCTTACTCCATCCTACACACCTGTTGTTCTCTCTGTCAATCGTTGTGATGCCCCCCAGTCAATAACACAGTTGTTTCTATCAGCATGATCGGGTCGACTTGTAATCAGTTATATATTGTTGATCCTTTTCTTTGTTCCTGTGTGAACTGTCTGTTCATGGTGGTTTCAATCTCTCACGTGTTCTTCAAGTATCAAATTAAGTTAATCTTTACAGTTGTAAAAATACAATGTTAGAAATGGAATTGAAACACACAGTGCTAGCATGCATGTGATGTTGGGCACGTCATCTATGACTGGTCGAAGTGTGTCTTCTGTCAACGTGTGTCTCATCAGTGTATCATCACATGGCTCAACAGTCACTTATATAATATTATGTTACGGAATTACATAACGTATAGTGTTACACACCTGTGTGTTGTGTTACAGAACTTTGTGTTACGTTGCATGCATTGTGTTTTGTTACAGAACGTTGCCTTGTGTTACACACCTGTGTGTTGTGTTACAGAACTTTGTGCCTGTGTCATTTGACGACAAGATCCTGGAGGTTGTAGCGGTGTTTGGCGGAGTCCAACTTGGAATCTCACGTGTCATCAACCTGCAGCACCACAGGATAGCACAGGTATGGCAGTGTTAACACACAATAACATGGTGTCAACACAGTACTGCAGCATCAACACACACCACCACAATGTGAACACACAACTCTCCAGTTTGAAAACAAAACCACAGCATCAACACACAACAACATATTGTCTACACCCAACTTTCCACTTTAAAGACACAATACCACAGCATCAACATACTACATTGTCAACACAACATCAACACATAACACCAGAGTCAACACACAACACTTTATGAACACACAGTGTCACTGCACAACACCATAGCATCAATGCATGACACCAGTGTCACTGCACAACACCACAGTGTCACTGCACACAACACCACAGTGTTACTGCACAACACCAGTGTCAGTGCACAACACCATAGTGTCAATGCACAACACCTCAGTGTCAATACTCAACATCACAGTGTCAATGCACAACACAGTAATATCAACACGTCACCAGAGTTGCAACACAACATACCACAGTGTCAACACACTACATCACAGTGTTAATACACAAGACCACTTTATCAGCACAGAGTGACACCACACAACACCACAGTCTCAACACAAAGCACCACAGTGTCAATACATTGCTACAGTGCCAACCCCAACACACTTAGTACAGCACCGACATGCCACAACACGTTACAACACAGATACCAAGATGTCAGCAAACATACGTGTTAATGTTTGTAAAGTGTCATTGTGTCAGCTCACAGTGACAGAGGGTAGCATTGGTACCAGAATAATCATGTTTGTCATCATTATTGCCTTTATATCATTGAATACATGTTGTTGCAACATGTATCATACAGTGCATTTTATTGCAGTATGTATCATACAGTGCATGTTATTGCAGTAGTTATCATACAGTGCATGTTATTGCAGTATGTATCATACAGTGCATGTTATTGCAGCATGTATTATACGGTGCATGTTATTGCAGTATGTATCATACAGTGCATGTTATTGCAGTATGTATCATACAGTGCATGTTATTGCAGTATGTATCATACAGTGCATGTTATTGCAGTATGTATCATACAGTGCATGTTATTGCAGCATGTATCATACAGTGCATGTTATTGCAGCATGTATTATACAGTGCATGTTATTGCAGTATGTATCATACAGTGCATGTTATTGCAGCATGTATCATACAGTGCGTGTTGTTGCTGCATGAATTAAGGAGTACATCAAGTGCATGTTATTGCAGTGCCGCAGCGTGAAGATCACCATCATGGGTGAGGAGGGGGTGCCAGTGCAGGTGGACGGGGAGGCGTGGGTCCAGCCCCCCGGCTACATCAAGATCAACCACAAAAACCGCTCACAGATGCTCATTAGAGATAAGGTGTGTGAGTGAGGGGCTTGTTATTTTCGTGTTCATTAGAGATAATGTGCATGTGTGGGTAAGAGGGTTGTTATTTAACTGTTCAATAGAGATAATGTGTGAGTGAGGGGGTTGTTATTTTCATGTTCAGTAGAGATAATGTGCGTGTGTGGGTAAGAGGGTTGTTATTTAACTGTTCATTAGAGATAATGTGTGAGGGGGTTGTTATTTAACTGTTCATTAGAGATAATGTGTGAGGGGGTTGTTCTTTAACTGTTCATTAGAGATAATGTGTGAGTGAGGGGGTTGTTATTTAAGTGTTCATTAGAAATAGTGAACAATAATTAAGTGTCAAAAGTGTGCCAGGTGTTCAGTTTGTTCACATGTCGAACTGTGCCAGGTTTTCACTGTCCGACTATGCCAGATGTTCAGTTTGTCTGACTGTACCAGGTATTCAGCATGTCCGACTATGCCAGGTGTTCAGTGTGTTCAGTGTGTCCGACTGTGACAGGTGTTCAGTGTGTTCACTAAGTCGGACTGTGCCGGGTGTTCAATGTATTCACTGTGTTGGACTGCCAGGTGTTCAGTGTGTTTAATGTGTATTCATCTGTCAGACTACTCAATGTGTTCACTGTGTCAGACTGTGTGTCGGGTGTTCATGTGTTCACTATCGGACTGTGCCAGGTATTCACTGTGTCCAATTGTGCCAGGTGTTCAGTGTGTTCACTATGTCAGACTGTGTCGGGTGTTCACTGTGTCGGACTGTGCCAGATGTTCAGTTTGTTCATTGTGCCAGGTGTTTGAGGAAGCATTGAAAGTGTGGCGGGAGAAGCAGAAGATAGAGACGCCGGTTGACGCCATCTCCGACCTGCTGAGTGAGGAAGAAACACAAATACTACACTCCTTCGTTGAAGCAACACAGATGCTCATAAAGAGGTCAGTTCAAAGGTCACCAACTACACCTAGATTCTCTTCAGTGTATCAGTATTTCAGGGCTGCCTACCATTACAGATTTTCCATAATCATTACGGAAATTCACCTCAGATTATGACATTATGGAAACTGCCGCCGTATTATAGAAATAAAAATATCTGACTAAAGGCAATGATACACATTAAAGAATTGCTAAATCTATAAATAATCTTGCTTCAGATGCCCTGAAGAAACTATCATCATTCACTTGTTACAATTTATCAACAAATGTTTAGTCCACTACAAGTTCTACAAGTCAGTATGGTGACCTCATCCAATGCTGTGCATGTATACAATGTTACAACTTCGCCTGCCAGGCACTGGGCATATTACTAGTGCAGCCTATGTCTGCAGCTGTCAGTCAACAGCAATTACAGCCGGGAAAATATCAGTGTCATTAATGCGCGTCTAGACATTAATAAAATTTACTGGTGTAGAATTATATTATGAAATAAAATATGACGTTAGGTAGAACCATTAAATTACTTAAAATAGTTATGGTTTTTTTAAAGTTACTAATATAATTATAAAATGTCTTAGACGAATATAAAATAAGTATTATAATTGTTGTAATTGCAATAGAAAACTATCATATTTTATTCAAAGCTTTTTTAGTCCTTTGGGCCGAAGGTCCAACAGACTTATGCCATCTCTCTGCATCCGCCGTGCGCTGTGCATCGTTAGCTGCCATATCTCAGAAACCGTTCAGCACCTTTTTCTCTAATTTTGCATAGACGTACCTTAGGGTACTGCCACTATGTACGAGAAATCTGTATTTGATTGAGTCATTCTAAGGCCACCTCAGAGCCCCCAAAATGCAAAATTGTCCTGCTATTTCCCTACTGCTATAAGCCTCCTGCAGCCACAGATCTCTATTTATAAGTGGATAGTGGACTTTGCCCTGATCACTGGGGTGGCTGAGTGGAGTGGCCAGCTATAAACCTTTGTATTGGACTAGCCTTGGCTCACTGCCTGCCATTGTCCCAGTGTCAAACAGACAAACAGAATCCCTACTGTACTGGCAGAACCTGAGACATTTTAAAACAGCAATAGACATAATTATCAATGCAATATAATGATCTAGGATTAAAATAAAATAACTTAGGTCAAAAATAATATATAAAATAACTTAGGTATACTCGAAAAAGTTAAAGAATATTTACCCAAAATTATAAGGAATATTATTCAGATGTTTTACTATACATGTTGCAAATATTACTTCACTCCAATTCAATCAGTATTATGTTATTAATTGCTACTGTTTTTAAGTCAAAATGCATGCTATGTATATGTACCTTGTGAACAAATAGAATTTTATCATAGTTCAACTCTTTATTCTTTCCATTCTGGGGGAGGGTGGTAGGGACAAAATGAGAACAGAAAATGTGTGCACATTTTCTTAAACAACCTTTAACTGTGCTACATGCGAGATTGCAGCTCACCAACTCTCCTGCAAGGTTTCTACAATCACTGGAAATCGGCCTAAATAGGATAAAATTCTACAGTATTTTTAATAACACATTAACTAATATATACAATCTTCATGAGATGGTCAACTCGAATATTTTATTTCCAGGTATATCTTCACTGGCATGTATATAGTCTCCACTAAACATGTCAATATTTTACTTCCATCATAACCCTTAATGATCTGTAACTATGATTCACCAAAAAACATTTCATTAATAATTACAAACTCACAATATAGTCCAAAGGACTTCAGGGTCTCTTGGCCCATTTTTATTTGAAAACAGTAATTTAACATTGTCATTGACTGTTAGTAATAATTATAGTGTTTCCTGCTGTGTGTTGTAAATTTTGGAAGCTCTTTGGATGATTATTGGCTATTCATTGGTGCTGTCTTTCTCACGGTGATGCTCTACAGACTTAAACACTTGGGCATGTCTGGCCATGCTTGGACTTTCACCGCCGTAATTAACACAGTGTAACTTATTGGATGTTGCAAAACAAGCCTCTCTGAAGTGCAAACCCACAAACTTAACTGCCGACAGGAATTACAATGTAGCAACACAATATGTTGAAACAAAGTATATTTACTTTTGATGATTAAATTATTCCCAGGCACCATGAATGGGCTGGGCTTGTTACTGTATCTGCTTCATTGGCAACCTTGTGGACAAGGAAACAGGGGTGTGGCAGTGGTGGAGGGGTCATTATAGAAATTGTTTTTGTTAGGTATTCTTTATATTTAATGCCTAAGATGGAAGGACGTCTGTGTTTATGAGGTTTTCAAGGATCTCTTTGTTTACGAATTCTTCTATGTCATCTGTGTTCATCCGATCTTCTACAACCTCTGTGTTCATAAAGTATTCTAGAACCTCTGTTTTCATGAAGTCTTCTAGAACCTCTGTGTTCATGAAGTCTTCTAGAACCTCTGTGTTCATGAAGTCTTCTAGAACCTCTGTGTTCATGAAGTCTTCTAGAACCTCTGTGTTCATGAACATTATATCACCAGTATTGTAAGTTCACAAAGAATGTCTTGTATCCACGGTATAGAAGTGTAGAAGATTGGTTTATGTATCTGGCGAATCTGGGAGACTTAACATGTATAATTGTGAGCCTACTGCTTTATCACATGTACATACTTGAATACATGTGTGCCTACTCAGTCCTGGTACACGTACTCCAATAAAATAACTAAGTAAAAGTAGCTCCCAAAAAAACTACTTAAGTAAAAGTAAAATGTGTCCATTATCCAAAATGGAGACAAACACCAAGCAAAGTCTTTTAGGTAAATACTGATACCACTAATACGTAATAATAATAATAAACATTATTTACTCACAATAATCAATGGATCAAAAAATAAATGCAGTATTATACAACAGGAGAGAAGAATGCAAACTTAATTAAACTGCATTACAACCGTTAACAGACCCATATGGCATATTGCACATTGTGCATTACCTTTTCAATGAGCCAGAGTAGTTTTCAACAAACAGCAAGACTTTCACACTGTCACCTCACTCTGTCTGATTGACTCAAAACAAATGCATCAGGATGTTTTTCACACTTCCATTAGTCATAAGGTCAGCAGTGTGCAGGTAGCCACTAACTGAAGTTGGTATTATAAGATGAAGTGTTGGTCAAACATTACCCAGCAATTAATCAGTGAATGAATGGGAAGCCAATGAGGTCCCATTAACCTTGTGTGAAAAGGGGTTTTGGCTGAGGACTAAGCTTCAAAGGACCATTGAATCCCTTTGGACAGCCAGCAACTACATTGTTCCAATATCACCTGCTTGTAAACAGGAAGGCTTGTGCAAAAGAAGCCATGATTCCTCCAGTGTAGTCAGTCAAGGATTACCAATGCAAATAAAAACCTGGTGAAGCTGGAGTTATAACATAAAAAGTAACTAAAAATATGGGAGTAGAAAGTAAAAAAGTACAAACAAATCTACTTTGTTACCAATAAAAAGTAATCTCTAAATATATACTTCGTTACAAGTACATTAAAAAAATCTACTTAAGTCCTGTATCAAAATAAATGTACTTCGTTACCTGCCAGCAACTGCCTCGTTGTGTGTCATGTTTATCTACTTGTGTGTCATGTGTGCCTACCTGTGTTTCGTGTGTATGTACTTGTGTATCATGTGTATCTACATGTATGTCATGTGTACCTACTTATGTATGACGTTGATGTGTGTCATGTGTGTCATGTTTACTAATAATAAATAATAAAAAGGTAACTTTTTTTGTGCATAAATCCTCGGAAACCAAACCTGTGTGTTATATGTACCTACATGTGTGTTGTGTATGTATCATTTATACTACTTTTGTATCACATGTATCTGTCTGTGTGTCATGTGTACTTATCTGTGTATCATATGTGTATCATGTGTGTCATGTGTGCTACTTGCAGTGTCAAGGTAGCATCCATCTGCCACAGCTCCATAGAGCATGAGTTGTTCCACCTGGCGACCCAGGCATCGGGCTTCCTCGACCGCCTCTACCCTTCTGGCCGACTCTCAGAGGTGAGGCACACCATGCGGTCACCTCAATACACACCTCAGTATAAGCCTCAATACACACCTCAGTACACATCTCAGTACACAACTCAGTACACACCTCAGTATACACGCAATACACACCTCAGTACATACCTCAGTACATGCCTCAATACATGCCTCAGTACACGCTTCAGTACACAACTCAGTTTACACCTCAGTACACACATCAGTACGCACCCCAGTAGACACGCAAAACACACCTCAGTACATGCCTCAGTACATACCTCAGTACATGCCACAATTCATGCCTCGGTACACGCATCAGCACACAACGCAGTACACAACTCAGTACACACCTCAGTACATGCCATAGTATACATTTCAGTAGATGCCTCAGTAAATGCCTCAGTATACGCCTCAGTACACACCTCAGTACATGCCTCAGTACACACCTCAGTACAGTGTGTGTTGTAGTCATGTTATTTACGCATGCGATAATCACAAATATTGTGTTTGTTTATGACATCATCATCATTGTGCAGCCGTAGTGTCCTGTGGTTGGGCAAAGGCCTCAGCATGTTGTTTCCAAATCTGCGCTATCCTCTGCCAGATGGTGCCCTTCCAGTACTCGTTTAGTTCGTCTCCACTGCCTCGCTGGTCTTCCTCTAGATCGTTTCCCTTCATTAGGTCTCCAGGTTGTGATGTCCATCGGTTATCTCGATGTCTGCTGATGTGCCCTGCCCAAGTCCACTTCTGTCTTATGATTTGTTCTATCACGTCTATAACCTTTGTCTTCTCTCTTACCGAGATGTTTGTTTTTCTCTCCCAATATGTGATGTTTAACATACTTCTTTCCATCTTTGTTTGTGTGGCTGCTAGCTTGTTCTTTGCCTGAGTGTCCATGTTTCCGCACCGTATATCATCACTGGAAGTACGCATGTGTTGTAGACTTGTCTCTTCAAGCCGGTTCCAAAGTTACCCTTAGAGATGTCGCAGTGTTTGGCGAATGCTGTCCAGCTGGCGGTGATTGTTCTTTGAATCTCCTTGTCTTGGATTTTGTCTCTGATTCTGTATCGCAGTCCCAGATAGATGTAGCTTTCAAATTCAACATTGTCTAGCATCACTTTTGCCTTCAAGATGTTAATCGTCAGACCTTGTTTTTCACTTTCATCAGCTAGCTCCTGCAGCATGTTTTGTAGTTTAGTAGTTGCACATATGAGTATGTCGTCAGCGAAGTGAAGATGACTTCTCCATCTATCCTCAAGCCTCTGGTTTCCCAGGTCAGTCTTCGGAATATGCTTTCGAATGTTGCCCTAAACAGCTTGGGCGATATGGTGTCACCCTGTCATACTATCTTGCTGCTCTACTTGTGCAGGTGGACTGTCACCAAGCTGTTGGTGTAGATGTCTTTCAGGAGTTCGATGTACACGTCTTCTATCCCCCTGTTCTTGAAGGGAGGTCAGTATTGCTTGAGTTTGCACCGAGTCGAAAGCCTTCTCGTAGTCAAAGAAAGCAAAGCAGAGCGGGATATTATATTCTTGGCACTTCTCTTTCAGTTGGTTTACGACGTGTATGTGGTCTGTCGTTGAGTACTTGCTTCTGAATCCTGCTTGCTCTCATGGTTGGTTTTCGTTGAGTGTCTTCTCTAGTCTATTCGTTAGTAACTTTGTGAGTAATTTGTAGATGTTTGATAACAGACATATCGGTCAGTAGTTCTTTGAGTCTTTCTTATTTCCCTTCTTGAAGATTATCATCATCTTTGCGTTCTTCCATGCAGTGGATATTCGTCTTTCTGATAAGCATTTACTATATAGCTTAGCCAGTGTCTTCGAGATGGTATCTTCTCCTGCTTTTAATGTTTCAATGTTTACATGGTCGTTGCCTGATGTCTTCCCATTCTTCATATCTCTTAGCGCTGCTTCCACCTCCCATGGTGTTATCTCTGGTACTTCTTCAGGTCGGTTGAATTATGGTACTCTGTTTTGATGGTCTTGCATATTTCTGCTTACTCTATTTGTTTTTTTACGGTCGCCATTATCCACATTTCTCATTGTTTCTTCATTAGTGCTCGTGTCGGTGATGATATTCTCGTCACTACATGCCTGTTGATTGCTTTGGCTACACTTGTCGCACTTAGTTGGATCATCTCAGTGATGTTTTCACTCATGGTGTTGATGTCATCTAGTTTCTGTAGTGTCTCAAATCAATTTTGCAGTTCGAGTTGGAATTCAATCTTTTTTGTTCCTATTTGTGTAGTATTTATACTTGGTGGTCTCTTTTTTATGAACTTCTTCCTTTCAATCTTGATGTCCAATTTGATGTTGCTCATTACCATTCTGTGGTCACTTCCGATGTTGACTTGGTTGATTACAGTTACATCAGTGACCATGTCTGGCCTGTTTGTCAGGATGTAGTCAATTTCGTTCTTCGTTTCCCATTTGGGCTTTTCCACGTCCATCTCAAAACTCCCTGCTTTCTTCTGGAACATGGTATTCATGATTTTGTACTTCTTGATGTTGCCCATTCTACCAAGGTGCCGACTCTCGTTTCTCACACCTAGGCCAAATTTGCCTGGTATCGTTTCTGAAATGTTTGTTCGTTTCCCTACTTGCGCATTAAAGTCTCCCATCACTATCATGGAGTGGCTTGGCTTTTCTAAGGTCTCATCCACGTCATTGCTTAAATCAGTCTAGTACAGTGTAGCCTCGAATCAGTATAGTATCTTTGCATGCAGTACAAACTTGCCCAAGATAATGATAATTATTATGGAACTCACAAACTTTATAGTTGACTTTGATTATTTTCCACAATATTTATACCTAGCAATATGAAAATATAGTTACCTTGTTTAAATAGGTTGATGTTGTCAAACAGTGTGTATTTAACTTGCTCTCGGGGAAGTGTCCAGGTTGACACAGGTTGACAGCAATACTGTTTTATAGACATCTTTCCAATTGTCACTTATCAGTATGAGTGTCTCATGTGATTGTCTGTCTGAGCAGCCGGACTCAGCCAGCTGTGACAGTGGCCAGGTGTGACATACTTCTCTCTCTTAATGTTGTCTGTATGTCTGTCATGGTGTCACATACTTCTCTCTTGGTGTTGTCTGTATATCTGTCATGGTGTCACATACTTCTCTCTCTTGGTGTTGTCTGTATGTCTGTCATGGTGTCACATACTTCTCTCTTGGTGTTGTCTGTGTATCTGTCATGGTGTCACACTTCTCTCTCTTGATGTTATCTGTATGTCTGTCATGATGTCACATATGTCTCTCTCTTGGTGTTGTCTATATATCTGTCATGGTGTCACATACTTCTCTCTCTTGGTGTTGTCTGTGTGTCTTTCATGGTGTCACACTTCTCTCTCTTGATGTTATCTGTATGTCTGTCATGGTGTCACATACTTCTCTCTTGGTGTTGTCTGTATATCTGTCATGGTGTGACATACTTCTCTCTCTTGGTGTTGTCTGTTATGGTGTCACATACTTCTCTCTTGGTGTTGTCTGTTTATCTGTCATGGTGTCACATACTTATCTCTCTTGGTGTTGTCTGTATGTCTGTCATGATGTCACATATGTCTCTCTCTTGGTGTTGTCTGTATATCTGTCATGGTGTCACATACTTCTCTCTCTTGGTGTTGTCTGTATGTGTTTCATGGTGTCACACTTCTCTCTCTTGATGTTATCTGTATGTCTGTCATGGTGTCACACACTTCTCTCTTGGTGTTGTCTGTATATCTGTCATGGTGTCACATACTTCTCTCTCTTGGTGTTGTCTGTATGTCTGTCATGGTGTCACATACTTCTCTCTTAGTGTTGTCTGTGTATCTGTCATGGTGTCACATACTTCTCTCTTGGTGTTGTCATGATGTCACATATGTCTCTCGTGGTGTTGTCTGTATATCTGTCATGGTGTCACATACTTTTCTCTTGGTGTTGTCTGTATGTCTGTCATGATGTCACATACTTCTCTCTCTCTCTTGATGTTGTCTGTCATGGTGTCACATACTTCTCTCTCTTGATGTTGTCTGTCATGGTGTCACATACTTCTCTCTCTTGGTGTTGTCTGTATGACTGTCATAGTGTCACATGCTTCTCTCTTGATGTTGTCTGTATGTCTGTCATGGTGTCACATACTTCTCTCTCTTGGTGTTAAGATAAGATAATGCTTTATTGTCTCAACTATGGAGTTGAGAAATTTGTTTCGTGTGAGAACAGATATGGCTGCAATATGTACATAAAATCATAAAACCATTTGATAAAAACAGCAGATAAATTATAAATAATACATGCACACACATTACTTATTCTAAAGCGACAAGTGGCACTGTGGCAGCAGGCATCATGAATTTAGTTGTTTAATAGACAGTGGCACAAATGAGTGTTTGTATCTATTAAGCCTGCACCGAGGTGTTATATAACGTCTTCCAGATGGCAGGAGCTAAAATTCATTATGCAGGACATGTTTAGTATCATAAATAATCTTGACTGACTGTTTTCTTCGTGTCTGTTCCAAAATCTCCTGAAGGGAGATCATGGGAGATGTGGAACCTGTGATTTTCATGGCAGTTCTCATCAATCGAGAAAGCTGTGATTTTAAGTGAACAGACAGATTGCCAAACCAAGCAGTAATCCCATAATGTAGTATGCTTTCAATAATGGAGCGATAAAAAAGGACAAGTATTTTCTCATCGACACCGAAAGCTCTCAGTCTGCGGAGAAAGTACAACCGCTGGTGGACTTTGGAGCACACACTGTGAACATGGACATTCCAGCTAAGTTTGTTATCAAGATGGACACCTAAGTATTTGTACTGACTGACCTGGGCAATTTCTTCACTATGGATAACAACAGGCAAGTGATCGGCAACAATACATTTAGCATCAAAAACCATCTCTTGAGTCTTGTTGATATTGAGTTTGAGTTGTCACACCAATGTACAAAGCTTTCAATTTCAGACATGTAAGTACTGATGTCAGAATCAACATGTAACAGACCAAGAATAGCTGAGTCATCAGAGAATTTGATTATGTAGTTGTTAGTACTGCTGCTGGTACAGTCATTTGTATATAGAGTGTACACTATCGGCAAACTTACACAACCTTGGGGTGCAACAGTATTTGTTACCACAGTTTGGGAAAGAGTCTGATTTACCTTAATAAGCTGCCTGTTAGAAAAGAACGATACCACTTGATGATATATGGATTGACATTCATTTGTTTCAGCTTAGTGAGCAGAATGTGAGGTTGGATAAGATTGAACGCCGAGCTAAAGTCTATGAACAATAGTCTAGCATATGCCTTGGGGTTGTCTAAGTGTTTCAAAATTAAATGGACAACACTGTTGACAGCGTCATCTGTTCCTCTGCCATGCCTGTAGGCAAATTGGAATGGGTCAAGATAGTCCTGAACGTATGCGTTGTATGTATGTCTGTCATGGTGTCACATACGTCTCTCTCTTGGTGTTGTCTATATGTCTGTCTTCGGGTGACATACATCTCTCACTCTCCCTCTCGATCTCAATCTCTCTCGATCTTGATCTCTCTTGATCTCTCCGTCTCTCGATCAATTGATCGGTCTAGACCGATCGATTTTGTCTGTATGTCTGTCATGGTGTGACATATTTCTCTGTCTATGTGTTGTCAGTATGTCATGGTGTGACATACTTCTCTCTTTAGATGTTGCCTGTATGTAATGGTGTGCATGATATAGGTAACTTCGTACATGATACAGTGGAAGTGCATGATGTAGGTAACTTCGTACATGATACAGTGGAAGTGCATGATATAGGTAACTTTGTACATGATACAGTGGAAGTGCATGATATAGGTAACTTTGTACATGATACAGTGGAAGTGCATGATATAGGTCACTTTGTACATGATACAGTGGAAGTGCATGGTATAGGTAACTTTGTACATGATACAGTGGAAGTGCATGATATAGGTAACTTCGTACATGATACAGTGGAAGTGCATGATATAGGTAACTTTGTACATGATACAGTGGAAGTGCATGATGTAGGTAACTTTGTACATGATACAGTGGAAGTGCATGATATAGGTAACTTTGTACATGATACAGTGGAAGTGCATGATGTAGGTAACTTTGTACATGATACAGTGGAAGTGCATGATGTAGGTAACTTTGTACATGATACAGTGGAAGTGCATGATGTAGGTAACTTTGTACATGATACAGTGGAAGTGCATGATATAGGTAACTTTGTACATGATACAGTGGAAGTGCATGATATAGGTAACTTTGTACATGATACAGTGGAAGTGCATGATATAGGTAACTTTGTACATGATACAGTGGAAGTGCATGATATAGGTAACTTTGTACATGATACAGTGGAAGTGCATGATATAGGTCACTTTTCAAATCACAACAGATGCAATGATTTATCATTGCATTGTTGATTGACACATAATGTGTGTCTGGCCATTTCAAATGTAATCAACTAAGTTAAATTCCGTAACTGCATATCACAAGAAGACCACTTTAGATAGGTAACATTTGGGACACATTGTGACAGTTGATGTAAACACCATGTGCATTTGGGACACATGGGTGACAGTTGATATAAACACCAGGTACATTTGGAATACATGGGTGACAGTTATTGTAAACACCAGGTACATTTGGGACATTTTCGTGACAGTTAATGTAAACAGCTGGTACATTTCACAACATTGTAATCTATGTACAATGTTACCAAGTTGTTGAACTTTTTGCACTGCCCACATTCATGGATCTATCAAGTGCTGAACATATAAGGTGCACTAGATGTCATTTAAATGCCATTCCTCAACTTTGATTGGTGTTCTTCATAATGTCGTCCTGACTGTTTCAGCCGGCCATCAGGACCCAGGTGTCTGATCTAGTGAGCAGTGTCCGCACACTCTACAACGAGACCAACCTGACCATGACAGAGAAGGCCAACACTGTGGTGGTAAGTCTTATATGACAGAGTAGGCCAACACTGTGGTAGGTCTTATATGACAGACAAGACCAACACTGTGATAGGTCTTATATGACAGACAAGACCAACACTGTGATAGGTCTTATATGACAGACAAGACCAACACTGTGATAGGTCTTATATGACAGAGAAGGCCAACACTGTGGTAGGTCTTATATGACAGACAAGACCAACACTGTGGTAGGTATTATATGACAGACAAGACCAACACTGTGGTAGGTCTTATATGACAGACAAGACCAACACTGTGATAGGTCTTATATGACAGACAAGACCAACACTGTGGTAGGTCTTATATGACAGACAAGACCAACACTGTGATAGGTCTTATATGACAGAGAACGCCAACACTGTGGTAGGTCTTACATGACAGAAAGACCAAATCTGTGGTAGGTCTTACATTACAGAGAAGGCCAACACTGTGGTAGGTCTTACATGACAGAAAGACCAAATCCGTGGTAGGTCTTATATGACAGAGAAGGCCAACTCTGTGGTAGGTCTTATGACAGACAAGGCCAACACTGGTAGGTTTTATATGACAGAGAATGCCAACACTGTGGTAGGTCTTATATGACAGAGTAGGCCAACTCTGTGGTAGGTCTTACATGACAGAGAAGGCTAACAATGTGGCAGATGTGATGCTAGATAGGTGATACAAGAGACATAACTGATGTGACACTAGAGATGTGTACCTGTGATGTGGCAGACGTGTACCTGTGACACTAGAGACGTGTATCTCTGATGTGACAGATGTGTACCTGTGATGTGACAGGCGTATACTTGTGACATGACAGCCATGTACCTGTGATGTGACAGCCTTGTACCTGTGATGTGACAGCCATGTACCTGTGATGTGACAGCCTTGTATCTGTGATGTGACAGCCGTGTACCTGTGATGTGACAGCCGTGTACCTGTGAGGTGACAGCCATGTACCTGTGATGTGACAGTCTTGTACCTGTGATGTGACAACCTTGTACCTGTGATGTGACAGCCGTGTATCTGTGATGTGACAGCCGTGTACCTGTGGTGTGACAGCCTTGTATCTGTGATGTGATAGCCGTGTACCTGTGATGTGACAGCCGTGTACCTGTGAGGTGACAGCCTTGTACCTGTGTGCTGCAGCAGCTGAGACAGGATGTGGAGGAGAAGCTGGTATCGTCGCTGGCAGCGATGGAGGTGGAGATGAGGAAGGTCTATGAGATCGGTGGACTGCCTCACTTCCAGGCCATACAGCAGGAGGTGAGACATACCACACAAACAACACGCACCACACAAACCATATGCACCACACACCACATGCACCACACACACCACACACACCACACACACCACACACACACCACACACACCACACACACACCACACACACACCACACACACACCACACACACCACACACACACACACACTCCACACACACCACACACACACCACACACACACCACACACACCACACACACCACACACACACCACACACACCACACACACACCACACACACACCACACACACACCACACACACCACACACACCACACCACACACGCTACACACACACGCTACACACACACGCTACACACACCACACACAGACCATATAAACCACACAGACCACACACACCACTCACACCACAGACACGCACACACACACCACACAGACCACACACACCATGCATATAACACACACCACATACACCACTCACATTAACACCACACAGACCACACACACCAAACACCATACACACCATGCAGACCAGACACATACCACACATATAACACAGACCACACCCACCGCGTACACCACACACACCACATACACCACACTGACCAAACACACACACGCCACACACGCCACACACAGACCATATAAACCACACAGACCACGCAGACCACGCAGCCCATAGGGGGCTTTTCAGCACTAGGATAGTCTGATGTAACACGGTGATCAGTCCCTCTCTCACAGAGACATCATCTTCAGTTTACAGTTTGAAATGTTGGTTTCAGGCCACAGAACTGCACCAGAAGAAACGGAAAGAGAAAAGTCATTTCCGCCTAATGCGATTGAAGCGTGGTGGGAAGAGAGAGAAAGAGACAAGGACAGCAGGACCTAGTAGTAAGTCACTTCTCTCTCAGTCACTAGTCCAGGACAGCAGGACCTAGTAGTAAGTGACCTCTCTCTCTCTCAGTCACTATAGACCAGGACAAAAGGACCCAGTAGTAAATGACTTCTCTCTCAGTCACTATAGATCAGGACCAAAGGACCCAGTAGTAAGCGACTTCTCTCTCGGTCACTATAGACCAGGACCCAGGAGTAAGTGACTTCTCTCCCAGTCACTATAGACTAGGACCAAAGGACCCAGTAATATTAGTAAGTGACTTCTCTTCCAGTCACTATAAACCAGGACCAAAGGACCAAGTAGTAAGTGACTTTTCTCTCAGTCACTATATACCAGGACCAAAGGACCCAGTAGTAAATGACTTATCTCCCAGTGAGTATAGACCAGGACCAAAGGACCCAGTAGTAAGTGACCTCTCACTCAGTCACCATAGCAAAATCCCTATAAATTAACCTCCACTATGAGTACCATTTCATAGTACCATTAATAAAGTGGAGTATGTCTTGTGGTGTAGTTACCACTGTCCTGGAGTGGAATATGTGTTGTGCTGTAGTTACCATGGTCCTGGAGTGGAGTGGAGTATGTCTTGTACTCTAGTTACCACTGTCCTGGATTGGAGTATGTCTTGTGCTATAGTTACCACTGTCCTGGAATGGAGTGTTGTTCTATAGTTACCACTGTCCTGGAATGGAGTGTGTTCTATAGTTACCACTGTCTTGGAATGGAGTACGTTTTGTGCTGTAGTTACCAGTGTCCTGGAGTATAGTATGTCTGTCTTGTGCTATAGTTACTATGGTCCTTGAGTGGAGTATGTCTTGTGTTATAGTTACCATGGTCCTGGAGTGGAGTATGTCTTGTGCTGTAGTTACCATGTTCCTGGAATGGAATATGTGTTGCGCTGTAGTTACCATGGTCCTGAAGTGGAGTATGTCTTGTGCTGTAGTTACCACGGTCCTGGAGTGGAGCATGGAGGAAGTTGGCCAGTGGTTGGACAGTCTTGGCCTTGCTGAATACCAGGACCATTTCAAGTCCCATGAGATCCAGGGTCAAGAGCTGCTGACCCTGGGGCGCCAGGACCTCAAGGTGAGACAGGCGGGGTGGGGTAATTACATCACAGGTGCATGTGATTGTGAATACTTTTAAAGTGTGGGCATACAAGTCTGATTACTTGGAAAATGAGTAGATTTGATTGCAATGACAGTCATTTTCTTTCTTTTGTACAGAGTTTGACTGCTCCAGTCTCTGGAGACAGTAGACTCTGACACTCCAGTCCCTGGAGACAGTAGACTCTGACACTCCAGTCTCTGGAGACAGTAGACTCTGACACTCCAGTCTCTGGAGACAGTAGACACTGACACTCCAGTCTCTGGAGACAGTAGCCTCTGGCACTCAAGTCTCTGGAGACAGTAGACTCTGACACTCCAGTCTCTGGAGACAGTAGACTCTGACACTCCAATCTCTGGAGACAGTAGACTCTGACACTCCAGTCTCTGGAGAGAGTAGACTCTGACACTCCAGTCTCTGGAGACAGTAGACTCTGACACTCCAGTCTCTGGAGACAGTAGACTCTGACACTCCAATCTCTGGAGACAGTAGACTCTGACAGTCATGTTACTGGCACAGCTGTAATCACTCAGTTGTAAGAAGCTTTTGAAGAAGTTGTTTTTTATGAAGTCACCAATAGCTTGTATGCTGTGTAAGACAGTTGGTTGCATTGTGACTATCATGCCAGACCTCCATTTGTTGCCATGCTCAGTGATCTCTCTCCTTACAGGATCTCGGAGTCTCTAAAGTGGGCCACCTCAAACGGATCCAGCAAGGCATCAAGAATGTAAAGACGAGACTTGCTAATCTAGATCTTGACAAATGCTCAACATCTTTGTGAGATAATGTTGTTCATAATCATCTTGTAATTATGTTTTACATGATTGTTGTATATTATTACAGTAACTTGTTAATAGCATGACTCATGATACTTGTATTCAGTGATAGTATGTGACACATATAATTATATTAAGTGCACTAAACAAGATCATATTGGACAAATGTGCTGTTGTAATGTATTGACTAATTGCTCAGTCAGTAAATCTGGACTTGTTGCTCAATTTAATATACAAAAAGGGGGGTAAAGCAGTTTCCAGAAAGAGTGGGAAGGGGGGCAAACACATTGACATGGACCCAAGTTCTGTCAGCACACATTCACTGTAACTGCAAAAAATTTGAAGTCACAGTTATGTTGTGGTGTCATCGTGGTGTGTGTGTCATCATGTGGTGTCATCGCATGATGTCATCGTGTGGTGTCATCTAGGACACATTGGATGTCACATGGTACACATGACATGGTGACCCATTCTATAAACAAAATTTCACTCCCTTCTTACTACTAATGCTGCTGGTTCTACTACTCTACTTCTACTGCTGCTGTTGTAGCTGCTGATATTGTTTCTACTGCTGCTTCTATTGCAGCAGCTGCTCTTAGTCCATTTGATATTGAAAGCTCAAACTAGGCAGTAAATGTGAATGGAAAACTTACAATTTAAAGGCAGCAATTAATAATGAATGCACTTTTCACAAACTGGTTTGTCTGCGATGTCACTTAAAATGAATTTACAGTTGTTGGGATTATTGAATATGAATGGACCACTGCTTGTCTGATGCATGTGCAAAAGTAGAGTGTCATTAGAACAGTTTGTACATTACATTACCATGTCATGGACGTTGTATAGAAAAATACAGTGTCAAACTTGTGCGATATATTTTGAAAACAGGTTTTGGTATAAACATATTTATACTTGATATGCTCATTTTGCACATCATATGACTGGAACATGCAAGTTAAATCTTGTTAAAGTAGGTCATGGTGACCTCATTATATAACAGCTGTGAAAACAGCTTAATTTTTGGTCATAGCACAAACTTGTACGTTTGTTTTATGTATCCTGTATTGTATGATTGTAATGTAGGTTGTGCATGTGATGTTAAACCTGCTTATTGTTGCATATCCGCCTCTCACAAACTCATGCAGTGTTACATGGACCAATAGCACTACCTATATAGAGCCTTCTCTCGACCATGTCCGATGGTATGAGCTGGGTAAACACAGTTATGGTTGGTTGACTCCTGTTGAATGTCGCTACTATATCTCCCTTGTAATTACAACACATGTCACCTTTTGCACAACATAATGAGACACATGACAGCAGTTAGGATGATAGTTAGAATTAAAATGTTTGATAGTTTGGTGCTTGGAGATGTGTCACAGGAAGTTCAAACGTCAGATCAACATAGCAGGTGTAATTCACCTAAGTTTGAGTAAAACATTTCCCTTGGCTACTTGTTAGATGGTGCTGCCACCTGCTGAATGACATAGCAACTGACTTGATGTTGTTGACTTGGCTCGCGTTGTTACGACTGCCAACCTTCTGTTTGGCAGTAGCCACCAAGGCAGACATAACTGTTTAAAGAGCACCAGTTCTGTAGGTAGAATGTTAAGTTTGTGACATGTTACATCTTCCAACCATTCCTGTTGTGACACAGATGCTCATGGATATCTTCTGAATGTTCTTCATTTTGTCTACCTCTACTTTGACAACTGTTGAACCGTCCACAACATAAGATCACCTGTGTTTGCAATTTCTCAGACAGATGTAATGTAAAAGGAAACAGTTAAATGTGTAAGTTTTACATTCCATTTAATTGCGACAGACAAATGCACGCATGTACGCACACCCACAGTTATTTTCTACATTATATGGCAATGCATGGAAATAACTACATTATTTTAATACATCTACATTTACAGTCAAACCTTACCCATTGTGAGCATAGGATAAATGACAGTAAGAAAGAGCTCTCTTTCAACAAAGAGCTCTTTAAACATGTTCTTCATATCATACATTTCTGTCACCGCCATTGTTCTTCACAGACACACAAACATAATGATCAATATTTTTACTGCTGTTCCTTTTTGTATGACATGTTCTTGAAAGATTTAGTGATATCAGCTATGTCACAGAATGTTTTAAGTGACACTTTCTTGCTTTTGTCACATATTTTCTTTTTCCAGTGAATAATAATTGTGTTTATTTTTCCAACATAAGAACAATACACAAAATGTGATACATCAAGAAATAATTATGTCAGAGAAAACAGCAGGAACTTGATATTACGCAAATTAGAAGCGATTATGTTGGAGTCTGACTGTATTAGGATGTATTATTTGGTTTGTAGTTTTAGTCTTACTACATGGATAAAAATGCCTAATTTATTTTGTAGAAAAAACTGTTCTTTCTAGCCAATCGTAATGCTTGAACTAACAGCAGATTAAAATTATATTTGACATGGGCAGAGGCTTTCTGTCATTTCACTTTGTGAATCCTAATTGATGTGCCCAATCTTTGCAAAGAGCTTTAGTAAAATAAACATGTCTACCTTATTTAACCGTTAATAGAGTGACACTTAATGTGACTTCAGTGTTCTCTCATAGTCTCCTTTCAACTAGGGTCTCACCCGTCACAGACTGGGGTGTAGCTTATGCAGCTCGGGTCATTGTTAACACTGGCTGTTGTCTTCCTAAACTGTTGTGGGAGATAGAAACAGATTAGGGATACAATAGTCGTCAGTAGGTATCTGACACTGTTAGGCCAAAGAGTCTCCTACCAGCTGGCTGGTAAACTGTTCACATTGTTTTCTTACCAGCAAGTTAATGGTAATGGAAAACCATCATATATAAACATTATTATGACTACGTAATATTACTCTGATTACAAATTTTCTATAAAAAGGTATAATTGTAGTTAGCAGGAATACCAATTCACGGAAACCTAAGTACTGTATCACTAGTTACAACTCAAGATTTAAAATTATTTTCAGAGTGGCAACAGACCATATCATAAGGTATAATGGTTGGTCAGAGTGGCATCAGACCATATCACAAGGTATAATGGTTGGTCAGAGTGGCATCAGACCATATCACAAGGTATAATGGTTGGTCAGAGTGGCATCAGACCATATCACAAGGTATCATTGTTGGTCAGAGTGGCATCAGACCATATCACAAGGTATAATGGTTGGTCAGAGTGGCATCAGACCATATCACAAGGTATAATGGTTGGTCAGAGTGGCATCAAACTGCAGGAATGCTGACATTAAGACCCCTATTGGTTGTCACTCAGGGAAGGTTACATTGTGACCCTTATTGGTTATCACCCTCTGATGGTTACATTTCTACCCTTATTGGTTTTTACCTAGTGAGGGTGTGTAACAACCTTATTTCTATTAATTGTCATACTGTAAGTGTTACATGTCAACCCTTATTGGTTGTCACCCAGTGAGGGTTACATTAAGACCCATATTGGGTGCCTAGTAAAGCTTCACAAGTGTTTGACTTAACACTTACACAGGTGAATAAGTACACTAAGTGCTCTGATCTCAGTAAAACAGACTAGGTTAAATTAAACGCTCTCATAGATGACGTTGTAAATACAGTTTGCGTGTGTTGCATATTGTATGTGTATATGTGATTTAAAGATGTGTATTATTAATATACCTATTTTAATCTTAATTACTAATTTATCCTATGAAAACATTCTGTTGAAAGTTTGTTCTATAAAAGGGCATTGTGTAATTTTCATACGTAATTGTTTTTACACTTTACACAATAAAATCACTATTTGATAAATGCACTTAGTTGGTGATTATTGAACATATTACGTTGTGTGTGCTGTGGACTGCACATAATCACAGAAATGTTACGTGAATCAAAACAAAGGTTGTCATTTTTGTTGCATGAATACTTTCCATTATTAACAAAGACTAGTAAAAAAAGAACAGCAAAGTTTCTGTTGTAAGTCATGCCAGTTATTTGTATGGACATAACGTACAGCCGTAGATTGTACAAACGTATTCCATGATGCATGTAAGGACTTCATCTGTCTATCTCTAAACATTCATGGCCATTGGTGTAATCTTGTAATAACTCGTTTAGCATGTAATACCATTCAAACATTACAGTGTCTGGTGGTTTATCTGATCACCACATCGTTAATTGCAATCTGTTGATGTTACCATTTCTAGAACATTTACCATCACTATCAAAAAAGAAGATTTCTTATAGACCTATACATAAAATTGACATTACTTAAATTATTAAGATTTTTAAACAATGATTCACGGTGAGCATTATATTTGCTTACACTTATAATTCGGACAACTCTTGCATTTTTTATTCTATCACATTTGAGGCCCCATACTGTTACGTCATTGTTTAAAAGTGGTCAAATCTGTGACTAGTATAATGCAGTCTTTATGTTAACACGTATTAATCATTTCACACATCTCCACGTGTAACTAACTGTAAGAAAACTACACTAACCTCACGTCTAATACCCGGTCCATGAAATCTAAGGTGGATGAACTTTTAAATTTGCTTAATGACAGTCTCAGTTCAATATGCTTAGTAATCACCCAGTCGGATACAGACCAAGTTGACTTATACGGACTCAACTATAGAGAGAGATTCGGATTCCAGGCTCGTTCTACAGCATAGATAATGTCGTTAATCGGCAACATCGTCACAGTGATCTCAGCTTCGGAATCCTGCCAGTTCTCAAGTGATCTGATTTATACAGAGCCGCCCGTTTCTCCCGTGCTGGTAGTCACGTTTACACATCACGACTCGCACTCACAGCAATTTCCTTTCATGTTTCTGATTAGAATTTATGTGTGCCCATCGTATTATCCGAAAGCTTAAAACGTAATCTAATTCATAAGTTTTTGCTAACAAACGAATAGTACAGTTAATCGCAGAAACGCTTTACACGACTGTCGATGAACTGTAAATTATGAAAATATTGAAATATCGTTGACAAAGACTAAGGTAACGGTTGTGTCTGTGACCAGTGTTAGTCCATTACATGAGGCTCAACTTTTTTTTTTAAATCAAAATGTACGAAATATGTCTACTTTTCATTTCCGCCTAATACCCCGTCCGCAATCACCCTTAAACATGTTCAATGTCACGAAATGGGGGCCCCATATTTTAAAATATGTATGTAATGACTTACAAGTTATTTCAATAAACTGACCTTCATAAACACTTGACTTCATAAATATTCATAAATTTATTAAGTTTATCATGGAGATGTATGATTCGCCACTCAGAATGCACACACACACACACGCACACGCACACACACACACACACACACACACACACACACACACACACACACACACACACACACACACACACACACACACGCACACACGCACACACGCACACACGCACACACGCACACACACACACACGCACACACATACACACACGACGATATTTCATAATCCAACTTCTTTGTGTGAGAGTGTTTATGTGCGTGCGTGCGTTTGTGCGTATGTGTGTTCGTGCCTGTGTGTACGTTTGCGCGTGCGTGCGCGTATGCGTACGTGCGTGCGCGTATGCGTATACAGTATGAAAATGTTTGTTTGCAACTGATCCTACATTAAATATTATTTTACTAAGTTTTCACGTCACTTTCCTTACAGAACCACTGACGCCTTTCCTGTCAGGCGGCGCCCGCAATTGGTATAAGTTCTACACGAAATGGTTCAGACTGCGTGGACCGCTGTTGATTATTATGTATGAAGACCTGGTAAAGGCGCCTGATACAAAACTTGATTAATTTCCACGGATTCTCCGACAAAAGAATACACTGCGCGATAGACAAATTGCCGGTAATACCGCATTCAACGATGTCGCCAGAGAGAGTACGGCAACTAATGCCAACTATACAGCCCGGAACAGATTCAACAAATCAAGACATACACGGGGAAGGTGTTTCATATGGCTAATATTATAAGAAAAAAGTTATCTCGTTTGAGCAGCTCGGCTACGGCAATAACTGATAATAATGTTAAGTGTGCTGAGTACGCTCGGTAAGAGGCCTGATGTAGTACGTCATATCGTCCGTGCGAGAAATATGTCGAGTCGTCTACCTCTACCCGACGGCGGGGTCAGGTCATATCTCTCGTACAGCGCAAATAGCCTATCGACGGCTCGAACAATGTGGCGTTTTCCAAAGAAATATATGTGTTATTATGGGAGAATACTTCGTTGTTAAGCAAACTAAGTCGATGTGTATACCGTACACTATTATGAAGTTCGTTGCTTTATATCGCGACGCGAATTATATTGACTGAATTACCCATCTACGGAAAACACACTCGGTTGATGAACTGATATATATATATTAGCCCCCCCCCCCGTTAGTTTATACGCAAAGTATTAGTGGTTTAAGCAATTTACCAAACATTATATTTACATGTGTTTCAGTGTTACTGCGATGACTTGGAAGTGCACGGCAGAAGGAGAGATGATCTTTCTCGGAAATCAGTGTTGAAGCATTTGTTATCGTTTCGATTGTCTCTTTTCTGAAGCAAACTCAGCTGTTTTGTTTTTAAATTCCTTCGTTCGCTTTGAGCTAGATTCATGTTTTGTGCATGTTTCATTTTAATCATAATGTTCTACACATTTGAAATCACTCAAATTTTGGTTATGTCTGTGCGGTTTTGGTGGTTTGGATCGGGTATACTGGATACCCTACCCTATTTGCTTGCTTCCCCAACCGCGAGTCGCTCACCGGCCAGGTCTGAGTATGTGCCAGCGTCACGTGCATAACGTTTGATTGGTTCTGTGGTCACCCGGGTCAATATGCCAATGTCTGTCGATACAACCGTGTCCTCCTTTTGGAGTACAAATACGAGACCACACTGTATCGGCAGAAACATGGGAGTCCGACATTCAGCACATCTCTAAGGTAAGTAACGGGAATACTGCACGGTGGCTTTTTTGGGTCAACAATACATACCATGGTGCGGGAAAGTCATATTCTGTTTGACGCCGCCGAAATGCATCATGCACATACTAATCAAAACCCGGGGCCGCTTTCGATTCACTCCAATGTCAAATACTTCAAAATACCTTTCACAGACAAAATGTCGCTTTGGTCAGCATGTTGAAGCATATTATATTGTCTATGGGGTTGCTGCTTCCTTATTATTACCAGTATGAAGTAAATTAGCACAATATATAATTAAAACAGTGTAGAAATCGCACGGCCAACCCCGTCTTTGTTTACAACGGGGTCCAGTTTCTAGTTCAATAAACCAATGACCGTGTCCAGCAAGCTTCATTTAAAATAAAAGTTCTGACTTATTATTTATGCTATCTTATACCTACTTATGTAAACATAATTTATTAAAATCCCTCCAAAATTATCCACCCGGACAAAAATGTTCGAACTTCCCAAACGCAGAGAAGATTGCAATGTTACTGACATTCGGTGGCGCAGAATTGTTGGCGGTTTCCAATTCATTCGATTATAACATTGAAGGCGCTGTAGCAGGAATACGGACAGTGAAAGTAAGTTAGTACTCGAGCGATTTGACAACTGCTTCACTTCGAGGACAAACGAACTGATTGATCGGTATAAATTCCGTTCGTGCAAGCAGTCGTACTGTAGAAACCACCTGGATCTCGGTTCGGTAGAAATAATAAGCCATTTCTAAGAAGAGTTCGCTTGGCGAAGGCAATAAATTTAGATGGGAATGCGCTGGATAAATTAGAAACGTAGAATTTGTATAGAAAGGTATGTCGGACACGACGCAGCCTAGAGGCGTAGGAACATTAATCCAGCCTGTATAATTGAAAAGGTAGACATTGTATAGAAAGGTATGTCGAACTCGACGCAGTCTAGGGACGTGGTAACATTAATCTGCCCCGTCTCTACAAGTGATCGAGTCTCATTAATTTTGTTTTTTGAAGTCGCATTTGAGACAAAGAGATTCAAAATTACAACTTTAATATGGGACTGTTAGCCCATACTTAGTTTCTCTTAAAATTACCGGCGGACTTTTTACATTTTAAATGTAGAGACTCTGGGGACGGCGGGAATGTAGTACGGCCGAATCTAGAGTCTTGATTTCACTTAGTTGATGAGTCAAAGCAAAACTTACCTTAAGCTACGATTCCATATGTACGGAAAAGTGTGCGGAAACGCATACGGAATGGGAAATACCTCTGTAGTGACGTCACTACTGGGAATTTCCTATCAGATTCGTGTGCTGATACGATTCCAATCGCTACACGGAGCGATTCAATTTGCCGCAGCCGCATCCGCACGACAAAACTCATCCGCCTGTGTACGTTTGGAACTATTTATGTTAATTTCCACCGGGCACTATACTATTCATTGTTTTGCTTTTGCCGCATTTTATTTTTAAACATATTCACGCTACTAGCACAAACACAATCAGGAGATAATCTGTTCCATTCATTTACAGTCCTTTGTGAGAATGAGAACTTTCTTATATCTAATCAACACTGCTCCTTTACTAATGTAACTTCATGCACTCTGGTCCTTCTATCTTTCTTAACTGAGAAAAAATATTACTATCAATATTTTCATAACCATTCAATATTTTAAACACTTCTATCTGATCTCCTCTCAATCTCCTGGTTTCTAGTGTTGTTAAACCACATTTTAGGCATATTTCGTATCTAAGATCCCTCAGTTTTGGTATCATTTTAGTTGCTCTCCTCTGTACTCTTTCTAGCATATCTATGTCCTTTCTGTTATATGGCCTCCACGCTTGAATACAATATTCTAAATGAGGCCTAACTATTGTTTTATACAGCGGTATTATTAGCTCTTTTTCCTTATACGTTATGTTTCGTCTAATTAATCCAAGAATTTGATTTCCCTTTGAAGCGGCAATACCGCACTGCTCTGAAACCTTCATATCAGCACTAATGGTTAACCCTACGTCCTTTTCTTTTACAGTAGTACTTAGTATAGAACCTCCCATTGTAAATTGTACATCTTCATTCCCATGTCCTGTGTGGAGGCATTTACATTTCTAAAAATTGAACACCGTTTGCCATTTTTCAGACCATCTTATCAACCTGTCAAGATCATCTTGTAAACGATATCTATCTCCATCACGTTTAACCCTTCTAAACAATTTTGTATCATCCGCTAATGTTAACACCTTGTTTGTTATATCATCGTCCAAATCGTTGATGTACAGTAAGAATAATATAGGTTAGTACTGATCCCTGTGGTTCCCAACTCAAAACTGATTTCCAGTTAGAAGCCTCCCCATCAACTACTACCCATTGTCTTCTGGCAATTAGCCATTTTTCTATCCAGTTAATTAAACCATTTCCTATGCCATGGGCCTTTAGTTTAAGCAGTAACCTTGGATGTGGCACTTTGTCGAAAGCTTTCTGAAAATCTAAGTAGATGATATCTACTGGTGATCCCTCGTCTACCCACTTAGTGATATCTTCCAAAAACATAACATATTTGTTAAGCATGACCTCGCTTTCGCCACGACAGGGCAACACGGAGATGTGACGGGTCGTACGGGGACAGGGCCGAAAGTAATGTCCAGCTTTCGGTAAGCGATTTCACATTTGTGGACGGGACAATCACTTTGCCAATATGTGCCAAGTGCAAGACAAACGTGAGCGTAATAAACACAAGAACACTGAGCGACAGCGGCCGGTGCATACTGTGTCTGTGACAGTCGATACTGGCGATAGTCAGAATGACGTTTCAAATGTGCTAGATGTACATGCATTGCACGTTTGTGAAACAGATTGCATGATTGTTGACGCATCTTCTATCATTGTACACCAAACTGTGAATAATGTTGTGTTAATCATGGGCATGGAGCTTGACACAGGGTCTGCAATATCGATGATTCCTGTTGATGTGTACCAGTCGAAGTTTTCAACCTGTCAGCTCCAGCCTAGCAACAAAGTGTTCCGTAGTTTCACAGGGAATCGGCCCCATGTAATGGCATGTTCAGTGTGAATGTGCAGTATAATGCACAGCGTATAGATCTGAATTTGTATGTTGTCCAGGGCAGTAGACATGTGCTGCTTGGTCGGGGTGAGTGTGCCTGTCACATGAATGTCAGCTAGATGGGCTAGTCAGTAAACATCAGGGTTTGTTTGATGGGAAACTGGGGTTGCTGACAGGTATCAAAGCACACATTGAAGTAGTAGAGGGAGCTAACCCGGTGTACACTAAACCGTATCGGGTGCCCTATGCTCTGCGACCAAAAGTCGAGCAAGAGTTAGCTGACAGGCTTGAAAAACGGGTGATTTCACCAGTTACAAGTATTGACTGGGCAACAGGTGTAGTGGTTGTGCCCAAGAAGAATGGTGTCATTAGACTGTGTAGCAACTATAAGACGACAATTAACTCTCAGTTGAAAACTGTGTCCCCGCCGAATATCCATATTGACGATATTCTGGCAGATTTGGCTGGTGGAGCAAAATTCTCCAAACTTGACTTAGCTATTGTGTACAACCAAATGAAGGTTTCTGAGGAATCTAGGCAGTACCTGACCATATCAACGCATAATGGACTATTCCAACAGACCAGGTTAGTCTATGGAATCAAAAATGCGCCAGCTATCTGGCAGAATGCGATAGAGAAAGTGTTGTGTCAAGGTATATCTAGGTGATATCCTTGTGTCAGGAAGAATTGAGGCAGAACATCTGAGAAATTTGGGCAGGGTGTTCAAAAGTTGAAGTTGAATCGTGAGAAATGTTAATTCTCCCGAGATTCTCTCGAGTACCTGGGTCACGTGATTGATGCCCAGGCTATTCACAAATCGGCGGACAAGATAGCCGTCATATGTGATGCACCCACTGATTTGAGTTCACTGAGGTCGTTCATTGGCATGGCAAACTACTATCGAAAGTTTGTGCCAGATTTTGCGTCCACATTCCATCCTCTTATCACGTTGCTTGGTTTCAACTATGAGGTCCGCTACCGGAACAGTGCGCAGAATGCCAATGCGGACGGGCTCTCACGGTTACCCACACAAAACGATGATCCAGGAGTAGTATGTAGGCGATTTTGGAGGGGTATTCTGAGGAGTTTAAGCGATATTAGGGAGGTTTCGAAAGCCTCCCCCTGAGCAAAGTGAGCCTCCCCCCTGAGCAAAGTGAGTAGTCACGTGACCTACGCCTCCTAGCGGAAAGAAGTGTACCTAAGCGCCCGTAGTGCCATCTAGCGCTAAGCGGCCGTAGTGCTATCTAGCGACTCGGACTTTAAAACATACTCGGTCTTTAAAACATGTGATGTATGTATGTATGTATGAAGAATTAGTACTAAGGGAATAACTAGTAACAACCACAGTCTGAAAGTTGATTAGGTTGTTAATGATAACGAGGAGTGTAGAGAGGTATTAGTTGTGTATGAATGTACGTGTACGGGAGGAGAGAGAGGATGTGCGTGTGTGAAAGAACTAACGAAACACAAGAGTATATACGAGTGCACATGTATTTTATTAACGAATGAATACAAGAATTAACGATCGATCTCGGCATCCCAGTCTTCGATAACCTCCACCAGGGAAGGAACAGGGTCGGCGTCAAAGGGAGGCCGTGTCGCCAGGAGTTCACGTAGCACGTGGCAGAATAGGAACGAATGATTATCGCGGTACTCTTCCTCTCAGAAACATATATGAAATTTTTGTATATATATATATATATATATATGAATTATATTATGCAAAGTACAGCCGGGTGAAATAAGCCAGTGATGTAACCAGACACCGCATAGGGAATCAACATACGATAAAAGGGCAAGCTAGATCAACGGACTATGATACAATACGTAATGGAGACGTCTGCTGACGTAATCGGTAACCAAACATCGCATACCTAGTCGAATCGACAAGAGATCAAGTGAGATCAGCATAAAGAAAGACTGTGTATACATTGGAGAGAATGAGAAACGAGGTAAGAGAACACATAAATAAGGTAGTAAAATATTGTTGTAATCATTGAACACTCACGTGCACTCCTCATCATCCTCAATACTGGAGTCACTGACACTTCTTGTCAGACTCCAGGTAGCAGCAGCATCGGTGGTACAGGCAGACCTGAAAGGTAATATAGATAACCGTGACACATAACGAACGTAAGCATAAGGAATAATAGAGGTGAGACGTCACAGGTAGTTTACGTGAAGAACACTGTGATGATTATAGTATGATATGTATAGGATATCTATCGAACGAAACAAAGAATAAAAGTACTTACATTTCGAGATCACGCCATAATAAGGCAGCAGCAGCATCGGTGATACAGGCAGACCTGAAAGGTAATATAGATAACCGTGACACATAACGATCGTAAGCATAAGGAATAATAGAGGTGAGACGTCACAGGTAGTTTACGTGAAGAACACTGTGATGATTATAGTATGTTGTATAGGATATCTATCGAATGAAACAAAGAATGATATTAATAATAATAATAATAATAATAAAAGTACTTACATTTCGAGATCACGCCATTCAGCGCACAGTTGGGCCCAAGGTATCGACGACATAGTTGCGAATGAGATGATGTGAAGAATGTAACAAACGAGCTAGTATATATATAGGATAGAGCATATGCATGCAGATAGGAAGGCAACTTGTAAGACACACTGTAGCATGGAAAAATACCAGTGTATGAAAAGCTGAAGACCCAGGGACGTATGACATCATCATCTAGGGATGTCACGTGACCGATGCTAGCGTGGAAAAATACCGGTGTATGAAAAGCTGAAGACCCAGGGACGTATGACATCATCATCTAGGGATGGCACGTGACCGATGCCTGGGTATGTAGCCAGCCATGTGACGTTATGGAAAATTTCACTGTAGTAAACCGATATCAGTCATAGGACCCTGCGATAAGCGCATGATGTACGAAGTGCGACTAGGACAATGCGTCTTATCAGAACGCTAACAATACAGACGGGAGAAAAGAACTCTGTGAGTGGTCAGCGATGAAACATATGGCGGTCAAGAGCTTGGATATACAATTCAGGGGTGCTGGTCACTTCCTATCTAATTTCCATCCATGTAATATACACATATGGGGCGAAGACTTTTCTTGTGCAGAAGCAGCCTATCAGTTTAAAAAAGCCAGACATTTTCACGATGAGAACACAGCGAGAAAGATTCAGACTGCACGCAGTGGAATACAGGCGAAATACTGGAGTAAAAACATTCGGTGGACACCGGATCGAACTGCTACATGGCTATCACAACGTCGAGCCGTGATGCGCGCTATAGTAGCCGTGAAGTTTCGCGCCTCTAAACTACGGCAACGCTTGCTGGATACAGGTGACGCACGACTTATTGAGAATGTACCCAGTGCGGAAGGGTATTGGGGTAAGAGTTCAAAGCGTAACGAAGCAGGTAAGAATATACTCGGTGTGATTCTTATGCAGGTGAGAGACTTCGTTAGGCAGTGCTAAGGCGGCCATTACACAAAAAACAGACAGTCAGCCACACGGTGACAGAGTACGGGAGAGAGAGAGATAAAGTCACGCGCCTGATAAGACGCGAACACCCAGGGGCGCGTGATGTCATTGTCTACGGTACACGTGATCGATGCCTGGAGGGAATGATTATGTATATAAACCCAGGGTAAATCCAACAGGACAAACATTCTCTCTCCGACTCGCTGCTGCCGCTCTCGACTATTTCACTGCTCTGCCACTCTCGACTTCACTGCTCAACAAGATGGCGACGCCCAATATCAAATCCGAGGAAATGCTGCTCTCAGAACTCGAACAAGTAAGTGACGGAACGTACGCATTTGTTCGCCCACTGACACTAGTAACATGTGCTCTGACAGATAAATATGTATGTTACCCGGCATGCCGTATATGTAATCGGAAAGTCCTTCGTCTTGAAACGACGAAGGGGAACCGTCATAGCGTCAGTACATGTGCTGTACACGGCCGTCAGACGGGTAACCCCGTTTACAAGTATGCTATGGGTATACTTTTTGCCGATCACAAGGGGAATGAAGCGTGGGCCACAGGATTTGATCGTATAGTTCAGGGGGCCGTGGGGGGAATGACAGCAAGCGACTATATGGCGCTTAAACCCGGCCAAGAACGCTACGAGGCACTGAATGTCCTACGCGGCAAACGGGCTAGGGTGACAATTAGAAAGGAGACAAAGGAGGGCTATCGAAACTACACCTTGATTGCACTGGAAATAATCCAGTCGGACAAGGCGGTACCTGACAGTGACTTACTGGAAATATTCCAGTCGGAGGTGGCGGCACCTGACAATGACGTACTGGAAATATTCCAGTCGGAGGTGGCGGCACCTGACAGTGACGTACTGGAAATATTCCAGTCGGAAGAGGCACCACCTGACAGTGTCGAATGAATGATGTGGCGCCACCTGCCAGCGATGAATGAATGTATTTGACACTTGCTTCTGTCGTGTGTTGTAGACTCCTCCTCCTTGGGCAACCCCTAGCGTACGCGGGGTGAAACGTCGCCTGTTCGAAGACAGCGATGATAATGATGATAAGGCAAGTGTCATCTATGTGGGGTCGTGTGCGTGGTCTAGTGATGATGATGATGAGAGAGATTGCTAATGATGGTGATATTGATACTGATTGGACCACTGATATTGACCATGCCGAGGATAGGAGACGTAGTGAATTACAGGAAGCGGTAGAGAAGGTGAATGGCATTCAGAAGCGTGCAGACCAAATGATAGATGACGGTCTATTTATGGCCACTATAACCGCTGCTTGCACTCGCCAGGCGGCCGAATCACTGAGTCGTCACTATGCGAACGTTCACGAAGACATGTACAAAGTAGATCCCATACGTATATATAATAGCTTTGATATGGTAGTAACCGAGCTGGTATGCGTAGCGCGCACACCGTGGTTTGCTCGTAATGTCATAGTACGGGTGAAAGCGAGTCTCCATGCCCGCGGTATAACCGTGTCGGATGCGAAGGAAGACGAACCACTCACACCGAAGGAGTCACTGCCCTGGGACGAACAAGACGACGGGGGGGGGACGACAGGCAGATCTGGTACACCGAGCTGTGTGCAGTAGCACTCGATGCTATCGTTCGTTTTATAAGCAACGAACTGTGGCGCCTGTTCGAAGGTGAGTCAAACGTCATCTACCTGGTGCGTAGTGACCTGATCCACGACAATTTGAGATATGCAGTGCAGCATTACTGGTTCATGGCGAGCACACCGGAGTGGTCACGTGACATCGTATCACGTGTACAAGCCATCCTGCGTACACGTGGCATATCAATGGTGGACGAAAAAACACCCTGCTAATGTTGTTGTTATTGTTGTTGTGTTGCTAACAGGCCACCGATGATCCTTCTAGTGGACTGGAGCTCATTCGACAGTCGTATGCCCAGAACCCACTAGAGTGGGCGCCACGAAAACGTCGCCGCCACCACACCCCCATGCCGCTGCGACAGGCCCTACTCACCCAGCTACACGAGCGGCAGCACAACTCATCTCCACTACTGGAGTTGACATGTGTAGCCACTTCACCCTCAACCTCCACCGAAGCATCACTGGACATGACATGCGAGAAGGATGACGACTATGACGTCACCATGACCGCCTCCGAGTATGAGACTCTCCGGAGGGACAACTCGACACTCGACATTGCCTACGACGGCCACATCGTATGGTCGAAAACCGACACAACGATCCCGTGGGCCTACTCGGCTCCATTCGATAGTGTGAGGCACCTCGAACTAAATATAGAGTCCCTAGCGGGGACACTCTTTGCCACACAGAGATGCAGCCTAGACGTGGCCGTGCGCACGATTTGTGACGAAATCGCACGTAATGTCACGCGCGACGAACACGTCGCCTACATATTGAATAGCCTCCAGAAGCGCCTGCAGTGACGACAAGAGGAAATGCGCCCCTACGCTATAGCTGGGGTTATAGGCGCCGCTTGTCTGTTACTGCAGGTGCTTAGCTTTGCTTTCATGTACTCACTTTTATTTGCCTTTCGCTTTTATTGTATATCAATGAATAAAGATGGTATGTAATCCAGGATTCCGGTGTCTGTTGTTCTTGTCACCTTCATAGCTCGTTGCGATCGGTGAATACATACACGCACACTCATACAAGTCACACCTCTTATGACGTCACACAGTGTAGGATATATAGACACGTGCAAGGATCTCCCATCCTTCAGTTGTAGGTACGATGAAACAGCACACGTGTCGTCACTGTGGTCTCGTGCTCGATACACACGCCGACATACAACGTCATATAGACCAGACACATTCATCATCAACAACAACACACGACGATCATGCCTACAGTAAATCATTGTCACGAGTGGCGCCATCTAGTGCTACACTGCATCGTTGTGAGAGATGTGCACGTGAGTACACGAGACGTGACAACCTGTTACGTCATATGAAGTCGGAATGTATGGAAGCGAACGACCCACTCCTACGCAAACGAGCGAGACGCACAGAGCGACCACGTGTGAGTGTCGCGAAGTCGGTATGTATGGAAGCGAACGACCCACCCCTATGCAAACGAGCGAGACGCACAGAGCGACCCCGTGTGAGTGTTGCTGACGACTACGACGACGACGACGACCCGACACAACCACCACCCCGACTTCCCTTCGCCGATACTCTATCGAGGGAACTACAAGACGTCGTCCGAGATCACTGGTCGACCATCCGAACCCACACGGCTAGAGGACCTGTGCAATCCAGGTACAATTACAGAGTGTCGACACCGGACACGAGTGCCCTAGAACCGTCACTGAAACGCATGTTCCGCGAACAGACGCACGCGTTTAAGATTAATCTTAGTTACGGGTTTGTGTTAAGAAACAAGACCACGAACAGGTACAGGTATTATCATTCGTCCTGTAACTGTTGTGGTCGTTACCTTGACGAACCGTGTCTGATCACAAACACTGCAGACTTTGATGCGTTTCTGGAACGTATCCGAGAAACAGACGTGCTGCAGTGGGTCATCAATCAGCGTCCGGACAGGCAATGGGTATGTGAGGTGGTCACGAATGTTACCTTTTTCGTCAATCACATCGTACATCATCCGATAGGATGTGTGGACATCACACTGCCGAGGTACATCAAACGAATCAAAGCCGTCATCGGATTGGAAAGAGACTCCGTCAACAAGACAAAGTACACCGACAATCTGTGTCTCTTCCGAAGTCTGGCTCTGCATCGTGGATGCGACCGATACCACCTGGAACCCGCTGTGCGGGTACTCTACGCGAAGTACGACCGTGACGGGGTGGCAATGAAAGATTTTGACGGGGTGACGATGGACGATCTCTATCGCGTCGAGACCACCTTTGAGACCAATGTGTGCGTCTACACACTCGTCGAACCGGAAGAAGGTGGAAAGGTGACTGCTGAACTCGTACGCCGTTCCTTGTGTCACTATCCTGAAACGATGTACATCAATCTTCACGAGACACACTTTCCCTACATACAAGACGTGAACATGTACTGTCATTCGTATCGATGTAGGAAGTGTGGCGATGCACTATGGAGCCGCGTATTCGAACTAGAACGACACGAGCGTGGGTGTACGGGAGGCGTGCGAAAGATCTATTCCGGTGGCGTCTACCATCCGTCGCCGACAGTCTTCCAGCGATTGGACGACGAAAACATTCACGTTGCCGAATGGTTGCGCTACTATCCGTATCGCGCCACCTTCGACTTCGAGTCCTGGTTCGATACATCGCACCTTCCGTCGGACAGTGCCAAGGTCCATTGGGTGGCTCGTCACGTACCGTTGAGTGTGTCCCTGGCGAGTAACGTACCCGGATACGAACAGGTGCAATGTCTCATCACGGATGGTGACAGCAACAAGTTGGTATCCGACATGATGACCATCCTTCAGAACATGAGCGAAGCAGCCTACGAAGTCATCGTAGACAGGTACGAGGGCATCCTACACGAACTCACAGAGGCTATCAGAAAGTGGAACGAAGAGGAAGCGTCCGCCGTGGAGGAGGCGGGGGATAACGAGTCACAGCGACAACCGACCAATCCCTACAAAACTCTCATGGGTCAATTGTACGGTTGGCTTCATCAGTTGCCCGTCATCGGTTTCAACTCGGGCAGGTACGATCTGAACGTCGTCAAACAGTTCCTGGTACCCTACTTCCTGTCCGAAAAGAAAGCAACAGAGGACGGAGAGGAGGAGGAGGAGACGTTTCACGTGATCAAACGTGGCAACACGTTTATGTGTCTATCGACGGACAACCTCAAATTCCTCGATATGACTCATTACATTGCCCCGGGATTCTCGTACGACAAGTACCTGAAAGCGTACGGTTGTACAGTCACGAAAGGTCACTTCCCGTACGAATACATGGACAGCTTGGAGAGACTCGACGACACCGTTCTACCTCCCAAAGAGGCCTTCTTCAGTTGTCTGAAGAACGAAGGTATATCCGACGACGACTACACACGATGTCGGAAGGTGTGGCGAGACAACGACATGGAGACTTTGCGAGACTTTCTCGTCTGGTATAACAACAGAGACGTCGTACCGTTCTTGGAGGCCATCGCCAAACAGTTCGACTTCTACCAACACCGCGGTCTCGACATGTTCAAACAAGGGATCAGTATACCTGGTTTGACCTTGTCCTACCTGTTCACCTACGTACCGGAGAGGACGTTGTTTACGCTCTTCAACGAGACGAACAAGGACGTCCACCAGCTCATCAGAGAGAACATCGTCGGAGGGCCGTCACTCATCTTCACCAGACATCACGAGAAGGGGGTCACGAAGATACGTCGTAACGACTACGGTGATGCGGCTCGAACGTGTCAGTCCATTGTGGGCTACGATGCGAATGCATTGTATCTGTGGTCGATATCACAAGAGATGCCGACTGGATGGTACACGCGGCGACGGGAAGAGAAGGAGTTCCGACTCGAAGTGGCACAGCCCACAGGTCAGATGGCTGTCGAATGGCTTACGTGGGAGTCCGAACGCACGGGACTCGCCATACGTCATCAGACCAACGGTCGAGAGAAGCGCATCGGTAAACTGTTGGTGGACGGTTGGTGCAGTGAAACGAAGACGGCCTATCAGTTTCACGGATGCTACTACCACGGGTGTCCGTGCACCGGACGCGAGTTCAACGAGGTCAATGGGAAACCCATGATGCAACTGCTCGCCGAAACACGAAAGAACACAGCCTATCTTCGACACTTTGTGAGGGTCGTCGAATTGTGGGAATGCGAGTGGAAGGTCACGAGACGCGATCCGTGCGTACAAAAGTTTCTGGACGTTCGCCAACGTCGTCGACACGTGCGCTGGAAAATGACGTCACAACAGATCCTGACAGGTGTGTGCAACGGTAGCGTGTTCGGTATGATTCAGTGCGACATACGTGTACCGGAGGACCTGCGCGCACACTTTGCCGAGATGCAGCCCATCTTCAAGAACATTCACCTGACCCGCGATGATCTCGGACCGTTCATGCGTCGCTACGCCGAAGAACACAACATCATGGAAACTCCGCGACGCATGCTCGTCGGGAGTTATCGAGGGGATAAGATCTTGCTCGCCACACCTCTCTTGCTATGGTACCTCGCGCACGGACTCGAGGTGACGCACGTCTACCAGGTCATCGAGTACACACCGGTCGCCTCCTTCCGACGATTCGGCGAGGCGGTGTCCACCGCACGTCGCGAAGGAGACGCCCATCCCGACAAGGCCATGATCGCGGATACCAACAAACTTATGGGCAATTCGTCCTACGGGAAATTTATCACCAACGTCGATAAGCACCGCGAGGTCACCTACTGCACGGAGAAGAGTGCATCGACCGCGATCAACAATCGTCGCTTCCGTCAACTCGACGTCGTCGCTGCCGATGCATACGAGATCGAAATGCACAAACGCACCGTCAAATACGCACTGCCCACACACGTGGGATTCTTCGTGTTGCAGTGGGCCAAACTGCGTATGTTGGAGTTCTACTACGACTTCATGATCAGGTACGTGGATCGTCCGCTGTTCGAGTACTGCGAAACCGATACGGACAGCGCCTATTTGGCTCTGGCCGGTGAGTCCGTCGACGACCTCGTGACCCCGGCACTGCGCGACCACTACTATCGTCACCGCTCCGAATGGCTACCGTCCGAATGTTGCGACGAATATCAGAACGACTACGTGCGCTGTCGGCTGGCCGGACGTCCGTGGAACGGTACCGAGACGTGTTGCAAGGAGCGCAAGGCGTACGACAAGAGAACACCGGGACTCTTCAAGGTCGAATGGTCCGGTGACTGTTTCCTGGGTCTGTGTAGCAAGACCTACTATTGTTCGGGTACGGTCGATAAATACAGCACCAAAGGTCTGAACAAACGATTCAACACCATCGACAAGCAGTCGTTCCTGGACGTGTTGACTAATCGTTGCAGTGGAAGTGGGAAGAACCGCGGGTTCCGGGTCAATCACTCGTCCGTGCTGACGTACATCCAGGAACGTGCGGCGTTGACCTACTTCTATGCCAAGCGCGTGGTCAACGAAGACGGAATCACCACGGGGCCGGTGGACGTGTAATGCCGAACCACTGCTGACACGATGAGGAAATGCGCCCCTACGTCAGTTGGGGTTATAGGCGCCTCTAGCTGTCACGCGGTTAGTAGGCGGAGACACACGAAAAAAATAAAAATAAAATAACACTATTTAGTCAGATGCCACACAATCGATAGTCATAACGTAGCATGTCACGGACGGGAACGCTTGTAGCTGTAGCACTAGTGGGAATACTCGGTCTGTATATGTACGTCTTGTACGTCTTGTTCCGCGATCCCTTCCTTCGTTGGTGTGGTGGAGGTGTCGTCGTCGCAACTAACAGCACAGTGGTCAACGCGACATTGTCGAACACCACCGGTGACTACAAGATGGACACGCGATGGAAACACCCCTTCACCTGTATCGTTGCGGGACCGACGGGATGCGGTAAGACCACGTTCGTGATGCGTCTGCTACGTCACGCCGCAACGATGATCGATCCACCTCCAGAGAAGATCACGTGGTGTTACGGTGTATGGCAGAGTGCCTACGTTGACAACGACCTGGTACGATTCGAGGAAGGCTTACCGAGCGGTGCGTTCGACGCATCGACGCGTAACCTCGTGGTCATCGATGATCTGATGGCAGAAACGGACGAACGGGTCACGACCTTGTTCACAAAAAAGAGTCATCACCAGAACACGTCCGTACTGTATCTCGTGCAGAACCTGTTTCCGAAGAACAAGGAGAGTCGTACGATCAGTCTGAACGCACACTACATGGTGATCTTCAAGAATCCTCGCGACGCGTCACAGATCGGACACTTGGCACGACAGATGTATCCGGGTCGCCTGAAGTTTGTACAGGAAGCGTTCCGAGACGCCACGTCACTCCCGTACGGTTATCTCCTCGTCGATCTGAAACAGGGCACGCTCGACGATATGCGTCTGCGCACGGGTGTCCTTCCGGACGACAGTGTCCAGTACGTGTACCAACCCAAGGTATAAGACGTCCGCGCAGCACCTCGTTCCTTCAGTCGCAGCATGCTCGTGAAGACAACAGCATGTCCGAACTCGTGAAGAAACACATCCTCTGCATACAGACGCTAAACAGATACAAGAGCACGAAATTGAGACGAGCCATCATCAGAAACGCCGACGCCGATCTGTTGTGTGCACTAGCCGAGTGTGCCTACAACATATTGAAGAAGAACTTGCCCTTGACCGACGCGCAGAGACGTGCTCTGAACGTGTACAAAACAAACCTACGTGCTTTGGCACAGAGAGACGCACCTGCAGCGAGGAGACGTCGCATCTTGCTACGGGGTAACAACCAGGGCGGAAGAGGACAGACCGGTGGTTTCCTGTCGGCACTGCTGGCACCTTTGGCAGGTGCGGTCTTGCTACCCTTGCTAAAACAGGTGCTACTCAAGTAGACAACGATGGAACACGTACGGAAGATGGCCTTGGTAGATCCGCGACTGTTGGACAGTCTACGCGCACCGGCACCGACGGATACCCTAGGACGCAAAGTACAGGTACTCGACGACGAGATGAAAGTCATACTCGACAGACAAGATCTCACCAACGGTGACAAGGTCGTCATGTATAATCAAGTGTTGCAACACTACAACGCGTTGTCCGATCGACGCACGCGCGAACCGATGCGCGTGATAACGGTCAACAAGGACACGTCCCCGGTGGTCACGGCGGCGGCGGTGGTGGCGGGAACTAATACGGATCCGACCCCTCCAGAGGTGGGGGTGGAAGCGGAAGTCATCGACAGTGTTCCCAAACGCCTCCAGGCCAAAGCCAGACGACTGATGGAACGTCTGAAACGAGACGTCGCGTGGAATGCGCGCGGAGAGCTCATGAACAAAGGTGTAGCGGTACCCGGAAGTAACGTGGTGGACCTCGTGAACGATTTGTTGCGTCAGAGCAAGACCATCGGTTCTCCAACGGGGTGGCAGGTGTTTGCACATCAACTCGGCGACATGAATCTGCCTATGGAGTTGGTGGGTAACGAGGCCAGGAGACTGGCCATTCGACAGGAACAAAGGAAGCGTACCATAGAAGCGGCGGCCACACGATCGCTCGGTAGAGCACGTCGAACGCTGCAGTGGACACCCCTCTCGCGGAGACGATCTCGAATGAGTCCGTCTACTCTACCTACACCACCGACGTCGATTAGTAAGACATGGGAGCGTCTCGAATAAAAGAGACGCATCATCTCGATTCACCGACATAATGTGTGATCTACGGGACAGTCTAACACGTCTGTTTACTGGTGTTGCTTACAGCGGACTTCCCATCGTGTGCGGGATTACCATCGATTATATCATACGCACGTCATCATGGGGCGCCGTCGTAAACAGCTGGAGGACGTCTACTTCAACCCCGCCAAGGTGGGTAGTTACGGAGGAATCGCGTCTTTGCGACGAACCGCCATACCACGCGTACCGAGAAAAATCGTCGAACAATGGCTATCGGAACAGAACGCCTATACACTACATAAACCGGTCAGAGTTCGTTTCAAGCGTCGGCGCACGATCGTCGGAGGACGGGATCAACAGTGGCAGGCCGATCTCGTTGACGTGTCCAGTCTGAAAAAAGAAAACGACGGTACAACGTTCCTGCTCACGGTGATCGACGTCTTCTCGAAAGTCGCCCGATGCGTTCCACTGAAGAACAAGTCGGCGACGTCTGTGTCGAAGGCACTGAACGGTCTCTTCACCGACATTCAACCGCTGTCGTTGCAGACCGATAGAGGTCTGGAATTCTATAACCGTAGCGTTCGGGGTGTATTGGACAGATACGGTATCCACCACTTCTCCACCTTCAACGCAGAGATCAAGGCGAGCATCGTGGAACGCTTCAATCGCACACTAATGTCGCGTATGTGGCGATACCTGACACACAAAGAAGCGTGGCGGTACATCGATATCCTTCCGGATCTGGTGCGCACGTACAACGACACACCTCACCGCAGTATTGGGATGTCTCCGTCACAGGTGGATGCGACTAATCAGGAAGAGGTGTGGCAGCGTCTGTACGGTGGTCATCACGGTAAGGGTGTACCCAAGTACCACGTGGGGGAACGCATACGTATCAGCAAGGCTAAGAGACGGTTCGATAAAGGTTACACGATAAATTGGACAGAGGAACTATTCACGATACGCGAAGTCCATCCGTCCGATCCACCCGTCTATCGTCTAACGGACGATCTCGGCGAGATACTGGACGGTACCTTCTACGAACCGGAGATGCAGAAGGTGACGGTTCCGGTCGATAAACTGTACCGTGTGGAATCGATAGTACAGCGCCGCAAGGTAGGCAGGCGACGGGAGGTGTTGGTGAAATGGGTCGGATATCCTTCGAAGTTCAACAGCTGGATCGATGCCAAGGGTCTCGTCGGGCTATAAAGACTAATTGTGCGTCCGTCGCGATGTCAGTCGTCCACGTATGGCAGACGAGACAACATCACGCATCACCGTTAGCGACGAAGAAGAAGAAGAAGAAGACGACGTCGACACTCTACCGCCACCACCACTAAAGAAAGAGAGGACTCCGTGGCACATATTCGGTACCGCGTGTCCCAAAGAGGAGATCGTCTTTCTGTGTCAGGTCGTCGTCTTGTACACGGTCATCTTGGTCAGTATCTACAACCTGACGTTTGGCCACCACGATCCGACTCTGTGGACGGCCCTGTTGAGCAGTTCGTTGGGTTACCTGCTACCCAGTCCGACGTTGAAACAACAACAACAACAACAACATGGAACCGAGTGATTTCTATCTCACGTTGCCCAGCAATGCTTCCATGCACACGCACCCCGACAACACGCTGACCCACTACATCACGACGCTACCGAAACGTATCCTACTACGGGGACAATGGGAATGCGGTCTGGTGGAGGTACAGTACCCACACAGTTGGTACAACATCGTAGACGATGACGCGGGGTTCGCTGTGACACTACCGATAGACGAAGAGCACCCACGGTCCCTGCACACGAAGACTATCCGAATTGGAACCGGATACTATAAAGATCCGTGGTCACTGATCCTCTCCATTAACGCCTCTCTACGTCGTGTGGTGGGAGAGGGACAAGTGAAACTGAGCTACAACATCATTACGCATAAGGTATCGGTGCACATGGCACCGAATACCGTTTTCCGTGCTGCTATACTGACTGCCGTTCTCGGCTTTCGTACCACTACGCTGGAGTATCTCCCGAAGGATCCCGATGCACCCGAGTTCAAGGTATTGATCACGGAAGCCGACACCGTGATCACCATGGAACGAGGGCTCGACTCACTCTACATCTATACGGATGTCGTGGAACCACGAGTTGTTGGTGACAGTCTCGTGCCGCTGCTGCGCATCATCCCAGTGAGCGGTCGCCAGACCTTCGATAAGATTCACTACGTACCCGTGCTCTACAAAGAATTTGGCACGATAGAGATAGATATAAGAGACGACACCGGAAATCGCGTGCCATTCGGGGTTGGTAAGGTGACGGTGACACTTCATTTCCAACGGCAACGGACGGCACTGTTCTAGAGAGAGAGAGAGAGATGAATTACACCGACTACTACGATCGTCAAGCGGGAGGTGCGATTCCTTATTTCGTGGGTGCCCGACACCAACGGGGACACGGCCTGGGAAGTCTATTAGGAAGTCTACTGCGTAGCGTCATGCCACTCGTCAAGAGAGGAGCCGTGGCGTTGGGAAAGAGAGCTCTGTCGACCGGCGCACGCATAGCCGACGATGTCCTGTCGGGACAGAACATCAGAACGGCCGCCAAACGTCGCGTCACCACTGCCGGTAGAGATATGATGAGTGATCTCTTGACCCCTGGCGTGCGACCACGTAAGCGTATAAGACACACACACCCTGCGAAACGAGTCAGTACACCAGCGAGACGTCGGAGGAAACAGCAGAAACCGAAGGTACGTCGTGAACCCGATATATTCGACGATGGCGTTCGTTCATAAACTATCGTGTGAGGGACTCAAGAGCGAACTCGATCTCTTCACCGTACCTCTGACTCAGACCGCCATCGTCGACAGTCACACGGTCCATCACCAGCCGGTGTCCTCGCTCGACTCGGGTGGACCGATCGAATTCGTCGTACCCGGTTCGGGAGACGATTACTTGGATCTCGCCGACACGAAACTATACGTTCGGGCGAAGGTGACGCGTGCCGACGGAAGCGATCTCGACCCCGCCGATCCCGTCGCTCCCGTGAATAACTGGCTCCATTCGCTGTTCGGTCAGGTCGATTTCTACCTGAACGGAACGCTCGTGACTCCCTCGACCAACACGTATCCATACCGTGCCTACATAGAGACGCTGCTCAGTTACGGTGACGATGCCAAGGAGACGCAACTGACGAGTCAGATGTGGTACAAGGACACGGCCGGTCGTATGGACGCCGTCGTCATTGATGGTGCCGATCCGACAGCCAACGCGGGGTTCGTTGCCAGACGCCACATGATCGCCCAGAGTCGTGTGGTCGACATGATAGGTCGTGTCCACGTCGACCTCTTGCTTCAGGATAAACTCCTCATCAACGGTGTCGAGCTCAAGATGCGTTTCGTACGCAGCAAGGATGCGTTCGCGCTCATTGCTGGTGGAGCCAACCCCGCCTACAAGATACAGATCGTCAACGCTACACTGTTCGTCAAGAAAGTCACCCTGAACCCGAGTGTGCAGATGGCACACATCAAAGCCCTCGAAAAGGCCACCGCCAAGTATCCGCTGCGACCTGTCGAATGCAAGGTCTACTCTATTCCCACAGGTACCCATTCGTACACGCGCGAGAACCTCTTTCTTGGTACTATTCCGAAACGTCTTGTGATATGTTGCATCGATAACGACGCCTACAACGGATGCTACGACAAAAATCCCTTTCACGCTAAAAACAACCACATCAACTTCTTCGCCGTGTACGTCGACGGACGACAGTTACCCGCCAAACCTTTCCAGCCCGACTTCGACAACAACCTCTTTGTCAATTGCTACCATAACCTGTTCACCTCGACGGGTAAGGCGTGGCAGGACGAAGGGAACGGCTTGACTCGCTACGACTTCCGACACGGCTACACCTTCTTCGGCGTGGACCTCACCCCCGATGCGTGCGACGACTACTGCTTCCATCTGGTACAAAAGGGCAACTTGCGCGTCGAGATTCATTTCCGCAACGCGCTGACAACCACTGAGAACGTCGTCGCCTACGCCGAGTTCGAGAAGGTGTTGGAGATCGACAGGAATCGTAACGTCATCTACGACAACTGATGGAAACCATGCAGCTTGTCCGTCTACTCACCCGCGATACGCACGCCCGTGTCGTCATGCGCGGGATCGTACCCAAAGACGTACTCCTCGAACTCCAGATAGACGCTTACCCCGTCGCCTTCGTGTGCAACACACACGACACGGGTAAACCCGGAGAACATTGGATAGCTATCTACGTAGATGCCAACGGTTGCGGCGAATACTTCTGCTCTTACGGCTTGCCGCCACGACACGTCGAGTTTCGACGTTTCTTGAATAAACATTGTGTAACGTGGACTCATAATTCTAAGAGACTGCAGAGTCCCGTGTCTAACGTTTGTGGACGATACTGTGTTGCTTATCTCATGTTTCGATGTCGTGGACTTGTCATGAAGGATTTCGTAAAAGGTTTCGGCCCTGATCTGGTAGCAAACGATTGCCACGTATTCGATTGGCTTAAACAACTGCAATAACCGTGTTTCATTAACGAACAGATATCATCATCATCGTCATTAACGATTCGAGCCTATGGCGCGGTGGTCACACACCCGTAAGCTCACGACCTCTGACGCGGTGTTCACTCACCCGTAAGTCGTACCATCATCGTCATCCCACGAGCCACTGGCGTGGTCGTATTAACCCCTAAGCTCACGACCTCTGTCGTGGTGTTCACTCACCCACAAGTCTTGATGTTCGTGTACTTCGCTTAATAAAACACGGTTTCATATTATACGCTTGTATCATTCGTCAATAAAATACGTGTGCACTCGTATACTCTTGTGTTTCGTTAGTTCTTTCATACACGCACATTCATACACTCCCCTCACATACACGTACATTCATACACAACTAATACCTCTCTACACTACTCGTTATCATTAACATTCTAATCAACTTTCAAACTGTGGGTTTTAATAGTTATTCCCTTAGTACTAATTCTTCATACATACATACATCACATGTTTTAAAGTCTGAGTCGCTAGGTGGCACTACGGGTGCTTAGGTACACTTCTTTCCGCTAGGTGGCGCAGGTCACGTGACTACTCACTTTGCTCAGGGGGGAGGCTTTCGAAACCTCCCTATTATCGCTTAAACTCCTCAGAATACCCCTCCAAAATCGCCTACATACTACTTCCAGGTACTTCTACAGACGAAGATGTGGCTCTCGTTCAAGGTGTTGGGGTGTTATCTGTCACTAACGAACAGATCAAGGGTGAAGTTCGGAAAGACCCATTGTTTTCACATGTGATGAGATGGTTGGCCTGATAGGTTGCCAATTGATCGGTCAAATTTATAACCGTTCTTCAGTCGTCGCAACGAACTATCTCTCGATAGTGACGTGGTGTTGTGGGGGATGAGAGTGATCATTCCAAAGCAATTTCGAGCAGAAATTCTAGATGAGCTACACCCAGGACATATCGGAATGTGAAAATTATGGGTGTCGCACGTTCATATGTCTGGTGGCCAGGCATGGATGCAGACATTGAAGCGTGTACTTAAGGCTTGTGATTCATGCCAGTTGGTACAGAGGAATCCAACCAGTGCTCCGTTACATCCATGGATACCTACATCGCGACCAGAAGTACGCATACACATTGATTATGCTGGTCCAGTGGAGGGGAAAATGCTCCTCATTCATCGGAAAGCCGCAGAACCAGATATTCTCAAAGGAAAGGTTTTAAAAGATTGTGCCACTCAGCTAGGAAGTGTTTTTATACGCCTGTTCCAACTTTTGTTGGATACTCAGTTTGTTCCGCGTCTGTGGTGGTCATCATTAATTAGACCTGTACCTAAAACAAACAAAGCCTCTCTCGTAAAAGATTTTAGACCTATTGCATTAACATCGGTGTTGTGTCAATGCAGGGAAAGAACAGTACATTGATTCATGCGACCAGTGGCTGGTCACATGAATCCCTTCAATTAGCATATAGGGCGGGAAGGGGGTGGAGGATGCCACTTTAACAATGCTCGTCACAGTCTCTAAACATCTAGACTGTACTGGGACATTTGTCAGGATCCTTTTCATGATAATGTTATTAAGCTTACAAAGTATGCTGATGACATGGCATTTACTGCATGTCTTAAAGATGAGTATTCACTCTCACAGAGCTACCAGTATATTGAACTGATGACATGGCTCTTACTGCATGTCTTAAAGATGAGTATTCACTCTCACAGAGCTACCAGTATATTGAACTGATGACATGGCTCTTACTGCATGTCTTAAAGATGAGTATTCACTCTCACAGAGCTACCAGTATATTGAACTGATGACATGGCTCTTACTGCATGTCTTAAATATGAGTAATCACTCTCACAGAGCTACCAGTATATTGAACTGATGACATGGCTCTTACTGCATGTCTTAAAGATGAGTGTTCACTCTCACAGAGCTACCAGTATATTGAACTGATGACATGGCATTTACTGCATGTCTTAAAGATGAGTATTCACTCTCACAGAGCTACCAGTATATTGAACTGATGACATGGCTCTTACTGCATGTCTTAAAGATGAGTATTCACTCTCACAGAGCTACCAGTATATTGAACTGATGACATGGCTCTTACTGCATGTCTTAAATATGAGTAATCACTCTCACAGAGCTACCAGTATATTGAACTGATGACATGGCTCTTACTGCATGTCTTAAAGATGAGTGTTCACTCTCACAGAGCTACCAGTATATTGAACTGATGACATGGCTCTTACTGCATGTCTTAAAGATGAGTATTCACTCTCACAGAGCTACCAGTATATTGAACTGATGACATGGCTCTTACTGCATGTCTTAAAGATGAGTATTCACTCTCACAGAGCTACCAGTATATTGAACTGATGACATGGCTCTTACTGCATGTCTTAAAGATGAGTAATCACTCTCACAGAGCTACCAGTATATTGAACTGATGACATGGCTCTTACTGCATGTCTTAAAGATGAGTGTTCACTCTCACAGAGCTACCAGTATATTGAACTGATGACATGGCTCTTACTGCATGTCTTAAAGATGAGTGTTCACTCTCACAGAGCTACCAGTATATTGAACTGATGACATGGCTCTTACTGCATGTCTTAAAGATGAGTGTTCACTCTCACAGAGCTACCAGTATATTGAACTGATGACATGGCTCTTACTGCATGTCTTAAAGATGAGTGTTCACTCTCACAGAGCTACCAGTATATTGAACTGATGACATGGCATTTACTGCATGTCTTAAAGATGAGTATTCACTCTCACAGAGCTACCAGTATATTGAACTGATGACATGGCTCTTACTGCATGTCTTAAAGATGAGTGTTCACTCTCACATAACTATCAGTATATTGAACTGATGACATGGCACTTACTGCATGTCTTAAAGATGAGTGTTCACTCTCACAGAGCTACCAGTATATTGAACTGATGACATGGCACTTACTGCATGTCTTAAAGATGAGTGTTCACTCTCACAGAGCTACCAGTATATTGAACTGCTTGTACCATAGTTTGATAACAGTTTTCTTGAGCTCAATGCCCAGAAATCTCAGGAGATATGCTTAGGACATGGTCGATTTAAGGTAGCATCACATCCTCTGTCTCAAGCACTGGTGATCAAAGGGCAAACGGTGGCAAGAGCGTCCACTTTTAAGTATCTTGGTACTGTTGTTGATGACAATCTTACTTTCTCTGACAATGTAGACTACGTATACAAAAAGGCACATCAACGTATCTTTTTGCTCCGGAAACTAAGGAGCTTTAATGTTAGAGCAGAAGTTCTGCAGATTGTGTACAGGTCATTGATTGAAAGTGTGCTCTCTTTTAACATAGTGCCATGGTATGGAAATTTAACTGCCAAGAACAAAGCAAAGCTGGCTTGGGTGGTCAACCGGGCTGGCAAAATTGTTGGCATGCATCAACTGCAACTATGTGATATTTATATGCAGGTTTTAAGAAGGAAACCTGTCCAGATTCACCATGATACCACTCACCCATTCAGTTCTTCTTTTGAAACTCTGCCGTCTGGGCGACGGCTCAGAATGCCCATTGCACACAAAAACTGTTACAAGAAATCTTTTGTTCCTTCAGCCATAAACCTACTGAATTCTAAGCCTGAACCTGCGGTTGTGTACCATGTCAATGTCTGATGTGCAATTGTGTGTATGTGCGTATATGCACGGGGAGATTGAAACTGAATGTACTGTACTTCCAAACATATATCATGTGTATATAATGTTTATATGTGTATATGTCCTAACACAGTGCGAGCCCAAAGGAAAATGTCATACTATGTAAACCATTCTACGGACAATAAAGGTTTTTCAATTCAATTCTCGAAGTGGCCAGAAGCTGTCATTGTCAACAGTACAACCAGGGAAGCAATAGTGAATGTACTAAGAACCATGTTCAGTAGTGTAGGAGTTCCACAGTTTAAATCGCAGGAGTTCAAGGAGTTCCTGGATAGGTTTGGGGTGTTGCATAAACCTACCCCACCATATCACCCGAGTTCGAACGGGCAAGCTGAACGATTTGTTCAAAAGGTAAAGCAGGCTATGAAAGCGATGGCATCGTCAGGGGAGTCACTCCAGGTTAGATTGGATAAATTCCTCATATCTAGATGCTCCGCATGCTTTCACATGAGAAACTCCAGCGGTACGTTTCATGGGTAGACAGTTGCGTATATGACTTGACAGTGTGAAACCAGATAACCGACGAGAAAATACACGGTTAGAGAAACAAATGCAAAGTTTTTCTCAAAATCTGAGATAATTCAGGGAAGGAGACATGGTGTGGGTTCGAGATTACCACGGGAAAGATAAGTGGGTGCCAAGAACTATAAGTACAAGGTGTGGTCCGTTGACATATCAAGTCATTGTTTCTAAGGGATTGTGGAAACGCCTCAGTGATCCGTTAAGTTCAAGGGTAAACTCGACTAACATGCCTCTGACAGAGTTACCACTGACTGCAGTGACTAATCATCATGACTACTTAGTGGGCTCTATGCCATCACTGAATCAGAGAAACGACAACGAGTTGACGTATGACGCCACCCAACAGCAAGCAGCTCATGATATGACTCAGGCAGAATTGGTGCTACTTACTCAGGTTGAGAATGAAACACATGAGAAGGTCTTCTCGTGTAAAAAAAAGGCACCAGATAGACTAGATCTGAAGTGTAACAGAGATACATGAGCCACTATGGGCTACGTTGCATTAGATTAGCAAAAGTAGCGAGGTGAAATGCTATTGTGACTCTACGTTATATTAGTGTAGTTATAAGTAACAGGGTTGTATTATTGAAATACATTGCTAGTATACAACTATGTTACTACGTTCATCGGGTAGATCATTTTGCTATAGGCATACAGAAGAAGTTATATTAATGACTAATATTAATAGACTTTTTATAATTAGTCTGGGAGGGAAATGTTATATACACTGTATGCACGTCTAGGTCTACTACGTGAGTAGTGATAAGGACTTATGCAAATAAAGTTAAGTTGAGTGCCAACCCTAGGAACCACAAGTACGTTTTACTGTAGTGTCTGAATATACAGGAAGATATATGACTGGCTCCAAAGCTACGACTTTCCATTCATCCTGATGGGAGCTGTGGTCGCCTTCAGTGGACTCATGCGAATCATTTGTCCCTCGGGTGTGCTGCCCTGCCAAACGTGCATTGTTTCTTGTTACTGTTACTCTACGTGCTAGTAGTTGCACACGTTATTGTATATTATTATGTATTCTAACAATTGAAATATTTAAAGGGGAACTGAAACGCGGCTGTTTTCTGATATACATTTCAATACATTCCATCTAAGTGCACATTGATGATGACAGAAATTTGCTCATTTATACGACATACCGAAAAAACTGATTTTGTTCGACGCCCAAATATGCAAAATAAAGCACTGCGTATTGCCATCTTTTTATACAAGTTCCAATCGAGTGGTTTTGGGAGGGAGAAACGAAGAGAGGGAAGGATGGAGGAAGGGAGGGAGAGAGGGACGGACGGAGATACTGAAGGAGGGACGTAGGGACGGAAGGTAGGGACGAAAGGAGGAAGGGACGGAAGGAGGAAGGGACGGAAGACTATTTCATTGCAGTGGAATAATACAAAGATATAAACACATCGTGGAATAACACAAATATATAGACACACAATAATTTACGAACAGTGGATTCTCAGACCGCTGAAGACAATGTAATAAGCTAAATATGGATGAACGCATACGTTCGTTTATAGCTGTAGCAAACATAAACTTACGCTACAGCGTCATAATAAACTGTGTAAAATACTAAATCTGTTCCTGTATGCAATAATAATACGTTTCAAACTGTTTAAAAAACTTTACTTGAGGTGTACGTATACCAAAGTAAGAGTGAAATAGAGTGAAAGTATTGCCGCGCCCGTGGTTTTCAATTGAGAGAACGTTTTCTTGTCACATTAGCCATATGAAAAATATTCACCCTGAATGTTTCGATTTGTTGAATAGTTGCCTTGAGTCTCGGCAAAATCGTTGATCAACATATACAGGCCATTTTGAAATCCAGCATGGCCGTAGAAGACATCTAAACAGGTGTGATCTATTAATCATGTATTGTCCACGGGACGTTCCATTAGCATACTTAAATATGTGATGGGATGTTCGATCAGGACATAGAGCCCTGATTGATCTGTCAGATTTTATTGATGTGCTAATTACGACACGCCGCTGGGGCGTTCAGTGTGCACACCCATTTATGGCCACATAATTTACGTTGCCTGTGTCATTTATGGGGCATATAAACTGCGGATAGACCATTATAACCCACGCAGTCGTGTTTGGTATACAACCAGAGTGACCACTATATATGTACCGACTACAGTCGATGCGCAGTTTTACTTTGTGAAACTGTCGCTTGAAACAGAGCTATTCTCCTTCATCGGTTATTCGAATTGTAATATAGCCCTTAAGAAAATATGGAATTCTCAGGAATAGCTCGATGCGTAAGATACTGGCCCCAGTGGATGTTGATGATTGTTGGCGTAGCCGTGGTTTATATAGTCTGCACCCGACAATTCAGAACCAATAAACCCGGTAATACATACGTACAAACAGGTGTGGCCGACTACTTACGTCGGATCAATGTCAATCACAGAGAAACGTGCTACCAGGAGTTTAAGTTTGCCGAAACTCCTCTGAATGTGACAGCACTCGCCAGTTTCCCACGCTCCGGGAACACGTGGACTCGCAGGATGCTCACGGAAGCCACAGGTATGTGTCGTTGACGAGAAATAACGGTGAATGCTATTTGCTACGCACACACATATCCACACGCATGCATACTGGCATTCACCCACCCGTGCGTACGCATGCACTCACGCACGCATTCACACACATGCGCAGACACACACACACACTCGTTCGCACACGCACACACATACGTTTGGAATGTTTCAGAGTTGCACAAGGATCATCTCAAAAGTCGATCCCTCAGACGAAAGTTTGCAAACATTAATATGATTATATCAATATTTAAACAGCATTGGTCCGAAACGTCAAATATCAGTGTCTGACGCCAGACGAAACTGACTCACTCCCTCTCTCCCCAAACGAAAGTAATTTCGTCTGATATCTGGCATCGTCGCTCTGAGATTACCCCTAACCTCTAACCAGTTCATACACGTTTGATCGTCCACTCGGCATCAGCGTTTAATACACCACAACTTATATGAACACCGCTAGTATAATAGGCCCGTGTGTCTCAGCCGGATTGGATCATCCACTCGGCACCGGCGTTTGGTACACCACAACTTATACGAACACTGCTAGTATAATAGGCCCGTGTGTCTCAGCCGGATTTGATCGTCCACTCGACACCAACGTTTGGTACGAACACCGCTAGTACAATAGGCCCGGGTTTCTCAGCCGGATTTGTTCGATGAGCCGATGTCCAGGTTTTTGGCCGTCGCGGTTGCACTATCCCTACATGTGTAAACAACCACGAAAATAGACCGATTTTCTGCGCAAATATTACAACTATAGGAACAAAACGAAATGTGGCTAGTTGTAATTGTTATTTTGCGTATATTGAAGAACAAAACTATGATAAAATAAACAGGTATTAACCTTTACATAAATACAAATATACGAAATTATTTATTACAGAAAAACAAAATGCAATACACGATATATATATACATATATATATATATGTATGTCTGTCTGTCTGTCTGTCTCTCTCCCTGTCTCTGTCTCTGTCCTGTCTCTCTCTCTCTCTCTCTCTCTCTCTCTCTCTCTCTCTCTCTCTCTCTCTCTCTCCCTCTCTCTCCCCCTCTCTCTCTCTTTATGTTATATATATATATATATATTAATTTATATATATATATATATATACACACATAAAGAGAGAGAGAGAGAGAGAGACAGACAGCTAGACAGACAGACAGAGAAACAGAGACAGAGAGAGACAAGGAGAGAGAGAGAGAGAGAGACACACACACACACACACACACACACACACACACACACACACACACACACACACACACACACACACACACACACACACACACACACACACACAAACAGACAGGCAGACGTACATACATATATATACATACATACATACATACATACAGACAAACAGATATACAGTCAGAGAGACAGAGAGAAGGGGGAGAGAATGAGAAAGAGAGAGGCAGGCAGGCAGGCAGGCAGGCAGGCAGGCAGGCAGGCAGGCAGGCAGGCAGGCAGGCAGGCAGGCAGGCAGGCAGGCAGGCAGGCAGGCAGGCAGGCAGGCAGGCAGGCAGGCAGGCAGGCAGGCAGGCAGGCAGGCAGGCAGGCAGGCAGGCAGGCAGGCAGGCAGGCAGGCAGGCAGGCAGGCAGGCAGGCAGGCAGGCAGGCAGGCAGGCAGGCAGGCAGGCAGGCAGGCAGGCAGGCAGGCAGGCAGGCAGGCAGGCAGGCAGATAGGGAGAGAGGGAGGGAGGGAGAGAGCGAGAGCGAAAGAAACAGAAATAGCGACGAGGGAGAAGGCGAAACAGAAACAAAGTGACGGAAAGACAGAGCAGCAAAGGGAGAGTTAACTAGACTAACAGACAAAGATAGAAACAGAAGCAGAGATCAAGACTCTTAACACCAAACTGACTGTGGTTATTGATGATGTCGACGAGGAATCAGGACATATTTGGGTGCGAAATGACCGTTCAGAGGTCGCGATAGCGCTACGCTTGGTGGCCTAGACATAAAATGACCATCGCTCGAAATCAGACCTGTTTGGAAATACAGCGTGCCTAACTGTCGAAACGTTAATATTGAATCTTCGACGTTGTCGCAAGAGAGGCAACATATTTGGCAGGGAAATTTAACTAAGCTGATCACCTTTCAGATATTATTGCTTAAAACGTTTATCGCCCACAGTTAAACTTATATTGGCGTATTTACAGATATAAAAACTTTTATTTAAGTAATAAATCTATGTGGAAATAAAATGTGCTTAATTGCCGAAAAGTTAGTATCGAGTTTCCGATATCGTTGCCCAAGAAGCACTTCTATAAGTAGGCTTACGCCATAGGTTATTCTCGCGTAACAATTACGCAGAGGTATGTTTGCTTTGAATCTTTGCTTTGCTGTTTTTGTAGAAAAGATCGTGTGGATGTTTCACTCACTAAATAAAGGGTTGCTATAAGGTTCACACACACGCACACACACACACACAGAGACACTAACACACACACAAACACACTCACACACTTTGTGCTTTTGTTGCAATTGTAAAAAACAAATTGAGGCGTTTCTGATTAGGCTACGCGAAAGCCGGTCAGAAATTTGTGTGCCTGTGAATGCAGTATGAGACAAAGGTAATTTCACAACCGCTGTGGAAAATTGAATATTTACGATCATTTATGATGTATCGTATTTCTGTTGACGAAAGATTACTTTTCATAGAAGCCATTTTAACTTTAATTGATACGTACTGACATATACGTAAGCTCCGCTTTTTCGCAAACATTGTATCTTTCTATCGTGCAGTATGTTCTAAAATGAAAGAATTATTTTCACCAACAGCCGATTATTACTAAACTGTACAATACATAATGATGACATTTATGACATTGATGAGCTTTATAACTCTATCGTATCCACTCTGAAGAGGTCTGGTCAAACACTTGTGTCAAATCATAAACGGTCTTATAAATATGATGTTGTACCAGGATGGAATGAGCGTGTCAAAGAATTGCACAGTGTAGCTCGTGATGCCTACTGGCTGTGGAGACAGGTTGGAAAACCTAGACAAGGTGATGTTTTTAATGTCATGAAACTGTCCAGAAGCAAATTTAGGCATGCGGTCAGAAAATATAAAAAAGGTAAAGAAAACTTTTATTGCTGATTCCATGGCACAAACGTTATGTAAAAAATATCATCGACAGTTCTGGAAGGAAATTAAGAACCATACGAAGAGTAAAGTTAAACTACCAACGAACATTGATGGTATACATGGTGATGTCGATATTGGGTCAATGTGGCAGCACCACTACGAAAATATATTTAACGATGTGAAGGATAGCCGCTGTGACAATGTTCACTTTGATTCCATCAATGATAATAATGGAATTACTGTTGATGCAGTTGAAATGATGGGTATTATTAATGAATTATCATGCAATTAGGCACCAGTTCTGGATGGTATTACTGCAGAACACATCAAGTTCGCCGATGCTCAAATTGTGGTGCAATTATCTACCCTAGTGACCTCTATTGTGGTGCATGGTTATGTTCAACTGGAAATCAACCTCAGTGTATGTTATTGTACCGGTTATTAAAGATAAAAATAGACGGGTAAATGACAAAGGTAATTACAGGCTACTATGCCTTTCTAACATATGTTCCAAGATAACAAATACTGTGATATTCAACAGAATGGAAACACACTTGCAAACTACGCCTCATCAGTTTGGATTTAAGCCAAAACACGGAAAGGAGCTGTGTGTGTTTACATTTAAGTAATTATTAAGGTTTTACACTAAACATGGTTCAGCTATGCATGTTGCGTTTCTGGATGCGTCAAAAGCATTTGTTCGAGTCAATCGACATAAGCTGTTAACGAAATTAGAACAGCGAGATGTACCGAAATATATTCTAAGAATACTCAGCAATGAGTTCAATAACCAATGTGTATGTATCTGATGGGGATCTACCTACTCGGATTTCTTCTCAGTGGGCAACGGTGTTAAGCAAGATGGAAAGTTATCCCCTTTACTTTTTAACATTTACATGGACAATTTGAGTGTACAACTATACAAACAATATATTGGTTGTAGTCTGTGTACTATGGTTGTTAATCACGTGATATACGCTGATGACCTACTTCTGTTCGCTCCTTCCGCCAAGGGACTACACATTTTACTTGACGTATGTTACTCTTATGGGTGTGAGCATGACATTCAGTATAATGCTGATAAATCCCTGGTCATGTACTTTGATTCTATAAATTGTTATCTTGCCAGGGAAATGACTTTAGGAGGAAAGAAGTTAAACTTCGCCACCTCTTGTAAATACCTTGGGCATGTAATTTGTAACGACTTACCGGATGAGGCTGACATTCAAGCCAAAGTGAGACTTCTTTATGCCAAAAGTAACATGTTACGGCAAATATTTCATTTTTGCTCTACTGCTATAAAGAATAAGCTCTTAATTGCATATTTCAGTAATATGTATATGTGTGCGCTATGGGTTAATTTTAGACAAGCTAATTTTCAGCAATTTATTGTTGCCAGTAGTATGTGCGGTCCCTTAGCGGGGACGCGGGGATTTTCGATTGAAGCAAAAGTAAGGTGAAAGGTCAAGGTCAAAGTTAAAGGTCAAGGTCAAATATATGTCAATGTCCAATATCTAGGTCAAGGTCAAATGTCTAGATCGATATGCAATAGCGCTCCCTGGCGGACAAGTGGTGAACTACATATGAGTATTGCATAAATTAGTGCTTCTTAGTGTGTCCAATAGCGCTCCTGGCGGACAAGTGGTGAACCACACATATGAGTACTGCCTAAGTTCATCAAATGGTGCCCCCTGGTCGATTGATTACGAACTAAATTTACCCCTAACGTTTAAGTCATGAACTAAATATCAATACTGCTCAAATTCGTGCCTTTTATTTCTTTTTTATTATAAAATAGGTCAAAGACGGCAATACATTTGTCATTGCGCATGTGCAATGGTGTCTTTTCTTAATACACCGAACACCATTTGAACCTGTCACACACGACATTCCTCAGCCCGTAGGCTGAGGCTCTGCCAAGGGACCAAGCCCTTGTTTGGTCGATGACGACGTGTCTAAAATAAGGTGTTATAGTAAGACGTAATTTATAATAAAAGCATTATAAATTAAACGGATTCCTATTTATTTATGTTAACGAGATAATGAGTGTTGTAGTGAGTGGAAAATTCCCCGCAAAATTTTAGGCCTGGGGACGGTTGACTTGAAAAATGGTGCACCACCTATGCTACATAAGAAAAGACACCATTGCGCATGCGCAATGACCTACTTAAACACGTCACTGACCTATTTGATGTCACAATTCGACCTATTTTATGTTTTTTATAGTGCTATATGTTCACACCAGGGGGAGCTGTACCTAAAAAATGGTCCACAATCTATGAGACATAAGAAAAGACACCATTGCACATGCGCAATGACAAATTTATAGCCGTCTTTGACCTATTTTATAGTAAAAAGAAATAAAAGGCACGAATTTTAGTATTGATATTAAGTTCATGACTTATACGTTAGGGGTAAATTTAGTTCGTAATCAATCGATCAGGGGGCACCATTTGACAAAAATAAGAGGCACGAATTTAGGCAGTACTCATATATGTGGTTCCCCACTTGTCCGCCAGGGGGCGATATTTGTCAAAATTAAGAAGCACGAATTTAGGCAATATTCATATATGTAGTTCACCACTTGTCCGCCAAGGGGCGCTATTTCACATTGACCTAGATATTTGACCTTGGCATATATATCTGGCCTTGGTCTGGATATTTGACCTTGACCTAAATATTTGACATAGACCTTTGACCTTGCTTTTGCTTCAATCCAAATCTACGCGTCCCCGCTAAGGGACCGCACATATAACTGTTGCCTATAACAATTCATATAGAATATTGAACAATCCGTCAATGAGATGGAGCGCTAGCCACATGTTTGCTACAGCTAATGTCAAATCATGTAAATGTACTATCAGAACAGCTATTTTTAGCTTAATCATGAGGATTAATAGGTCTGTTAATACAATTATTCAGAATATTGTTACTAGCGACATATACAGTACGTCGCAGTTGCGGCATCAGTGGATCAAGTCTCTGTATAATTTTTAAATATCATGTTTTTATTAACATATTTATTATGTATCTTTAGTTATTAATGTTTCTATTTTATATGGATGTTTTTATTTATGTACCTTTTTCTAATATGGACGCAATATTTGTCTGAAATTAAAACATTATTATTATTATATTACACCACTCGCAGGTTTGTACACTGGCACTGTTTATATCGACCCTCGGCTGCCCGGCGACTTAGTATACCCGCCATTCACACCAATCATCAACGGCTCTGTGATTGTTGTCAAGACCCACAAACCGGAAGACGCCAACAAATTGTTCCAGCGCGCCATCTTGCTGTTACGTAACCCGTTCGACAGCTTGGCGTCTGAGTTCTGTCGCACCAGAGGAGCTACCAAGTGTCTCAAGGCGCTCAACAGAACAGGTGAGGAATTATTATATGATGATGATGATTACATTCATCAAAGAGAGATAATTTAAATTGATCTAATATCGTGGATACAATTGAAGATAATATATATTTGGTATATATATTTGTGTTGCTGTGCTAGCTTCTGTGTGTGTGTGTGTGTGTGTGTGTGTGTGTGTGTGTGTGTGTGTGTGTGTGTGTGTGTGTTTGTGTGATCATGATGATGATTACGTTAGTCAAAGGAAGATAATTTTAATTAAGCTAAGATCGTTGAGACTGAAGATATATGTCTGCGTTGCTGTAGTAGCTTTTGTGCGTGTGTGCGTGTTGTGTGCGTGTGCGCGCGTGCGTGTGTGTGTGCGTGCCTGTGTGTGTGTGTGTGTGTGTGTGTGTGTGTGTGTGTGTGTGCGTGATTGCAGGTGTGTGTATGTGTGCGTACGTGTACGGTGCGTTATGTGCACGTGCCCGTGCGCGTATGTATCATCCGCATTTCATAATAACTTATAGGGGACTATTTGTCTAAATAAATGGTTTTAATTATAAGTAAAATGCATCGTATGGAGTGATTATTGCGTATAATGTACAATGGAGCGTGTCCGCTTGAAATCTATTGGATATTGGGTATAATGTAGTCAAGGTATAAAGGTAATTTACATAGGATGCAAACAAATTACACAAAATATACAGATCCTACAATAAATATTATTAATAAGTCTACGTGTTTACTTGCCTTGCAGAAGAACTGACGTCTTTCCTGTCACTCGGCGCCCACGATTGGTATAAGTTCTACACCAGTTGGTTCCAACTTCGTGGACCGCTGTTGATTATCATGTACGAAGACCTGGTAAAAGCGCCAGAAACAGAACTTCGCAAAATGCTTAATTTCCTTGGTTTCTCCGACAAGAGAATACACTGCGCGATAAACAAATTACCGTTGAAACCGCACTTACAGATGTCGCCGGAGATAATACGGAAACTATACACCCGGGAACAGATTCAAAACATTGAGACATACAGGGAGAAGGTGTTTCACGGGGCTAATGTGATAAGAGGTTCTCTGTATTGAACTTCACGGACACGATAAAGGCTGATGACCATTAAGAGTATTTAGAATTCACAACATGACGCTGGACATATAATTGCCTGTGGTTCGTTTGTCACTGCCCGTTGTTTGTAGAATCTCGCTGAGTCATCTGAATCTGCGGGAACATGCTAACAGAACCCGGACACTGGAATTAAATAAATAAACAGCACAATTTGAATATACACATGCACAGTATCAGGTGGTCTGTTATTACAGGAATCAAGTTACAACTAATAATAATAATAATAATAATAAGATAACTTCTATTGCGCCTAAGTCCTTGGAAACCAAACTCAGAGGCGCATCAAAACAAAAGGATTGGTCAATCTCAAAATCCATAAGTAGTTGTTTGTTTGCTCACTTGATCATAGTATTGCCTTACCCCACACATGGCCGCCTTTCTCTCGCCTGACGTTCTCACTGACTGCAGCCTATATCAACTGATAACTTCAAACAGGACATCGCTACTCTTCTCTGAGAGTAGATTGGAACAACACGTAATTACGCCATTCTAACGTAACGTCCCAATTTCGCTGAAAATGATATCCACATCAATGTTTTGGCGTTGTAGTCGAGCGGTTATAGAGTGTTGGATTGTCGTTCGGAGGAACTGTGGTTCGAATCCTGGTGTCGCCGGAAAATAAAAAACCTGTCATGGAATCACTGAGCGGTGGTTTCATTTCTTAAACCCAGGTGCAATAATGGTCAACTGCTGTGGTGGTTATTAATGGAAGAAGAAGGATGTTCGACGGGTCTAAATAAACATCTTAAAGAATTATGGCCACATTATACACGTTGCCTCTGTCATTGATAGCGTCAATAAAATGTCGCTAGCCTATTGCAACCCATGCAGTCGTGTTGAATACGCGACTAGAATTACGACTATACATTTACCGTCTACAGTCGCGTTGCATACACGACTAGAGTGACGACTATACATGTACTGTCTACAGTCGATGCGCAATTTTACTTCGTGAAATTGTCTCTTGGTACACAGCTATTCTCATTCTTCTGATATTTGAACTTAGCCGTTAAGAAAATATGAAATTCTCAGGAGTAGCTCGATGCGTGAGACACTGGCACTATTTGTTGTTGATGCTTGTCTGCGTAGTCACTGTTTATATCGTCTACACCCGAGAATTCACAATCAGTAGACCCGGAGATGCATACGTACAAACAAGTGTGGCCGACTACTTACGTCAGATCAACGTCAATCATAGAGAAACGTGCTACAAGGAGTTTAAGTTTGCAGAAACTCCTCTGAATGTGACAGCACTCGCTAGTTTCCCGCGCTCCGGGAACTCGTGGACTCGGCGGATGCTCACGGAAGCCACAGGTACGTGTCGTTCACGAAAAATTACGGTGACGGCTATCTGCTAACCACTCCATGGGCAAATGCATGTAAACATATGTTGTTAATCTTATAAAAAGTATCTTCAACCTAAACCTAACATTTTATGCACATCAGACCAACTATAAAAAGGCATTTGTACGTGAAGGAATAGCAGGAAGCTTTTTCCAGAATTACAGAATTTGAAGTAAACAAATAAGTAAAGGTAAGTTCTTATGTAGCGCAGTACCCAGTCATCAGGACACAAAGCGCATTACACTTTACTCCCTGACAGATCTGTTGAGTCGAACACCATATCGACTTCTCCAGCCACGCTGCAATTAATGCGCGAAGACTATTCGTACACAAATATCCACCACTATCAATAGCCAGGTATTCATTCACACAACTGAATGAAATGGAACGCCGTATAATGAACGAACTTGCCCAAGGTTCGACAAGGCCGCACAGGATTCGAACCTGGGTTGTCTCAGTCGAATGTCCGAAGCTCTAGCCATTGTACCGCGGCGCTATACCAAATCCGTGTCCACCAACTTAAGGGGTATCAACAGCACCCCCCCCCACACACACGCGCACGCGCACGCGCACGCGCACGCGCACGCGCACGCACACGCACACAACATTCATGCACACATACACACATGCACACGTGCACACATGCACACATACACATATATACACACACGCACGCACACACGCACAAACACACATGCACACACACCAGAGCCGGTAGATGTACATCTGTTTTGTACTTGAGTAAAAATACACGTAACTAGAAAAAAGCTACTCAAGTAAAGGTAAAAGTACTTTTTTAAATGCACTTGAAATACAATTAAAAAGTAAACAACTGTACTTGAAGTACACACAAAAGTATTTTTATAAGTAAATGGCTTGTAATTTGATTTGCAACTTGTCTGTCACCTGGTAATTATGCCGGCTAATGGTAACGAATCAGCCAATCACAAATTATTACCACTTGTAGTTCCCGCTGATATATAGATCTGTGTTGGGGGCAAACAGTTGTGGTTCTGGCACAGATGATTTGTCGGAAACACCTTAAAAGATCCACAATGTTAACAGATAAATTATGAATACTTCGTTACATTAAGAAAAGTACACCTTAATTGTACTTCGTTACAAGTAAATGTACTTCTAAAAATGTACTTTGTTGCTCAATAAAAGCTTTTCTACTTAAGTAAAGTAACGAAATAAAAGTACTTCTTTACATTCTGGCTCTGACACACACATACACACACACTCGCACACACACGCACACACGCACGCACACAGAAACGCGCACACTCATACGCACACGCAAACATCGATTTGGAATGTTTCAGGGTTGCATAAGAGATCATTTCAGAATGTCGATCACCTCAAACGAAGGTTTGAAAACATTGATGTGATGATATCAATATATTATCAGTATTAGTTCGACGGGTAAGATATCGATGCCTGACATCAGGCGAAGCTGTCTCAGACCAAACTTCCCCAAACACACCCAACCAGAAAAGGGAGACGAGAAACAGTGAGATAGAAACAAGGGGAGAAATATACATGTAGACAGGCGTACATATAGACAGAGAGTGAGAAAGAGAGAGAGAGAGAGAGTGAGAGAGAGAGTTAAAAAGTATTTTGAATGAAATGAAACAAGGCATTTCTAGTTGGCGACACCACTAAAGTGAAAGAACTTAATAAAATATTCAGAAGTAAAGTTAAGGTAGCAAAATTAGAATACAAAGACAAAGTGGAACTGTTGAGTGGCAATGCAAGAACTGCTTGGCAGGGTCTCAATGGGGCAGGAAACAACCACCTGCACCCTTGGCATCAGATAACCCTTCTCTCTTGGCAAATGAAATGAACCAGTTTTATACCCGATTTGATACTCAGGATTGCCATGCAGAATGTTATGCCTGCTACTTGTGTCTAGTCTATCTAGTGTTGTAACTGAAGAGGCTGATGTCTAGTCTATCTAGTGTTGTAATTGAAGAGGCTGATGTTGTGAGGGAGAGAGAGAACAGAGACACAAATCAAGACTAACCGCTTGTGGTTGTTGTTGTCGACGACAGGACATAATCTGGCCGCGAAATGACCGTTCAGAGATCGCGATGGTGCTACATCTAACAACCTATACATAAAACGACCATCGTTCGAAATAAGATCTATTTGGAAATACAGCTTGCTTAAATGTTGAAACGTTAGTATCGAATTTCCGAAGGTGTCGCACTAGAGTACTACTTCGGTCGTTATTCTCATGCGACATTGAAATGTTTTTGCTTTGTAACTTATACTTGTTTTGTAGACATTGTTTCCTTTTATCTATCTATCTGTCTGTCTGTCTGACTATCTATATGTCTACCTATCGATCTATCTATCTATCTATATATATATATATATATGTCTATCTGTCCATCTGTCTATCTGTCTATCTATCTATCTATCTATCTATCTATCTATCTATCTATCTATCTATCTATCTATCTATATATATATCTATCTATCTATTTGTCTACCTATCTATCTATCTATCTTTCTATCGTCTGTCTGACTATCTATGTGCCTGTCTATATGTATATATGTCTGTCTATCTATCTATCTATATATATATATATCAATATATATATATATATATATATCTAACGACGAGTCAATATATATTTGGCGTGGAAATGTAACAAACCTGATGACCGCTCAGATATCAAGGCTGCTGATCTTATCATAAAACGTTCACTGTTCGCAGTTAAACTTATCCTCACGTATCCATAACACATAGCAACTTGCATTTAAGCAATACAACTACGGGGAAATAAAACGTGCTTAATTGTAGAAACGTTAGTATCGAATTTCCGTTGTCTCCCGAGAAGCGCTTCTAAGTGAACGTACTTCAGTCGATATTCTCAAGCGAAAAGTGCACGCACGCGCGCATCCACACATACACACAACAATTCAGGCATTTCTCGTTCCCCTGATTAGGCTAAGCGGAGACCGGGCAGCAACTTGTATGCGCGTGAACACAGTCTAAGACAACGGTAATTTCACAACCACCGTGAAAAACGGATTGATTACGATAATTTGTGATATATCGTTTTTCTGTTGACGAGCGACAACTTTTAATAGAAGACATTTTGACTTTAATTGACACACAGTGACATGTATAAACTCCGCTTTTTCGCACACATTGTATCTTTGTATCATGCAGTATGTTTTAAAATTATAGAACTATTATCACCAAAAGCCGATTATTACCAAACTGTACTATATTTAACAACATTTGCAGGTATATACACTGGCACTGTTTATATCGACCCTCGGCCACCCGGTGACTTTTTATACCCGCCATTCACACCAATCATCAACGGCTCTGTGATTGTTGTCAAGACCCACAAACCGGAGCACGCCAACAAGTTGTTCCGGCGCGCCATCTTGTTGCTACGGAACCCGTTCGACAGCTTGGCGTCCGAGTTCTGTCGCACCAGAGGAGCTATCAAGTGTCTCAAGACGCTCAACAGAACAGGTGAGGAATTATTATATGATGATGATGATTACATTCATCAAAGAGAGATAATTTAAATTGATCTAATATCGTGGATACAACTGAAGATAATATATATTTGGTATATATATTTGTGTTGCTGAAGATAATATATATTTGGTATATACATTTGTGTTGCTGTGCTAGCTTCTGTGTGTGTGTGTGTGTGTGTGTGTGTGTGTGTGTGTGTGTGTGTGTGTGTGTGTGTGTGTGTGTGTGTGTGTGTGTGTGTGTGTGTGTGTGTGTGTGTGTGTGTGTGTGTGTGTGTGTGTGTGTGTGTGTGTGTGTGTGTGTGTGTGTGTGTGTGTGTGTGTGTGTGTGTGTGTGTGTGTGTGTGAGCAAGACGTTCTTTTTTCATGTGCAACATCCTTCTTTCTATCCCTTATAATGTTGCAGTCTTAGAGTTTCTTCTGCAAAGCAGATTTGTCACCTCCATAATTACAACGAACTTTAAAAGAAGTAGCAAAATTGGCAAATCGACCACTGAAGACGGCCTGAAGGCTGTCCAATACACAGACAAACAGCGGGTTGGCATTTTCGATACACGCAACGTCTTCGCCGCAAAATTCTCTGGTGAACTTAAAACATGAAAATTAATGTAGAAAGTTCGGCATGAATTTTGAAGGGTGATAGCTCTATGTCGAAACATCCACTGCTTCGTATACGTTGCTAATCAGTGTTTGTCTACTCAGAAACAGCATACGAAACGTGTTCAATTGTCCGAAAATGAGTGTCAGAACGCAAAATTGAACTTGAAATTCAATATCTTCTAGCTGAGCAAATGGCCCGCCAATTCCATGGAGATAACCCATAAAAGTAACAGAGTCCTATATTTCGCCAGAAGCTCTCTATTGCACAGCCCACGAACACTGTTGCAAGATAGAACATAACAATTTTTGGGTGCTCTTGACAATTTTCAATTCTTAGCGAGGGTCTCGTGGGTCAGCTGGAAACTGTCTGCGGGCCACATTTGGTCCGCGTGCCATGGTTTGCAAAAGGTTGGTGAACATAAAATACAAGTAAAAATAATCTAATACAAAGAGAGAGGCAAACATCATGGAATAAAAATAGTTGGTTAATAAAAAGTATAACATTTGCGTTCAAGTTTACAATTGGTAGTCCAATATTTAAACTTAAGATTTCTTAAATGTATATCAGTATAAAAAATAATTAACAAAAAGTGTTTTTCGGACTGTTGAAGACAATTAACACAATTGACTAAATACGTATGAACGCATACGTTCATTAAAACATTTAACATAGTTTGTAGCAACGGTAAAACTTGCACTAGAGCGTGATGAAAAATTGTGAAAAATTATAAAACTGTTGTAACATGCTACAGCAATACATTTCAAACGTTGTTTGGGAATTAAATAGTAGTCCAAAGGACGTTGGAGGTAGCCGAGCACTAAATAGTAGTCCAGAGGACGTTGGAGGTAGCCGAGCACTAAATAGTAGTCCAGAGGACGTTGGAGGTAGCCGAGCACTAAATAGTAGTCCAGAGGACGTTGGAGGTAGCCGAGCACTAAATAGTAGTCCAGAGGACGTTGGAGGTAGCCGATCACTAAATAGTAGTCCAGAGGACGTTGGAGGTAGCCGAGCACTAAATAGTAGTCCAGAGGACATTGGAGGTAGCCGAGCACTAAAGGTCCCACAATCGTTTTTTGTTGATTTTGTATCTTCAGACTATGAAGAATCAGAATCCGAAACGTGACAAGCTGTCACCCTTGGACGTTTTGCAGAAATGGCTGGTTTCTATGGCAACCCTATCTCACTTTTGGACATAAATGAGAAACACGAATATATGCATATATTAGCAACTATGACAAATGTTATATTCACTAATGTATCCATTTCTATGTTTTTCGACGTGATGAATCTATTGGATACGCTATATTGATGATCTAAGGTCAAGGTCATATGTAACGGTCAAACCAAAAATAGACACCAGTTTCATGAAAAATTATGAAACAAAGCATAATATACGAGAGTTCGTACACACACAAAACACACCCATACATACGCACGCACACACTCACAACACTCACACGCACACACGCACGCACAGAGCAAAACTATATCAACGTTATATTATAGCAAAACGAAAGTGGTCGGCTATCTCATAGCTTGGCATCAATGAGAAAAACGAATATACGCATATAGGAACAACTATGACTGTGTATTTATGTTATTCGACGTGGGGAATTCGTTGGGTATGTTATGTTGATTATCTAAGGCCAAGGTCATACCTAAATGCCAAGGTCACGCCAAAACAATGCTAATATATTCCTTGCGATATTGTGGAATGTAATCATTCGTTCAGTCATGATGACTTCTGGTGCGGCTGCCGCGTCGCTTGGTAGCATCACTGGTCGCAAAGTTGCGTTTACTGCATCTGCTGTCCATCCATATTGGAGAGGATCTACGTCAGGTGGAGTAGCCTGGATAACATGTTTCCAGATGCAGGTTTGCAAGTGAGCTCTCATCACATTTTGTCGAAAGGCTTCATTGGTGGGAGGCAGATACATCAGCTTTGGAGCCGAGACAATATTTGCCACTGCAGTTTTCAATGTCCACATCTTGCAGCGCACATCGGTCATGGTTGTGGCTTCAGCAAATCCATAGCAAGCAGCTATGAATGTTGTAGATTGTTGGACTACATCTGCAATTTGAGCTGTAGGCTCGCCCAGTTCCGAAAGTTGATAGCCCGAATGAAGGACTTTAACTGTTTTTGCCTTTCCAATGCCACAGTACTGAGCCACAGTGTCACAGCCTGACAAGGCGTGAGCTGCTAGTAGTTGTCCAGCAATGTGTCTGTGCTTGTGCGCACTTACTTGGATGTCAATGCATTCCCTGTGTGTTTATGTGGCTTCCATCGTTACAGGGCAGGTGAGGTTTCCTTGTTGGTAAAAGTGGATTAACAGTACGAACACGTCAGTATCATTCGAAATGATATTGATAGTACAGTTCATAGCATCAGCTTCCACAATGGACATCAACTGGTGGATGATGATCACATCAGCCTCTTCCTGTGTGTTTCTCATGTCTTCCCGGTCAATCATTATGCCGTTGTTGATTTCAACAGGGACAGGATCACTTCCTGTTACCACAAGTTTGTGACACGTCGTCTTTAACTGCTGTCCCTGTTCACGTAGAGTCTGAACGATCAGATCGATCAATTGTACTTTGTTATACGTCACAGTTAACACAACTTTCTGTGATGGGAGTAGCATCGAGCGTGAGAGTTGGTGGTGTCTGCTTATTTCCTTCACTTTTGCTATACGGGTGACAACTTTGATACAGTAGTCGACGTATCGGTCAAACACCAAATACACATCAGAGTCCTTCATCTTTCTTGCCACATATGCAACAAAGTTGTAAATAAATTGTTGCACTGTACCTTGTGTTGGCCAATGAACTACCCACAGTATCCATCGATTATCACACTGGTAGCGTTGGGTGCAGTTCTTGCCGGCACGTCAACTTTCAGCTTGTTTTTTAGTGTTGACTTGTTTGTTGCTAATCTCATTTCACCAGCATTGGTGAACATTGAAGTAGGCATCGGGGCCAACTCGTACTTCAGAGCCTTCTCAATGTCCATGTCTCTGCCAGAAGCCTGCAGACCAATGATGCGCGAATAAATCAGATTGGTGTCGTATACCTTTGTGAAGCCTACTTTGATGTGTCGTTTCGTGGCTGCCATGGTATGCACTTGTTTAGGAAGAGTATCGTGGAACCCGAGAGGCCAACTGCTTTCATACTGGTTCATCATCTGCTGACCTATTGACACAGCTTCATGTACATTCACCGCAGGTTCAGTAGCTATTCTGCCACTCACAATGTGGATGATGTTATCATTTGGGTGAGTGGAAGGATCAAGTGGATCAATCGACTCTTGCAATTTCTGTTTGATTTTCGATCTGTCTTTATCATCTGATGTCAGCCGAGCTTTCATTTCCTCTTTGTGAAGATGTTGGTGACATTTCTCCTCGCAGGTCATGTCAGAAATGTCTTTGTCCAGGACACTGCAAGTGTGAAGACTGAGGGCCCACGTCTTCATGGTGCTTGGTTTCAGCGTAATACCAATTATACCATTGGATCCCTTTCCATACCGCATGAAAGTTGTTTCGATCATCATGTCCGTCCACATCCCATTCCATATTCCTGGAGTGGTAACATGGGTAACATGATCTCCATTCATGAACCTAATGAGGACGTCTGTTGGCATCGCCGCAACTGAGCGCAGATAATAAAGGCCATAGTGTGCATGATTTGGGTGACGAGCAGCAAAGAAGTAGGGCATCATATACTCCACAGCAAGCAGATGAAGTGCCCAGTCTGCTTCCTTCTCAGCTCGACAAAACAGCATCATTAGTAAAACAGGTTTGATCAACATATCTACCCAGAGTTTCGTGGTTCTGCTTTGGTTAGCTCTGTTTTCTAGCTCATACATTAAGTCATTTGGCTCGTCAGCTTGCTGCAACATGCTATGAAGAAGTCCCTCCATCACCATTCTCAGTGCTCGAAAGTTCTGTGGAAACCGCTTGCCTGTCAACATGTGGGCAACCCCTCCAAAAGCACATTCCATGACATCAGACAGCCCAGTGTCTGCCATCAGGACTCCGATACATCCAATAAAGTTCATTATGAAGTGCATGCCCCCCAAGCGTAGAATGAAATTGTTGTATCGTCCTGGGTATGCCCATGTAATGTTCACTGCAACTTTGTAAAGTTGCTGGTCACAGGTGAAGACCACAATGTGTTGTCCAACTGACTTCACAAGCCGTTCTGCCTCCAGCATAGCTGTTAGCATGGTGTCTGGATCAGATGGCTTCATGTCGATCAAAGGTGTGTACACACATGTGGTGGCTGGCCTTACCAGGTGACCCTCGTTTCTATTTAACACACTGTTGAATCCATTCCACTCTGGACATGCATTATCACTTGCTATTTGTGACAGAAAGTCAAAGTCTCTTAAGTATGCCCTGTTGATTGCGAGCACTTGCGTTGTCAACAGTTTTAGGGATAAAACAGACTTATTTGCTCTACTCTGTGGCATATCTGGCCTTTTCGGCCCTTTGTATCTCTGGACCGAAACATCAGTATTCACCTCCATAGACATTTCATCTTTCCTGATACGTCGTTTCTGGTAACACGTCTTCGTGTTCTGTGTTGCATGTTTGTGTCAGAATCATTGCGAGTGCGTGCGTTGATTGTAAACCGTTCTGGCTGGAAATATTTGCATCAAAGTTGTCAACAACAACCTGTACAAGGCCTGCTCCTTCCTTTGACGTATGGACTAGTCCTCTGGTAGTAACACGCTTGGAAACAATGGCGGCAGACTTTCGAAAACGCAACACTTCATCATATGAGCACACAACACCGAACTTGTACAACTTTTGAATTAGTCCCTTTTCTGTATCAGTCCACCGAGTGTGACCTGCAATGGTGTGGGGATTCTGGTGATCAGATTAATTACCATGTTGCGTATCATTAGCATAGGCAGTTTGGAAGTTGTGTTTGGCAGCAACTTACTAAGAAAATCCATCATGGTTTGGCTTGTGTATTTAACTGCCACATCAGTGTTCATTCGACATTGATATACGTCTTTGTGGACAGGTATGAACTTGATGTCGCTTTACACGTGCTTTACCACTGTTTTCATAGCTTTTTCCAAGTCGTCATCATCCTCGTCGGGAACCACACTGAAGACATCCTTGGCTTTATCACGGAACACAAGTATACTTGCAATGCCTGTTGCTTTAAAAATGAGGAGATCATCTGCAAAATGCGTAGACACTGTACTCAGTAGTGTTCTTCTGGATATGACGGTGCCTCCAAATCTTTGATAAAGTGTGTACATTTCTGATGCATTTCTTATAGGCGATCGATCCGCACCTATGTCAGAAATGAGTTTGTCATATGCTGGGTCTTTCGAAACTTTCCCAAGAACTTCAGTACGACTTGAAGCAAGCTGTACCGATTTGGGTGCCATAAATTTGGTCTTGCTGTCATAGTGGTATCTAGCATCAGCTGCATGCAGATCACTGACAGCTCCCCCTACTCTCACTGATACTTCATTAGCCCACTGATCTCCACGCGCTTGACAAGTCTCCAGTACAGCTGTCTTGAATGGCTTCTGATGGACTCGGTCAGCAGTTCTACATACGACTACCCGCTTCTGACGATTAGGATGCTTGTCATCTGGTATACATTTAGCTCCACAAAAGAAGCAATGTCTCTTAAAGTCAAAATAACGGAGGTCGGAACGACATTGACGTTTTCTTGGATGTAGTGGTGAAGTGGAACCGCATTTTGGTTTTTGGTAACCTACTTAAATGTAACTTTGAAGTATATGTACAAATACAACCTTTGTGAAAGTATGGTGTGAAACTGGGGTCATCTGATAGGGTCTCAGAAATGTCGATGTGCAATCCATCGTCCCTGATTTTGCTTGCCTCTATGATACTAGATAATCGTCGTTCTGTGCAAACTGATAACGGCATATTGGGATGAGTGCATGTACCAACTCTGCTGAATATACACTCCATTCCTGTTATCTGAAAATATATACCAAGGCAACAGCTAACAACGCCAAGAGCAACATGCTTCACGTTGTGTTTCGTTTCAACCCGGCCGAGCCGTCTTTTGATTTAGCGACGCGTTTCAGTATCTGCCATGCCAATTTCTGTCGGCCGCTCGACGAGTGCACAGTTAATAAAACTTTGATTTTAGCTCAACATGTATTGTATTTGTTTTGTTATGTAGTGTCGAATAATGATAACACATGTCTGCGCTAGGTTGGAATAGAATTCTACGAAACCTTGCACGTACCGCGTCCACCGTGTACTGACTGCGCAGGTTAGCAGTGATGGTGGACTTATAAACTACAAACCTGGGAATGAGCAATGGAATATCTGTGCGAGTTGTTAGAGTTAAATAAGTAGAGACAATTGACAGTTTATTAATTAATATAATTTATAATACATTCAACACGCACTAATAGTATTACACGTAGTTAACGCCCGATCGATTACAGCATTCACTGTGTCGTAAAATAGTCAGTCACTTTGGTTTTGTTATAATATACTTTTAATATAATTTTGCCATGTGTGTGTAAGTGCTTGCGTATGAGAGAGTGGGTGCGTATGTGTGAGTGTGTTTTGTGTGTACGAACTATGGTACATTATGCTTCGTTTCATAATTTTTCATAAAACTGGTGTATATATGTTTGATTTGACCTTGACATTTATGTATGACCTTGACCTTAGATCATCAATATAGCGTGTCCAATGGATTCATCATGTCGAAAAACATAGAAACGGACACATTATCGAATATAACATATGTCATAGTTGCTAATGCATGCATATATTCGTGTTTCTCATTTATGACCAAAAGTGAGATAGGGTTGCCATAGAAACCAGCCATTTCTGCAAAAAGTCCAAGGGTGACAGCTTGTCACCCTTCGGATTCTGATTCTCCATAGTCTGAAGATACAAAATCATGAAAAACCCATTGTGGGACCTTTAGTGCAAGGTTGAGTCAAAAATCCCACTTTGGCTACCGGAAGCTGCAAATACGAAACTTTCGTGCTAAGACATTAGCCTGAGCATATCCATCTTTTCTGTCTGGCAATGCCACTATCATCTATAAGATTGTTATTGATTATACGACCGAGATATCTGCATTAAATAGTACGAGGTTATGGACAATTGTTGAGAGTTACAGGATGAATATTTTAAGTGCTGAGGTATGTTGCGTACGAGCAGAAGTATTCGCTGTGTCCATCGCCGTCCATATACGGTGCTATCCAATATTCGCCCGGTTTGTTACCGCCCGCGACGATACACGCTTTCCCGGCCGCCTTCGTGTGCAACACGCACGACGGCAGCCGGTACCACGAACAATCGACTCGACAAGCGAACCCATGACGAGTAGGCGAGCAATATGCAGGGTTTCCGTCTCATCGGAAGTCGTAGATGACGTTGCGGCTATTGTCAATCTCCAGCACGGACTCGGAGTAGGCGATGACGTTCACGGTGGTCGTCAGCGAATCGCGGAAATGAATCTCGATGCGCAGGTTGCCTTTTTGTACCAGATGGAAGCAGTCGCCGTCACATGCATCGGGCGTGACATCCAAAACGAAGAAGGTGTAGCCGTGTCGGAAGTTGGCGCGAGACAGTTCGTTCCTTTAGTCCTGCCACGCCTTGCAGGTCGAGGTGAACAAATTCATGTAGCTTTTGACGAAGAGGTCGTCGTCGAAATTCGGTTGGAAAGGTTTGGAATGTATATGTCATCCGTCCACGTACACGGCGAGGAAGTTGATGTCGTTGTTCTTGGCATGGAACGGGTTCTTCTCAAACGACCCATTGTAGGCGTCGTTATCGATATAGCGCAGTACGAGACGTTTGGGTAGGGTTCCGAGGAACATATTCTTGTGCTAGTGCGACCGGGTTACCGCTGGAATGGAGTAGACCTTGCAGTCGATGGGACGCATCAAATATTTGATCGTGGTCTTCTCCAGGGCTTTGATGTGCGTCATCTACACGGTGGGATTCAGAGAGGCCTTCTTTACGAACAAGGTGGCATTGACGATCTTGATCTAGTAGTCGGGGTTGCCTCCGCCGGCCATAAGCGCGAACGCATTCTTGCTGCATACCAGTCGTATTTTGACTTCGACGCCGTTGATGAGGAATTTGTCTTGGAGGAACAGGTCCACGTGGAGACGACCCATCATGTCGCCCATGTTGGAGGCGTCTCTTGCGGCAATCTCGACGGCTTCCATACGATTGCCGCTGACTCAACAGCTGCGTTGTCTTGGCATTGTCGCCTTAACTCAGCAGTGTCTCGATGTTGGCGCGGAACACCGTGACATGTTGATCGAGGGGTTCACGAGCGTACCGTTCAGGTAGTCGTCGACTTAACTGAAAAGCGAATGGAGTCAGTTGTTCACCGGATCCACGGGATCGGCGGCGTCAAGGTCGGTACCGTCGGCTCGGATCACCTTCGCTTGAACGTGTAGCATCGTACTGGCGAGATCCAGATAATCGTTTCCCGATCCGGGTATCACGAATTCTATCGGGACGCCTGAGTCGAGAGAGGACATGGGTTGATATTGCACCATGTGACTGATGACGATGCTGGTCTGAGTCGGGAGTACGGTAAAGAGGTCGAGCTCGCTCTTGTCCCCCTTGCACGATTGTCTATGCACGAAAGCCATCGTCTAATATGTCGACCTCACGTTTCCACGACGTCTGTTTCTTGTGCTCTCTCCCGCCTATTCTAGTTTGTTTCTTTGAGGGTGCTTGTTTTAAACGCTTAGGAGCTCGCACGCCTGAAGTCAGGAGGCCACTCAACAGTTTCTTAACGGCAGTCGTGACGCGACATTTTGTTGCCGCTATGATGTTCTGTCCGGGCAAGACGTTGTCGGATATGCGCACGCCGGTCTTCATTGCTCCCTTCCCCAAAGCCGCGACACCTCTCTTGATGAGCGGCATGGCAGTCGTCTGAAGAGACTTCCTAGTCCGTAACCTCGTTGGTATCGGACACCTGCAAAATACGGAAGTGCACCACCCGCTTGGCGAGCGTAGTAGTCGTTGTAATTCATATTTTGAACAGTCCCGTCCGTCGTCGACGGAAATGAAGTGTTACCGTCACCTTACCGAGTTCGAATGTCACGCGTCGTCCGGTGTCATCTCTTATATCGATCTATGTTTTCCCGAACTTTGCACAACAGAGGCACATATTGGACGTGATCAAAAGTTTTCAACAAGGTAGAACCGTTCAGTCCGTTGACCACAACGCTCCGCAACAAGGTGACACGTGACTCCACGAAGTTCGTGTAGATGTTCATGGTGGTGAATCCTTGATGCATGTCCACCACGGAATCGGCATCTTTCTCGCAGGTGTACTCACCAACTCTGTCTAGTGGATCGGATACCGTGACCGACGGTTTGAGATTTATGTTGTTTCCACGTAGGGCCGGGTGGACGTACTCGCGTGTGTGATCATTGATTCGGTCCTGGTGATGACCGTTGTATGGAAACCTAGTATGGTTCCCATGGCGCTCTCTAGTGGTATGTTAAACTTGGTCTTAGGTGTCATGTGCAAGGTCACCCTTTGAGAGATGTCTCTATAGCTCAATTTCGCATTTACTCTGTCCGTTGATATCTTCATCAGCGCCTTATTCATGGGGCTTATCAAATGGGTGGCGTTGTAGTAATAACCGTGCTCGATCATGCCACACGGAGTGAGTTCCATACGATCGGACTCGTAGAGGTTGAACCTGCTATCCTCCTCGCGAACGTTGTACCAAGTGTGAGGTTACTGAAACTCTACTATGCCGCATTCCGACTCGCCAGACAGCATAACACTACGAGGCAAGTCCGTGGTGTAATGAGCCAAGGTGTTATCGGGATGCGATTTCATGGAAACGTTGCTATGCAGCATCAGGTAGAAATCACTCGTCGTCATGGTGTTCTCTTAACGTCGGATTGGGTACCAGGTAACCAAACGAACTGCTCAACAGGGCCGTCCACAGACTCGAATTACCGTGACCGGTCGACAGGTTGTATATGGTGACTACGATGACCGTGGACAAGACGACGACATGACACAGAAAGACGATCTCCTCTTTGTGACACATGATACCGAAAAAATGCCAAGTAGTGCTCTGAGCGTCGGTAGTGTCATCTTCTTCTTAATCTGGCTATAGTACCAATTCTACGTGGTACAGTTTATCGGCTGGCACTGACGTCTTCAGCAACTCCGGTTCGTAGAAGGTTCCGTCCAACATCTCGCCGAGATCGTCCATCAACCAATAGACCTGCGGATCGGAGGGATGCACCTCGCGTATCGTGAAGATGTCCACTCTCCAATTCGCCATATGGCCTTTCTGGAAGCGTCTCTTGACCTTAGAGATACGCACACGATCCGCCACGCCGAATTTGGGTACGCCTTTGCTGTCGTGACCGTACAAGAGCTGCCACACCTCTTCCTGATTCGACACGTTCACCCGTGATGGAGGCTTACCGATACTGCGGTGGGGTTGCCGTTGTAGGATCTTACAAAGTCCTGAAGGACGTCGATGTATCGCCACGTCTCATGTTTTGTAAGGTATCGCCACATGCGCGTCTTTAACATGCGATTGAATCGTTCGACGATGCTCGCCTTGGTTTTCTCGTTGTGCGTGGAGAAGTGATGGATGCCGTACTTCGTCAACAGTCCTTGAACGCCACGACACAGGAATTTGAGTCTTTTATCGGTCTGCAACGTCATCATCGGTGGCACTCGAATGACATACTTGAGGGTAATGTCGGCGATGGCGTAAAGTCCGGCGCAAACGAAGGCAACTACGGTGGACTCGTCCTGCGGATCGATGATGACGGACATTGTGCTATCGAATCGTGACGCGACTCCTTTAGAACGTCTCCCTTTCGGCCAATGACGTAGTGCGTTCTTCCGACAGTGGGGTGAGCATCGACCCTTGCATATGTCGACGATTGAGGGGTGTACAACGCAGAGATCGTCATATACTGCCGCCGGTCGATCGGGGATCAGCTAGTGATCATCGTCGCGTCGGAGTCTTCTTCGCCTGTTGTATGTAGGATCCCTGCCATCGTTACCCACCAATTCCATGGGTAGATTGATGTCGCCGAGTTGTCGTGCAAACACCTGCCACCCAGTCGGATAATTGCCGCCACCGCTCTTTCTCTTGCGCAACAAATCGTTGACAAAATCCACCACGTTACTTCCGGTAATCGGCAAGCCTTCGTGGATGAGTTCGCCGCGCGCGGTCCAAGCGATATATCTTTTGAGACGTTCCATCACTCATCTGTATGCGGTCTGCAAGGTCTTAGGATCTCGATGACGTCCGCGAACTCTGTTGTAGTGGGAAGCCCCGCCGCTGCCGCCGCCGCCCTCGACGCCTCCGGTGCCACTGTTTCGTTATTAACAGCGACCACGCGTCCCGGTTCTTTGCACCGTTTATCGGCCAAGATGTTGTACCTTTGCAAGACTTAATTATACATGATGACCCTGTCCCCGTCGGTGATATCCTTTCTCTCAAGAATGGACGACATCTCATCGTTGAGGGCCTGCACCTTTTTTCCCAGGGTACTTTTTGGTGTCGGCGTGGCGGTGCGAAGGCTGTCCAGCAGTCGTAGGTCCACCAATACCATTTTCCGCACGTGTTTCATCGTCTACGTTTTGAGTCGCACCTGTTTGTGCAAGGGAAGAAAGACCACACTGGCCAACAGTGCTAGGAAAGCCGACTGGAAACCTCCGCTCTGTCCCTCGCCGAACTGGTTGTTTTAGAGCAAGATTTGACGTATCCTGGCCGCCAGCAGGCCTCTTCGTCCCAACTCGCGTCGTTTCGTTCTGTATTTACGCAAGCGCCGCCTCTCTACCGGAGTAGAACGTTCTTTTCAAATATGTTGTAGGCGCACTCAGCCAATTCGCAAAGAAGGTCGGCGTCGCCGTTGGCGATGATAACTCTCCTCAATTTCGTGCTCTTGTAACTATTCAGCGTCTGTGTACAGAGAATGTGTCTCTTCACAAGCTCAGACATCGTGTAAATGAAGAGACGAAGCGCATGCGCGGTCTTGTTATACCTTCGGTGGGTACACGTATTGAACATCATCGTTTGGAAAGGTGGTCGTGCGTAGACGCATATCCTCTGGCGTTTCCTGTTTGAGATCGACCAAGAGATATCCGTACGGAACCGACGTGGCATCTTTGAATGCATCTAGTACAAACTTTACTCGCTCTGGATACATATGTTGCGCCAAGTAACCTACCTGCGGCTCGTCGCGAGGATTCTTAAAGACCACCATGTATTGAGAATTCAGACTGATAGTGCGACTATCCTTGTTTTTCAGAAAGAGGTTCTGCACGAGATACAGTACGGACGTGTTCTTGTGATGACTTTTTTATTGTGAACAAGGTCGTGACCCATTCGTCCGTTTCCGCCATCAGATCGTCTATGACCACGAGGTTCCTCGTCGATGCATCTCGCTCGGTAACCCTTCTTGGAACTGGACATTGGCTACATCGACGTAAGCGCTTTGCCATTCTCCGTAACACCACGTGATCTTCTCGGGAGGCAGATCGATCATCATGGCGGCGTGACGTAGAATGTGCGTCACAAAAGCAATTTGACCACATCCCGTCGGACCCGCGACGATGCATATGAAAGTATGTTTCCATCGCGCCTCCATAATCGATTATGACGATCATTCGGGTGACGTCGCATTTTACACGTGCACAGGACCGTAGTCACTCCTTCCTCGTGGAACACGCGGTTGGCGTAGAAGTAGGTCAGGGCCGCGCGTTCCTGCACGTAGGTGATCACGGATGAGTGACTGACCCGGAACCCGCGGTTCTTTCCATGTGTCTATGGTGTGAGCATGCGTGCGCTTGAATGATGAACTAACATAGATAAATGTGTAGGGAATGCAAAGTCACTGTCCACGCAAAAGGTTACAGTAGAAACAGCTCGAAATACAGTTTCAACAATTGTGTTGTTGTATAATAAAACATACAACAATTCATGGTTTTTTAAGACTACATATCAAGTGTTTGTCTTTACTAAGCTACTACTGTAGCAACTACAGACATTTATCTTAACCACTACTAAGAAACATACAGTTAACTCTTACAGTATTCGTCATAACCACTAATAAGAAAATAAATAACACATGCATAGACAGTGTTCGTGATATATATTTCCACTAATAAACAATCTGTATTATAGCTAGGTAACTACTATACTAAAAGCAACTCTTATAATTGGAGCGTTCGTTCGTCATTTCTACATGAACAGTGTATATTAACTACTAAGCACAACATAGTGTCCGTCTATATTACCACTACTTATAAAAAAAATAGGTTATATAAAAACACAGTTGATAAGCAAGTTCCTCTTATAACTAGAATTTTCGTCATTCTAAACAGACTGTCTCGTCACATGTTAACTATTAAACCTGCAATATCAGTTCAATTTTATCCTCCTCGCTTTTCTGAATAATTTCCCGAAAAGCAAAGCTATCAAGTATCCATTATTGTATCCTAGTTCGTTGGTGCACTTGTGCCACTTCGTTTTGTTGAAATTAATAAACAAACTGCGAACTATTTCGAATTTGGTTTCGCGTCGAAGGAGTCGAAACTACTAACACTTACTTGAACTTGGACATGCATCTGGAAGTGGAAATTTGATATAATAGTATCGTGTTCGCGAATTTGGGCGAGACTGACCTCTGACACTCAAGATTGGTGCCTCGATCAAGCCGTTTTTGTTGATAATACAGTGTTCGCAAGTGTTTATATAACACGTTCTTATTTTATGGCATTTACGCCGGCGATGGGACGTCCTCGAACATATGCCACCGACTCAGCGAAAAAGGGCAAAATTACGCATACAACGACAATATTCGCGCCAGACGGTTTATTTGGGATAAACCAATATGGATTTGTAGAACGACACAACTTCACAAGTCACAAAAGAATTAGCTGGAGTAAGACGTACTAAGTCTAAGAACAGACGCTGCGTTCGCAAAACTTCTTCTAGAGACAGGTTAGTAATTTCAAAGGAGTCAGCCACGCATATTTATTCGTATGAATATAATATGAATTATTATGTTGCTTATTATGTTCAGAAAACCACCACCCCTCAATACTGTTAAAATGTCCATAACAATAACATGTATCGATAGCTTACGACTGATTTATGTGAGAGAGCAGAGAATTACCGTTACTATATAAAGAATTGCAGCCCATGTTTTGTTAAGTTACAAATTCCTTTGTATATGTAAATTATAGAAGTTCTGTTTTTTTATTTTTTTTTTATTTTGGTCTTTCACGAAAAAAAAACACATCCAAAACATTACAATTTATCAATAACATGCTATCTCTTACAACAATATATTTCGAATGGTGTTAGGTTGACAGATACTGTAGTGCTAGTGAAATGTTTGTTAACAATAATTCGCCTAACTGTTCTGCTGTTATTAGAAATTTAACATATATAGATCTTTATGCCGACTGCAGTTCTCAAAAAACATATTGATTCATAGCATTATTAATAGTAACGTGAAATACATGTCTAGAATATGGAAATACTGGTTCAGTTCCCTGTATATACATTTTTTTGACGGTTGTTTTTTATTCTGTATATTGTAACTGTTGTTTAGAACTTGCATGTTGCATGGAGTCTGTGAATAAAGCAATTATTATTATTATACTTCTACATTCATACATTTTGTAGAATAATTTTGTAAATTTATTTTCCGTTTCATTTAATTAATTCACTTCATCTTACTTTGCATGATTCAATTCAAATACAGTCAGGGTTGGCAGCTAGGTTTCTGACAAGACAGTTTACAAATTGTTTGCACGTTGATGATACTGAAACCACAGAGGCTTCGCTTCAAGGAACATACTTTTTCAGTCAGAAACCTCTAGTTAATAACCACAGTTGCAAGTAGTTGAAAGGCCATAATCTTTTTTTTTTAATAAATAAAACCAGGAAATCCATAATAAAATGCCTTTGTTGCTCTTATAAGAGACATGACTAACTGCTGGAATCTTCTTCTAAAGACTTACAGTGACTCAGCCAGCCTTTAGACAAGTTTAGCCAGCTTGCAGTGGAACCTTGCAGTCCAGCTAAAGAACAAAGGGTATATTGATCCTTGGATGGTAACAGGTGGTAATCCACCCTCTGAGTAAACAGAACTTTGTGGACACTGCCATGGGTTCACCCACTGCCAGCCAAATGTCCTCCTCATTAATTAGCTGTGTTTTTCGAATAAAATTACTTTGTGACTTTGTTTCCTGTAACCTTCTTTCCAGCTCATCTGTTAATTAAGTTAATGAAATTAAAAAGTTTACAAGTTACATACCACACACACACATATAATATTATATATATTGACGGGTAGTAGTGCTGTCAAACCTTGTTCATTTTCACAAATAATCTGACCCATTCCATATTGCAATTCATAACTTTGTTTGACAGCTTCAACACAAAAAAGCGAACTACCTCAACACCACTGCAGCCATCACATATGACAAGATCTGATGTGGCTCTATCGAGCTTCAGTGGTCGTAACAAAGGCAACTCAGGTGTTCAGTCACTTCCTGCAGCTGGATGCAGCTCAGGACAGTTAGAACAAACGTAAGTATTAACTGATGCTGCTATGCAAATGTGATATATAAATATACATATAAATCATAGCATAATAATTGGAAGATATCCAAACATATGTGATTGGTTTTAACAATTATGTTTTATTCTGACCAATCTTATGTGGGTACATTTACACCATCTTTGGTTGATAGGGCTTTTGTGAAACTTTCAATCATTTGCAGTTCACTTTTTGAATTTAAAGTTCTATTTATAAAAATTTATTTGGAATATTTATGTTGAAAATATAAATTCGTATATACAGTGCAAGTAAATACACGTGAAACAATATAGCCAAACCTTCGAGTGATTGTACTTTCATAATAATCATGCCTATGCAGTGGCGAAAATGTTTCAATAGCACCCCCCCATCTTCCGATATCACCACTCCAGCCGAGACAGCAGAGCGGCTGAAGTTATAGTTATGGCTGCTCGGTAGTGACAACATTTAGAGTACACCATTTGGTTCGGCCGCCAGTGGAGGTTTTTGTGCCCCCAGGCTCGATTTCTGGATCCACCCCTGTATGTGATAGTTTTGTTTGTCTGCATTTTGCAGTAATGGGTGTCCTTGTTAAATTGCATATTGTTGTTTGAAATGCATGTGAATTAAAGTAAAGACAATGTAAAGTAAAAACATTTTATTGAAACTATTTGATGAGATTGACTACAAAATTAAAAGCACAATACAACTACAGGTACAATCACTGCACTTGATATGTATAATGTAATAATTTTTAATATCACATACACATCACATGCACATAAAATGCAAAGCAACAATAGAAACAAAATTTAGGAAGAGGTTAAAAAAATGTCAGGTACATATAAAAAAAAAACAGTTACTTTTATCATGATTCTTTGTTACAAAAAAACAACACTAGTACATGTGATATCAAATGCTAGTTTTAGTTTATACATGCCTTATATGTTTACAACTCACAAAATTAGTGACTAAACAATCATGTGTATTTAACATCAATTTTTTTATATTTAATGCCCATAAAATGTAAACCAATGAGAAAAAATTACTTAGAAAGATGTTTAGTTGAACAAATGTAATATCAAATAAAATAACTATATTACGATTCTTTGTTAAAAAAAACATAAATATGATATAAAGTTAAAAAATTGTGTAGTTTGTGCAATGCTTGGTGTGTTTACAACTCGCAAAAATAGTGACGAGACTAGACAGGGTCATCGCCATGTGACTAAGAATTACATATTCAATCACTACATGCTACATTGCTCCAGTTTACTGACCTGTATGAAGAGTACCTGCTACAGACAGTGGTGGATAGTCTTTGCATATTAATTTCAGTGTGGCTGAATGCTTCCCACATAAGTCAAGGTGGTGTTTTCGATTTAACAGGTCTGCCAGGGAGTAAAGTGTAAAGTGCTTTGAGCAATCCTGAGGACTGGATACTACACCATATCAGAACTAACCTTACACAAGTGTTGTTTAATTACCATGAGAAATGAAAATGTAAATTATTTGTGAAAATATAAAAGTGTAAAAAATAATAATTTATAAAAAATGATATGTGGCATGACAAATATATAACAGTCCTCATGATACATAAATAATTTAAACAAGTAAAATGCTGCTGTTAGTGTATCAACAGAATGTTGTTGAAAACTGTGAAAAGGCTTTCAATACCATTACTTCATCACAAACTTGTGTTGTACATAACAAGTACCTGGTGTATGTTGCAAGAACTCTGACTGCCAGTGACTATCAGCAACACAAAGACAATGAAACCCTACCACTGCAACAATGCTGGATAATTAATGTATTTCTTATGGACACTGCTAAATGTTATAGTTGAATTGAATACAAATACCTTGTATTATTGATTTTTGATAAATGTGTTGTCACATATAAAAATATCATACATGTCAGAGCCGTGCTAATTGTCACTTTTTCTCCGGTATAGGTAGATGCAGATGTACAGCAAAAAATCAGGAAGCTGGTATGCAGTACCATCAAAGACAGCAAAAACATACAGTGATGTCATCGATATCTAAACTGATGTAGTTCACCGAAGAATGCTCGACACTGAACCTCTCTCACAGCATTGAAAGTTGTTGTCCGAAGACTCATGCCATATCTGCCAGACCCTGGCACCCACCGTTCCATCACCAACTGCAGAGCTAGTCTGGTGTCACCACATTCTTATGTCAAGCAACCTGCATTCTACATTGGTTTTCAATCAGTCAAGCTAACTGACTAATCTGGAAGCCAGTGTACACCCCATCGGCACTGGGGAATCTGTCATGGATGCAACTCACGACACAATTGGGATCACTCGGTGGACATTCACATGACAAACTGTTAATATGCAGCATATTGCATGGCTGTAGAATCTTGTCCGAGATCCTGGATATACAACTGTCCAGTATGCCATATTAACTTGGAGAGCTAGTAGTACTAAGCACACTAGTTCAATCTCCTGTAAAGAAAAGCATATATTCAGTAAACAAAAACAGGCATCATAGTAGTGTTGGGAGTAAATAATTATGGAGTTGTTCATTGTCATAATCAGTAAATATAAAATAATGTTTCATGTATGATCTGCAGCATTTCACAAGAAAAGAGGCAGCAAGAAATGTTCTACTACAGCTGCATCTATACATATTGATATCTTAGGAACAGTCGGTGTTTACTGGGGTTGTTCCGGGTGGAGGAAGGGGGTGGGTCAATACAGCATGCAGACATTAGTGGAATATGCTATTTTTTTAAATGGTGAATTTGTTTTACTATTTTTCTTTACTAGGTGGTAGTAGTCAATATTACAGACTGATTTGAATTCTGCTAATCAGTAAAACTTGTTTTGTTTTCAGTATACAAATTCATGTCAGTGTCTGTCATGTGTAACTACTACACATATTTATGTTTGACATTTTAAGCCTGAGATTTAATGGTCAAGGTGAATGTTGGAAATAACAAAATGAGGTGTTATTGTGAAGCTAACAGTGTATTTTCCTCGTCAAGTATTCATAGGTTCATACTATGTATGTCTACCTTCTTCAAGAATGAATAATTTATTTTATAAATTTATTTCAGAGTCATCGCCATATATGCTAAATACTTTTTAAAGGTGTATTAATATGTCTGTGTTGATACACTGGGTATAATATACAAGTGCAGAAGTCAACCTAGTTTTTCATGTCTAAGATGTTATTATTAAAATGTGTATGAAAATAAATGTATATTTAAATGTGCACATTAAAATTTGTTGATAACTTATACGTGATTGATTGTTATAAATTTGAAATTACCTGGATTGATCAAATGTGGCCCTCCCGCAGACTATGTATCCTCCCTATGTCTGCCTAGCCTGGGTGACCGCCTCTAGCCCCTCCTCTGCCTCCTCTCAGTCTCATTCATGGGTTGCAGTGTGGCATCTAGTAATATAATAATTCAAGTGACGTATTATGTATTTATATATTGCTGTGGTGAGAATATATTCATATATTGGTAAATACAGAATAATAGTTGGCTTATGTCAGTTGAAAGATATCACAGGATACCAATTAATGCATCAAGGACCACAATGAAAATAAGTGCATGCATTTTCTTGTGTAATCCTTATATATATATATATATATGGTGTACACTACCTGTATTGGTATTTTATGTGTTTACATTTATATATTGAAGAAAATCACCATCATGGTTGTCATATAAAAATCTTAATTATTATGCATAAAATACAATGAAAATCAACAATATTCTGCAGTAATAATATCAACATGAGTCACAAAACAATGTTTTAATAATTACGATCACCAATATAATACTCCCCTGTTTGACGTTCTGTTGCACGAAATTACGGATGCTCCCTGACTAAGTTACTTGCACGATCAACAGGGGCCTGCTGCCAAAGCAATGTCTCTTGTCATTACGCACCTCACGCCATCTACTCTCTATATGTATTGTCGGAATAACATAGCTTAGTAACAAGATCCTGCGTTACCAAATACAATACATATCAAATATTATGCTCATTGACGTTGTCACTCTCTCAGTCTCTGACTGAATCTCTGGCTGATATCATATGCCAATGGTGACTGTCTGAGTCTGAGAGTCAGACTCGAGTCGAGTGTAGACTTTCGCAAGTTGCAATTCTCGTTGAATTAATACACGGCTACGCGTTCTTGTTGCTAACTGCGATAGTGTAATACGTACCTTCGCACAACCTTTTTGGAATCTTCATCTTGATACGCCAAAGCACGTGTGTGTTGTTATTGTTTTCGCATGCGTGGAATGCCGATCTCGCGTAAAGCACGTGACCGAAATAGCGCAGTAGGTCGACAGCGCAATTGGCTTTCGCCAGCTATACCCGGTGTAACGACAAATCTTTTTTTTAGGATTAAAAAAACAAGTACGCATTTTTTTAATTAAACCGACTGTGAGCACTAGTTAAACTATTCACACATTACACATCTGGACATAAAAGAACAGGATTGGCGATGGGCAAACGAACTGATTATGCACCTTTAAGCACAACCTAATCTACGTTACCACTACTAATAAGAAAAAATACGTTGTATAGAAACACAGTGTTGAGTGTGTATGTGTGTGTGTGTGTGTGTGTGTGTGTGTGTGTGTGTGTGTGTGTGTGTGTGTGTGTGTGTGGGTGTGTCCCGCATTTCACATTAACTAATATAGTAAGCCTTCACATCTACTTTCCTTACAGAACCACTGACATCGTTCCTGTTAAGCGGCGCCCACAATTGGTACCAGTTCTACACGAGTTGGTTCCGATTGCGTGGAACGCTGTTGATTATCATGTACGAAGACCTCGTAAAAGCGCCCGAGACAGAACTTCGCAAAATGATTAATTTTCTCGGTTTCTCCGACAAGAGAATACACTGCGCAATAGACAAATTGCCGCTAAAACCGCACTCAACGATGTCGCCAGAGAGAGTACGGCAACTATACACCCCGGAACAGATTAACCAAATCGAGACATACAGGGAGAAGGTGTTTCATTTGGCTAATATGATAAGAAAACGTTCTCTCAGTTGAACGGATCGGCTACGGCAATAACTGATAGTCATTTAAGAGTGTCAAGCCTGGCATAATATTTCATGTCGTCCGTTTGAAATGAAAGTTGAATCGCCTATTCGACAGGGTTGTAAGGTCGAACAATTCGGGGTTTTCCAAAGAACTATTCCTGTCATTGTGTGAGTATACTTCGTTGGTATGGAAGCTCTGGTATGTACCATACGTAATGAGAAGATTATGTGACGACATCGTGTTGCGAAGGAGACCCGGGTTCACATTTTGTTGTTGAAGAAACCGAAACTTCAGCAATTGCGTACGCTCCATGCACTCTCTCTACAGCTTTACCAACTGAATGAACACGCCTAACGTCTGCATTTTTTAAGTACACATTATAACCATTCTACATCGCTGCACGTATAACAAGGCCATCTTACATTTTTGGTCGGTTGTACAAACGTTTGTGGAGAAATCATCGTGTAAAAATCAGAGTGAATTGTCAGGTGTACCTAGAAATTGTGGTCACCCAGTTGCTCTATGAACCGGATGCTTTGACACATTTACCAACAAGGAGATACTCAAACGAACAAACATGTCGTGTACTATACAGTTTCTCATGGAAATAAACCTCAGATGGACAAGTGATTTGGTTTGTGTGGTTAACAACATACGTCCTAAGCCAGAGGTATTTAACGTGGGGGTAATTTGGTCAACTTCGAGGGTAAACAACCTTTTTAAAGTATTAATTTTTCAGTAATTATTACTCATCACGACTGCGTTTATATTGTTGAAAGACGGAGAGGATCTCATCAAACCATGAGTAGTTGAAACATAGAGACTCACCCTTGGCAAGGAGCAAGGTAGACAGATGAATCAGATATCATTCATTTCTCGAGACGATAGTCAGAACAGAATATCTGAGTGAGGTCACTTCTTTTGGATCAGACAGTTTTAGATGCAGAAGTGTTAGCAAATTGGACATTTAGTAAATTTAAAGATTTATGGTTGAAATTAGATTGCGGATGTTATCGCTAAGGTAATCATATTACGCACCTCACCCTGCCCTCCCATTAATTTATTTTGCTCTGCACATAACTGTTCTGCATACACTTCACAACCTACGTATGTATGTTATTGCAGTTTGTTTAAAATGGTGAGAACTTATATAAACGAACAATTACGCAGCAAGCATGGAGCGATGTATCTATGGCGAAAGCCACCGGTGTGGTTAGATCAAGTAGCAACGTGAAACCAGCAGCGGCTACCTTCCACGTACCAAGAACAACCCTCGGACGAAGGGTGAAATGGGCGACTTCGAGAACGATAAAAGATGCGTCAAGAAAGGGCCTCGTTCGTACACTGTACATCCCGACACCAATTCATCCGTGCGCCTCTCCTCCTTCTCTGTCGGAAGAATTCGCAGTCGAATCTGGTGTGAAACAAGGATGTCTTCTGGCTCCCAATCTCTTCAACAGCGTCATTGACCACCTTACGCGCCGACTGATCAATCACTGCGATATCGGTATTAAGTTCGGTAATTTTACGCTGACTGATCTCGATTACGCCGATGACATCGCCATATTCGCCTCTACCATAGACAGACTACAACATCCGGCAACTCGTCCACATATGTGCATTTAAAAATGAAAATGTTGAATTTGTGGACTCGTTCATCCAATCTAAGCTCAGTGATAACAAACAATGGTTCATCTACCAAAGACATCACATTCCTCATCTTTAAAGCTGCCGGTGCCATGACCTATTAAACCCTATTTTTCGCAACAAAAGACGTAACAGCCATAAAACCAAGTGCAATAAGTACCGTGCGCTGATTATCTCCGTTCTTTTGTATGGCGCATAATCCTGGTCTACAACTTTCGCTGATCGCCGCTGCCTCGACGTGTTTGATATGCGATGCCATCGTCGCCTACTTCGTATCTCTTGGCAACAGCACGTTACTAAGACATTCATCAGAGATCTGCCCACGCTCCAGCCTGGGCATGCCACTAAATTGATTGATTAAAAATACTCCTTGTTCCTAGTCAGTGTGCTTTGATTGTGACACAAATGACATGCTATATAATACTAGTGTGACATTTGGTACAGTTGCTGCACCGCCAACCATATTGGTAAATGAGCTTGGCGTATTTAATCAGACTAGCAAATTATTCCGTCGGCAAACATTTGTTGTAGAACTCTACAAGCGTTAACGCCTTGGATTCTTGGAGGAGCTTTGAATGCCATATATCGCCGCATTGTCGTTCGGTGAACTATATTTGCACAGCGTTCCTAATATCGGTATGATACTCTGCACACTCCGATCTCAGCAGCTCAATGAGCGCTATGCATATGTGAGGGTTTTGTTTTCCACTGGTGTTGCACAGTGCACGTAGTTGGTGTTGTACAGTGAACGTAGTTGGTGTTGCACAGTGCACGTAGTTGGTGTTGCACAGTGAACGTAGTTGGTGTTGCACAGTGCACGTAGTTGGTGTTGCACAGTGCATCCGTTGACCATCCAATCAATCAACTAGCTCTAACAAAATTAAGATATCAAAACACACATCATTATTGCATGACAATATAAAGTCCTCATACATGTACATTTGTACGAATAAGATGTATATAAATAGCACATTAAAATATCCTGGAAAAAAAACTAAACATACCACACAAACAGACAAATGACTAAATGTAACGTTTTTTCCCGAGCATAAAACAATTATCAAACTCAAGTACTCCCAGAACACCAGAGAAGGGCACTAGTACGTCAACATCTGCATTGTCAAAACACACAATGACAAGAAACCGTGTAGTTAATACCTGATACGTGGATATTAAAATAGTATATTAAATTATATTTACATAATATAAACACGCATGTACACTCTCTCCTCCACCACCCACACCTAAAACTCCAGCTCTACTGACACATTATTTGAGTGCATCATTTAGGACAGCAACGGCTGAAGGTAAACATAAATTCTTATATACATTCTTTCGTGCAGGAGGAACTTTAATACGCCTGCCAAATGGAAGTTTCTGAAAATGTGAAATGCCTTCCTGACAAGGGCAGAGTCATAGAGAATGGACAACTGTCGCTGTGTCTGACCAATGAGTTTACTAGCTATGTTAACAACCCGGCCCTGTTTTGTCTTTTGTTTAATAGTAAGATGCCCAAACCAAGTTATGATGTTGAATGATAAGATACTCTCAACACGATTTATGTACATTAGTTCAAGGACATGTGGGCTGACCTCAACACTTCTGAGTTTCCTAAGTAAAACGACACGTTGATGTGATTTTTGTGTGCACCATGTCAGCAGGTTCATTGAAAGTGAGTTTCTTATCAATAGTAATACCCAAGTATTTGAAACTGTTCACCCTCTCCACCGCCCTCTGGTCTATCACCACTGACCTTCCTGCCTCTCTTCCCCTGCTGTTGCCAAGGACAAGCTCCTTGGTTTTCCCTACTTTTAATTCAAGAAAACTGTCCTTAAACATTGTATTGTACACGTCAATCTGAAGAAAGTATTGATAAATGAAAAGAATCATCTTTCAGACAACCCACAAGAGCCATATCATTTGCGTATTTCAGAAGGGTAAGAACTGGGTCATTACATCTGATACCATTTGTATACAGTGAGAAAAGTACGGGAGAGAGAACGCATCCAGGGGGCTCCAGTGTTCATAATAATCTCATCAGGCAATACAGGTTTGGCAAACATGCGGGCATTAAGACTGACCCGCTGTGGCCGATCGCACAGAAACTGCCTTATCCACAAAACGAAATTAGAATTTATATCTAAGTCTAACCGTCTCTGAATCAAAACATGATGCTGAATAGCTTGAAAAGCAGCGGACATATCCACGAAAAGAACTCTGACAGAAGTACCAGCTTTATATAAATGGCCAGCAGTGAGCTCTACAAGAGTCAGAGTAGCGTCATCGACACCTCCTCTAGCCTTATAGACGAACTGTAACGGGTCTATGCGATCGGCCACCGACGTAGACAGGTGAGCGCAAACAATCCTCACCATGCACTTGGCAACGACAGAAGTAAGTGCCACTGGACGAAAGTTTTTCATGTGAATAGCACCTGGAATTTTAGGCACTGGAATGATAGTTGACATATTCCAAGAACGCGGCATAACACGATTATTTAACAGCAGCTGAAACAGACGAGTAAAAAAGGGCCCAAACTTTCAACACATTACCTCGCAGACCATCTGGTCCGTGCACTTTGTTGGCCTTGACACGTGAAAAAATCTCACAACATCAGCCTCTTCAATTACAACACTAGATAGACTAGACATCAGCCTCTTCAGTTACAACACTAGATAGACTAGACACAAGTAGCAGGCACAACATTCTGCATGGCAATCCTGAGTATCAAATCGGGTATAAAACTGGTTCATTTCATTTGCCAAGAGAGAAGGGTTATCTGATGCCAAGGGTGCTGGTGGTTGTTTCCTACCCATCATTGCATTGAGACCCTGCCAAACAGTTCTGACATTGCCACACAACAGTTCCACTTTGTCTTTGTATTCTAATTTTGCTACCTTAACTTTACTTCTGAATATTTTATTCAGTTCTTTCACTTTAGTTGTGTCGCCAACTAGAAATGCCTGTTTCATTTCATTCAAAATACCTTTTAACTCTCTCTCTCTCTCTCTCTCTCTCTCTCTCTCTCTCTCTCTCTCTCTCTCTCTCTCTCTCTCCCTCCCTCCCTCTCTCTCTCTCTCTCCCTCCCCCTCTCTCTCTCTCTATCTCTCTCTCTATATATATATAATACATACATACATACATACATAGATACATACATACATACGTACGTACATACATACATACATACAAATTCCAGTCGCGCGAATTGTTTGGCGACCCATGGATTCAAACAATTAATTTGTCGATAGACCAGGTCTTCATTCAGATAGCGCTAACTGCTGAGAGAGATTTGTGTTGTAGAACAAGTTACAAAAACAATGATCAGGTGAGTCACAGCAAAATAACAATAATGGAAAGACAAGTAACGTGCGCCCCTACATTCAACGAGTGACTGAATATATATTTTAAAATTTTATTGTGTGTATTATAATTTAAGGGAGACACGTAGATATCTGGCCCAGGGGGTCTTATGCAATATTTTGTTAAGGTTACCTTCTACACTAACTGGTAGCTAGATCTAGCTCACTGGGTATAGTAGGGGTATTCATAGTAGACATTTTAGGGGTGGTTTAAGTTGGTACGAACCGAGATTGAGTAATTGGATGATGATTCTATGTGTTTATGAGACCAGTATAAAAGCTATGCACAAGGTTGATCAGGATCTTGGACGGAGCCGTTGTAGGGAAACTGTGCCGTAAATTTTTTGAAAAGCATATGACATATGATAGCGTGAAACATAAGTTGTTCGCCTTCGTACTGTCTTGGTACTGTCTGTCGGGTAATCCGTTTCCCGCCGATTTCTGATTACAACATTGAACACAGTGGTTTTAAATACTAAATTAACATTACTATGTCTAGCAGAAATAAATGCGTGTGCATGCGTGCTTGAACACTATGTGAGCTAGTCAGTTAAGTTAGCATAGCCATAGATATTCTGAAGATTCTATCTCACAATAATGTCTCATTTACAACTTTCACAACATTAGCAGCCATTCTGGTAGCATGTAACGCGTACTTATTTGTAATCGTTGCTCCCATATAATAGTGCGTGCGTGCGTGTGTGTTCTTGTGTGTGTGTGTGTTCTTTTGTGTGTGTGTGTGTGTGTGCGCGCGCGTGTGTGCGTGCATGCGTGCGTGCGTGTGTGTGTGCATGCGTACTTATGTGTGTGTGCATGTGAGTTCGTGCGTGCATGCATATATATGTGTCCAGGAGAGTTTGTGTTTAATCAAATTCGGTAATCGTACCACACACGAAGCAGCCACCGAACCACGCAGACGTACCATCGGAGGATGTTGTTGAAGGTAGCATATGTATTGTAGATCAACAGAAATCCACATGCCTTAATTTTAGTATGTTTCACTCGTTCGACATTTGTCGGCAGAAACTCGTACAACTTGAGGTGAGCGACTGTGAAGAATCGTGTTGGCTCCACGATGTGTTATCTCGAAACCGCCATTCTCAACAGCTTAGGCAAATGCCACTGAGAAATCACTGCCGTTTAAAAGGAGAGATGTGTCCATCCTATCCACAACATAACGGCAAAATCTCGCCGAATCTCCTGTAAGCATAGAATACATCGTTGTTACTAACTGCAGCTTTGACATGGTAAAATAACCTAGGATGCGAAGGCCAAATCAATTCTCACACGTCACCAAATGACGTTGTGCTACTTAAGTTACCAAATGACATCGTGTTTACGGGGCTATTATAATTGTTGATTTAGTTATGGAAATTAGATGAACAGAAGTATATTAGTTATATGTGGCTTACTCCCGTACTTGCATATTGTTGGGTGTTCCTAATCCATGTGAAATATAAATTGTAATACGAAAACAAACGAGACAATGAGTCAAGAACAATAAATGTCAATGTCAAGAATATGCATAATAAAATCAACGCAATTATCTAGACGTTTTGAAACGTTTGCGATAAAATAATAATTGCAGTCGGAAAGACAATATTCCAGTCAATAACTTAAAAAATAGCATTCTTCTCCACTGGTTCCTGCGATTCTTACGTTACGTTTTGCATATTACGCGCACATTACGTTTTGCGTCTTGAACAACTGATTTACCCCATCTATGACGTTGACCCTGAAACGATCAGTACTAAAACAAATCATTTTTTAAATTTTGTTTCCTTGTCCAGCACGTCAGTGATGCTACGCATTCAGCTGGCCATACGCTTTATTTCATAATTATCCACAATGACGATCACCTAATTTCCTCTGAATAAGTTGTTCAGTATATAATCATTACGTCGTTTTTTGCGTCATTGACTGACATCAGAACATGATGACATAAACAGAACTGCTCAAACGCAATAAACACCGCTCGTTCGACTCTGACGCATTCAACAACGACGACAACAACAACGACGTAAGAACAATGAGTAATTTGCTGTGGCATTTCAAGTTTCCCGCCACAATACCAACGTAAGAAAAGTCATAGACAAACATGCATCTGTGCGTGCGACTATCATCAGACGCCACAAATCAAATCCGTGGTAGCTGTCTCGGCTCCACTGGCGATAACGGAAGACGGGGGGAGAAGGGGGTACTGTTCACAAATATTCGCCGCCGCACTTATTATCACATGAACGGAACGGAGGCACATTTCAAACGGTCGGGGAAGGCACGATCGCTTGGGTCCATTATAAAAGGACTGCGGGCACGCCTAATTCATAAGGCTTAGGTGGGCACTTGCCTCCAGAACCTCCCTCGATCCTCCTACAGTTGCTGCACGCGATTAGTTCTACATTGTGATGTAGTACCGTCGGAAGGTATGCCCCCATGCACCCAGTGGATGTTTTACGTTTTTGTAAACCTGAAGGTGTCTAGTAAACATATTTGGATGTACCCATTTCCAAACAATGTCCGAATGGGTCCGTTTGGTGGCCATCTTGGATTTTGTAACAAAGACAAACGAACCCATTTTTTCGTATAATTGTGGCGTGAGAAATCGCTTGAGATAGTTATTTTGACGATTCAACTAGATTTATTGCCTCAAAATGCTCATAATACCATATTTTCATGCCTGAAATCGAGTCAAATACTGAGTTAAGGATAGGTGATTGCGCATAAGAGCAGACTCAACATTATGTGCCACTACTAGACAGAAAATGGGCTAATTATGAATCCAAGAAGAAAGGAAACTATACGAAAACTACCCACTAAGATCAGTATCTACATCTACTCAAGTGCTATCTACCCGTAACTTACACTCGACACTACACACTAATGTTGGGGTAATTTTTTATAATTTGTATATATAAGCTCAAGTTTGGGCTGTTTGGAGTAAATCACATATAAATCAAATATATATATATACATAAACTTAATATACAACTATTAATTCACTCAACTTCAACGTTTCATCGGTAGCCTTCATCAGGAACTGTTTGTTCTCTGCTCGCCAGATGGCGTGGCGGCAGGCTTTCCCACACGTGACTCAGTCAAGCGACAGTGGTTGCAACGTTGAAGTGGGTGAATTAATAGTTGTGTATTAAGAAAAATCAGGTTATAACACTTCAGGTGGGCGACAATAGGGGCATTCTTAGGTGATTTACTCCAAACAGCCCAAACTTGAGCTAACGCAGGAGTTGATGTGTGTTAGTTTTATGTACATTTAATGTATTATTGTGCTATTATATCCGACGAGGTACTTAAATGCGCTTGCTGACTTGTGTCTGATAAGGTATTTAACTTTTTCAGTGTAGTGTAGTGATACAACTGTGGTGGTGGTGCCTAGCACATGGCTAACAAGAAAAGAAAGCGAGATGGATCGGAAGTATACCAGAAGCGCCTTCCGACCTGCATTTTACACATAATTGGCATTGATCATGGCCTATTTACATCATTTACCAACGTCAAGGGACCAGCAACTGATAAGTTGGCGCAACGTAATGGTATTCGTGATAAAAGACTTGCTGAGGCTCATAATTCACTTCTTAGCGTGGCAGATGTTTGTTGTCTCATACCTGAGAGTTTTGACGGTGTAGATTTAGGAACAATAGGGTATCACCGAGGGTACTACCAGCGCTTCATAAAAAAATTGGATCGTTTGAAGGACACAGTAGGGTCATTCTCCCAATTCGGTACATATTTGAGTGCCATAAACGTATGGTGCATTTTCAGTGTACTGCATATACCAAGGGCAATAACACATCAGTTATGGGTATACATATATGTTATCTTTATTAATTTATGTATTGTACAATAATTTGAGGAATCTGTGTTAAAGAAAAACTAAGTATTATATGATGTGGATGGCAAAAATGTCATGTCCCTGAATCTAAATCTGTGTCCTACGGTCTCGGTGGCAGAAACATGTTTAATGGTAATATTGTTTGACAATCATCACCATCTAGTAAAATATCCCAAAGGTATCTGACTTGGATCTATAAAGGCATATTATTTATATATTTATCAAATTTCAAACCATTTTCATATGTCCCCAAACAGTGGGTCAACCCTGTTACTCTACAGTAATTTAACTATTGAAGAAGCCAAGCTCTTTGTACAGTACCGCATTGAGCACCAGGTAACAGCAGACTATGACTTCCTTAAATGGAGAGAAGGTATATGTGTTTCTGTCTGTCTTAGTATGGATTAAAATACCCCTTTAGTATTACATACAATAATATAATTATATTATATCAACACTGTTACCCAAACATAAATATTATGTAACCATCATACCAAAGCGCTACTCAGTCTTGTTGTAGCAATGCACTGCATTGTGGCGGGAAACAGTGATTAAGTGACAATATGGCTGCATGTACTGCTGTATTAGATGCATTGCATCATGGTTGTCAACCCTGTAACTGTCAATTCTGTTACCTAGTCATGGTAACAGGGTTGACTTGGTGGTAACAGGGTTGACATCAGTATGCCATTAACATGATTTATGATATATTCTATCTACGAATGCTTGCCATTTTAAGTTCATTCGTATTTAGACAAATCTAAAATGAACGGTGTTCTTTCACTTTGTTCACAGTGGCAGCCATGCCATTGTCTGCAGCTGAAACACAGGCGGTATGCTGCTCAACTGGATGGGGATCCAGAACGGTAACACATATATATAGAAAAAGGAGCGGCTGACATGCGAAAAGAAGACATCGACGGGAAAAGTGAAGCAGATTAGTGAACTGTCAGAAAGAACCAAGCGCAGTGTACGGAAGCGGTGGCGATATGCACAGAGGAGGTCAAGGGGAAAAGATAAAGAGAGGCATCTAACACCTCCAGCTTCACCCCATGCTGCAAATGAACCATCAAATTAATCAGGTTCAAGGTAAATGTGTGTGCATGTGTGTGCGTGTGTGTGTGTGTGTGTGTGTGTATGTGTGTGTGTGTGTGTGTGTCTGTGTCTGTGTGTGTGTGTGTGCGCGCGTGTGCGTGTGTGTGTGTGCGTGCATGTGTGCGAGCGTGTGTGTGCATGTATAATTAGATAATATATATATACATATGTGGACATACCAAAACAGGCAGTTTGAGCACCTTTCGTACACAAAAAGTCCTACTGATTATCACACCACATAAGAAAATCAACTATGTCCAGAAAGAGTACAGCGAGCTCCGTCTGAACAAGCTATTAATACTGCGATTAAAGCTAATCCAACTATTTTCTGGACCAAATTAAGACACAGTTTTGGATACTAGGGACATGTTCGGTAGATTTAATCATACACACACCCACGCACATTAATAATTATATATATATATATATGATATAATATACTCCAGTGACACCAGACACAACCATACATACGAGTACACACTTGTCCGCTTCTCGATCGGTATATTGTATTACCTTCGTTTTTAGAACATTGTTTTATTCGCTTCTAGTCTTTCTAGAATGCAGTACGTGCTAATTATTAATGACGCCCTCATCCATCTGCAGACAACGGAAACAAGCCCAGAAAAGGCGTAGACGACTGGCTGCAAAATGTTACCGAGATTTGGAAAAGGCCATTAACAGGCCATTAACAAGCAAGGACGGTTGACCGAAAAATACAAAAAGCGGTACCAACGGGCTCGACAAGCTGTTCTAGATGGCAAAATGAATACACCAAGAACCAAAACGAGTACAATAGTGGCAGGGTCATTGAACTTCTGGGAGGTAAGTGACGGAAAAGGGGCCCCAGATAGCATCATACGAAAGGCCGGCAAATTAATCAGCCTAGGGCATGACATCCCTGACGCAGCCCATCTATGCATGGCACTGATCCCGGAAACATCAACCAAGCTCTTCGTCGTAGAGCAGTGCAAGGAACCATGAAGCTACACCAAGTCGGCACACACAACTAATCATGTATGTGCTATGATGCATATTTATGGGTACAACACTTCATAATCTGTACTACCTGTATATACATAATGTGATAGCAATGATGGTGTATAATTGTGCGCTCTGGTTATTACAACAATCCATAGTATTATGTGTTTAGCATAACCATTGTTTACGATTGTATTATTTTAGTGTCAACTCTGTTACTGCCATTTAAGTCAACTCTGTTGCCGGCACTACCAATGTATAAACACTCGATTAGCAGTTATGATGTATGATTTCGTGCATTATATATAACTACACTAGATTGCAACAGTCCGTGGTATTATATGTCTTATTTAGCTATTGATTTGGATTGTGTTATTTTAATGTCAACCCTGTTACTGTCAAGTCAACTCTGTTACTGCCAAGTCAACTCTGTTACCATCACTAATAATGTGTAAACATATTCAAGTAATACATGTATAACAATAGTTGTCATATATCCATATGTGTATTGTGTCATGTTTCTGAACAGTGAAATATAGTGTTTACAGCTTTACAGGGTCACATTGAATCACGATGTGATAGATGCTTCCAAGAATGCACGTGTACTAAAAGGCAGTGTAAACTTATCAAATTAAGCACAACATATTGATCTAATTTTTTTTAACGATTTTTTACTGGACATGGGACACACAATGATTACATTAATGATATCATAATGAATGTTGTATGACAAATATATGCCACACTAGGTGCTCAGATGTTAGTAACAGAGTTGACAGATGCACATGTGGCATGTGCACTTCTACATTAAATTACTCCACAATGCAGACTGAGTAAGCCTGCACATTTTGAAAATATGTAATCCAATGATGTTTGATTAAATAAATAAAGTTTTTTGATTATTGTAGTAGTTTTTTTTTAAATGTGAAAATAATTCGACAATATGTACCGAATTGGGAGAATGACCCAGCAGGTACTTCAACAGAAGCATCAGCGTCACGTTATCCTATAACAAAATGGCTATCGTCCTCTGCAGGGCCACTATTCCCACAACAATGCAACTTCTGCGAAAAGCTTGAGATAAAGGTATCCGGGAAGACTCAAGAGAGAATCAAGTTTCCATCATGGAACAAGAGGCCGGCTACTTGGAGGAAGGTTGAACCTCGAGCCCTAGCATTGAAATATACCCGTCTGCATCGCGAGGTGAAAGGCAAAGAGCTGTTTGCCGCTGAAGCTCAGTACCACCCTTACTGTAGGAATTCGTTCAACACAAAGTACCGCGATCATGTTCGTGCACAGAGGCGAACCGAGATCCGCAATCTTGACACAGAACAGGCTCGAAAGGTTGCTGCTCATCAGCAAGCATCCAGAGCTGTGGTAGAATTAATTGGTGATCATGTGATTGAACATAATGAGGTGGTGCAGCTCTCCTCCCTGCGGCTCCTCTACATCAATGAACTGGAGCAAAATGGCTACCCAAAGCCTGATTATAGGAGCGAGAAACTCAAGAACCGACTCGAAGATCACAAAATTAGTGAGCAAATTGCTTTCACCAACGTGAATCCAAGTGACAAGGGCTGGTCTACAATGCCAGCATCAAGGCTGCGGACGCTGTGGCATACGCGTACAACCTCGGCTCCAAGGACGAGTATGAGGATGTTGCTCTCTTTCTCCGAGAGGAGATCCTACGAGCCTTCAGCGTGTCCAAGTCCCTAACATGGCCTCCTACAGCCGAAGACTTCGAGATCAAGTCCAAGGATCTCCTCCGTCTAGACCTGATCTATTTCCTCAACATTGTTATGTCTGGAGAGGCAGAGGTTGGGGAGAAGTGTGCTGTCTATTTGGCAGGACCTCTGCCGTGCGGTGACTAAGGGTGAGAGAAAGCTGCCGAAACATATCCTCCTCTTCTGCACAGTCCGGCACCTGTACCGCTGCAAGCAGCTGACCACCATCCTTAACAGACACGGCCACTCTGAGTTCTACGATTTCGGCCTGGAAATCAAGACGGCCATGGCCAAGGCCATCAATGAGGTGTCGACTAACTTGACTCCTCAGGTTATAACAAAATCACTACCAATTATCACAACATCACTACCGATGTCCACGGCCCCAATGTCGTGAATAGTGCAGGCGGCATCATGATTCAGGAGGTGTAACCTGGCTTCGATAGCATGCAGGAGCGGGGCTTGCCGCTCTGTGACCGGGATGAGAGTCGGTCACTTAAGGTGGATACCCCCGAAACCCTCCCTCCTCTGCATATATACAACCGAGTAGGACCCACATTCCAAGATGGAGCCGTGCGGAGAACGACAAGGTGTACGAAGCGAGTTTGACGGAGTACCTTGTATGGTTCTTGGTGCGGATGATCGGAAGCAGTTGGAAGCAGCCGGTTCCTGCGTTTGGTGAATTCATCTCCGCCAATGGAACGAAATCGGACCTGAAGTCGACCATCGATTATTTTACCCCGATCAACCAGCCATTCACCGAGTACTCCGTTATCCATGAGCTACTGAGACGGTCTGAAGAAGCCACCTCAGAGGTCGGACAGAAGTACGTCCTCAACAAATTCTACCTCGGTGGATGCATGAAGGCTCTTCCCCTCATATGGAAATTTCCAGAGAAGTACAAGTTGCATGTAGTCACCCCAGGACAGTTCCACATTGTGATGAATTACATAGGTATAGTGACTGCGCACAGCTTCAGGGGCTCGTGCGACGCTGATATTATCCTGGAAGCTGGCCTCGTCACCAGCGGCTGCCTGAACAGCATCTTCAGTAGGAAGGCTTATGCCAAGGCGCTATTCTGTCTGAAGACTGTCTGTGAGGCGATGGAGCGGCTACTGATAGAGAAATTTGAGCAGGATGAAAACGTCCATGTACACAACAAAGTGGCCCTCCTCAACCTGGTCAAGTCCTGCAGCTGAGATAACCTCGTCCACCCTCTCCAGGACCCCCAACTTTCACCATCATCAACAAGTACGTGCAGTTTGAGGACAAGGTGCGTGCCGGTCTCCTGGGCAAGGCCCTACCTTCTGGTTCGACTTCATTGAGCACACCCGCCTCATCCCATGCTCATCTATTCTGTGAAGACGAACAACCTCAAGCTCTTCCACAAGTGCAATGGGGAGGTGGCTAACCTGTTCTTCGCATTTTATGGCCCGAAATACTCCAGGTATTTCGCCTGGCTGGAGGTTTTCCTCACCAACATCGACCAGTCCCACCTTGGCGCAAAGGAGATTCTCGATAAGGGCGGCATCGCGGTGGCATGGTCACTCATCGCAGTCGACAAAACCACGGAGGAGACGTTCATGAAGTTCGCTAAGTCGGCAGGAGGTCTAGTAGGGCTGTTCTCAATGTTCAGTGCCTATCAGCGTTGGTGCCGCACCAAATCCGCTCATGCCCATTATTTTGAGAGGATGCTCGAGATGTGTGAACTCATCAATGACCCCTGGTGTCCAAAAGCAGGGAAGCAACGCGAGCTCGAGATCAAGAAGAGCGAGGAAGCTGTGCAGCGAACACTCAATGCTATCCAAAATTTCACCGACCCCTTCGCCATTCCTGACAAAGACCGGCTCTACAACGTCGCATCCGGTGTTCCTATTTCCCGGAGATCGATATCGATGTCTGTCGAGCTGACATAGTTAGTAAGGAAGCCAAGAAGGCCTTCATCAGTAATCGTGTCCAGAATGGGTCATCCGAAGAGACCTTCTTTCAACCCATCAAGAAGCAGAAGCTAAAGACGATGGGGGCATCCAACAAAAAGCGGCCAAGCTCACACATCCTGACAGGGAAAGCTCATCCAGTACCCTGAGCAGAGCAACCTGGCCTTTATGCTTCTTACCAAGTCGATGAGCTGTTGCGGTACTCCATCACCCCAGTTCCTCTCAGCCTCTGCATCCCGACGGATTCTTCGCCAAAACGAAGAAGGCCTGCATGCTACCCTTCTTGCTAGATGACACGTCCGAGGAGGTACCCTACCCAAAACACGCGATCCACAACCAGGATGGTATGACTCTCTGGCATGTGCTCACCAATCTGCCCCAGTCGAGCGGTGACATTTGCCTCCAGGTGCTGGACCAGATGGCTGCCAAAAAGAACTTTGCGTTCTCCACTGACTGCTATCATGCAAACTCTATCAAGGTACAGGAGAGATTGCGCCGTGGATTCTCACAGAAGTACATCGTCGATGGCCCGGCCACCAGGAAGCCCGCCGACTTCAAGCTGTTCCTGGCCAATGTCAGCTTCTGCTCCGGATCTGGTGCAGCAAGGCGGCAGCCTCGCGAATCGAGAAGTGCGGAGCAGCGGTTGCCATCGTGGAGGGGAAGGCACATCAGCTGGACTCATCTAATGGTTAAGTGACTACATCCTACATACACATTCTTCATCTTGCTCCACTACTCGCACTCCATCAGCCTCACCATCTATCTCGACACCGGCATGGGCAAACACCGCCAGATCGTCAACGTGGCTGGCCAAGTCACTGGAGCACGAGTACTGCACGACGCTGCTCGGGTTCTACATGTTTTCAAGCGAGGACTGCACCAGCGCCGTCAAGGGCAAAGGCAACATGGCGCCCCTGAAGAAGCTCCAGAAGAACCCCAAGTGTCACAACGTTTTCAGGCAACTTGGAGATGAATAGAAGGTGAAGCCGGAGGTGATGGCAGATTTGAAGGCCTTCACCTGCCTCTTGTACGGTCAGGCTCGCGAGACGTCAGTGGATGTTGTGTGAGACAAGATGCTAGTGAAGGTGGAGGGAGAAAATGAGAAGCTAACCACCAAGTCCAAGATTAACCTGGCCCTCCTCCCACCCTGCAAGAATAATATAATTCCCCATGTTGGCCAGGTCAACTACCGACTAGCCAACTCAAGCGGGCCAACCAGCCTTGCTTATGACGCCCCAAGCCCTACGATTGATGACGGGCAGGGATGGGTGAAGACCAAGGAGTGTGTCCTGGAGCTAATGTGGTCGTGTGGACCCATCTTGCCTCCCTCACCTATTGACTTGCCTGAGAAAGCTGCTGAGGAGGAGGAGGGGGGAGATGAAGATGGTCAGGAGATTGACTATGATGAGCTGGCGATGATGATGATTAGTGAGTAGTGTCGAGGGTAAGTTACGGGTACATAGTATTTGAGTAGATGTAGATACTGATCGTAGTGGGTAGTTTTCGTGTAGTTTCCTTTCTTCTTGGACTCATAATTAGCCCAGTTTCTGTCTAGTAATGGCATATCATGTTGAGTCGGTGCATATGCGCAATCACCTATCCTGAACTCTTAGTATTTGACTCGATTTCGGGCATGAAAATATGGTATTATGTGCATTTTGAGGCAATAAAACTCGTTGAATCGTCACAATAACCATCTCAAGCGATTCCCCATGCCACTGTTATACAAAAAAGTGGGTTCATTTGTTTTTGCACGATGAATGGTTCAAAAGTTATGGGTATCCTTGATTTTATCAGTCGCACGTGACAATATCCGAGATGGCCGCCAAACGGACTCCTTCGGACATTATTTCGAAAAGGGAACATCCAAATATGTTTACTAGACACCTTCAGGGTTGCAAACAAGTAAGTTTCATTTAGAAATCCACTGGGTGCACGGGGGGCAAACCTTCCGAATGTACTAATGATATTACACATAGAGGCGATGTTCTACCAGGAAAAGTTACAATGTTAGTTCATTCGTCAGATCATTCAGCGAGAACTGACCACATGCGTATCTCAGCTACGGATTGCTCCAGTGCTTTTTCAATATATACCAGACACCGCGTCACGTTACTTGTCACGCCAATTGGCCGTTTAACACAGCCGACACATCTGTATCGCGATATTAAAATCGCCGATAGAAACCCTGTGGAGGCATACGAAACTGGAAGTCTACCTCGAATGTTCGTTATTGCACGCACTGAGTGCAATAAGATGATACAACTCACAAAGATGAAGTTGTAGGTCTACCATGACAAGCTACAATATGTAGACAATATAAACCTTTTTAGAATCGTCAGATCTTTCAGTGCGCAGCTATCATTGTTGTGATATAGCACGTACCATAATTGCTATAGCGAACTACATTATCGCATGTATCACTACGCCCAATAAACACCAGTTGGTGAGTTAGCCGATCAGGCTGGATCGAGTGTTTGTGCATCGCTGAACGTCATTATACCTATCATAGAGAAGCACTTCATGGTGGCAGCGGTAAAAACGAGCGAATATCGACTACAAACAGCGGTAACAGTGTACGAACTATAACTATTGTTACTGAATGCGCTACCAGCTTAACAAGCCGCAAACGAAACGTTTAGTTGAAACGAAAGACAAACAAAATGGCGTCACGCAGATGCAGACAACGTCGAAGAAGTTGTCAAAGCTGATCACCAGAAGGCGCCACCAACGTCGGAGAAGTTGTCAACTGATCACCAGGAGGCGACAGCATCGCACATGCACACCGTTAGCGTCTTTGTGAACTGTGACAGTGTTAGTTTTATGTAAGCCTACGTAAAGCCGGAACCATAAAAGCGGTCGCCAGGCTACAGTAGCAATACCTTACACACTGTGCAACACATAACCAGCTAACAATGGCAAAATACCCAACTATGAACTGGGAAGGCGATAACATCGCAGAAACATTCAAACTCTTTAAACAGCGAATGACATTGATACTCACAGACGAGAATGTCATTGACCCAGCTAAACAGGCAATCAAAATTCAGATTGCTGTTGGTAATGAAGGACTCAAACGTTTAAATGCGTCAATGCTATCAGACACAGACAAACAAGATCCCGCAAAACTCTATAAGCTGTTTGAAGACCAACTAGACATACAGGTGAACTTTCGCATCCACAGAACGGAACTGATGACATTTCGTCAAACAGAGCGAGAAAGTACAGACGAGTTTGTCAACAGAGCGCGTCATAAAGGCAGTTTGTGCGACTTTGATGAATGTGAGCTAGTGGAGCGAGTCATTGAGCTCATCATAGCGAGTACACCTCATGAACTGTTGCAGAAGCATTTGCTAGACCAAAACAAAGGGTACGACATGAGGAGTGTACTGCAAGATGCACGCAAGTACGAGGCCATAGCCGCCGGAAAAGCGTCCCTACAAACATTATCCACACATCACACGTCAATCAGTGAGGTAAAGCACCGAAACGCGTCCAGAAACTGTGCATTGTCACACGCACCGAGGCAGTGCCCTGCATACAAAGACAGATGCAAGCACTGCGATGGCATCGGGCACTGGGCCAAGTGCTGTAGGAAGAAACAGAAAGATGAACAACAAAGGTATCGCAAACGACGTGATAGCCAGCCAAAGAGCCGAAGCCGACGTGACAGTCGCCGCAGACCACATAAACCAATCCATGAACTTTCCGGCTACCAAACAGAAAACGAGAACCCGGACTACGAAAGTGAAAGTGAAGGCGAAGTCTACACGAAGTCGTTCAGCACGATGACGACAGAAAACCCGGGTCGCTGCACAGACACTCCACGTGACGAAGTGTACGCTCAACTTAACATTGTGTGCGCTGACATGAAGGGCGTCCACGAACTCAAACTGAAGGTTGATACTGGCGTGTCGGGCAACACACTGCCCATACGCATAGCACGACAAATGTACGGTGACCAGTGGAAAACCAAAGTTGAGCCCGTACCGAACACTACGCTGACAGCCTACAATGGTGGCGAGATCAAATGCTGCGGTGCAATGAAAATACTCTGCCAGTACAAAGAATGCCAGTGGAGAAAGTACAAATTCTACGTCGTCGATGTCGACGGGCCAGCAATCTTAGGCTTGCGAGCATGTGAACAGATGAAAATCGTCACCATCAATGCAGTCAAGTCGAGAGACAAAACAACCCGACATGCGGTGACCGTGAAGTCCGTGGATGATCTGAAGAGGCGTTTTCCAGAGCAGTTCGACCGCATAGGTAGCTTCGATGGGAAGGCTAGCCTAGTACTGAAACCAGATGTGCAACCATCAATCGATGCACCACGCAAGTGCAGCATTCACCTCAAAGAGAAACTCCAACGAGAATTGGACAATATGGAGAGTGATGGTATCATCCGCAAGATCGAGTACCACACGGACTGGTGCTCATCAATCACCACGACTGTGAAGCGGGATGGTTCGTTGAGAGTCTGCCTAGACCCTAAGCGTCTCAACGACAGCCTCAAGCGGTGCCCACACAAAATACCAACTCTAGAAGAGCTCAATCCTGAGTTTGCAGAGGCACGCGTCTTCTCCAAGATGGATGCCAAGGCTGGGTATTGGTCCATCCACCTCGGCGAGGCCAGTCAGGAACTGATGACCTTCCGCACATCTTTCGGCAGGTATTGCTACAAGAGGCTTCCGTTTGGCCTGTGCGTATCCCAAGACCTATTCCAGCAGGCCATGGACCGCATACTAGCCAGGACGCCAGGTTGCGTCGGCATCGCAGACGACGTAGTCGTGTATGGTCGAGACGACGTGGAGCACGACAAGAACCTGCTGAGACTGATGCAGGTCGCCAGTGAGGAAGGTCTCGTCTTCAACTCGAAGAAATGTGTCGTGAAGACCCACGAGATCGTCTTCTTCGGGTCAGTCTACGGCCAAGACGGAATTAGACCGGACCCGAGCAAGATTGAGGACTTACGCATGATGCCGACCCCTCAGGACAAGGAGGACCTGCAGCGATGCATCGGCCTGATGAACTACCTTGCAGCGTACATACCTCACTTTGCGGACAAGGTGGCACCCTTGAGAGAACTCCTCAAGAAGGACGTACCATTCGCGTGGCACGAGGACCACCAACACAACTATGACGATCTGAAGAGATGTATCAGCAACGAATCATGTCTAGCGTACTACCATCCACAGAAGGAAACGACGCTGGAAGTCGACGCATCGCAGAAAGGGTTCTGTGCCTGTCTGCTGCAGAACAACAAACCCGTGGCGTTCGCATCGAAGACACTCACCCCAGCCCAGTCAGCCTATTCGAACATCGAACGTGAGACACTAGCGATCGTAAATGGCATCCAGAAATTCCACACCTACCTGTTCGGAAAGCAGTTTGTTGTCATAACAGACCACACGCCTTTGATAACGATACACAACAAGCCGCTGAAGAGTGCACCTCCACGTCTCCAGCGACTCCTGATCAAGCTACAGGGGTACGACTTCCAACTTGTGTATCGACCAGGCAACAAGATGATCATTGCCGACGTTCTGTCGAGGCTCCCCAACCCGAAGAACAACGCTGAGATCCCACTGGACGTGGCTGTGGATGCTGTCGTGCAAGATGAAGAAGAGGAAAACGTCATCGACAGCATCGATCTAATCAACTTTAGCATCGACAAACGTGCTCAGCTTCGAGAGTTGTCCACCTCAGACCGCACACTGCGAGCCCTCCAGCAAGTGGTCTACAGCGGGTGGCCCGACACGATCAGAGATCTGCCACAGGACCTTCGCCAATACTGGTCCTATCGCGACGAAATTGGCATCTCTGATGGCGTCATCTTCAAAGGGAGACAGGTCATCATTCCTGAGGCGATGAGGAAAGACATCCTAGGCCAGCTCCACGAAGCACATCTCGGAATCGAGAAGACCAGACGACTGATGCGTGAATCAGTTTACTGGCCAAACATTCACAAAGACATTGAGACAATGGTGAAAACCTGCGCAGCCTGCCAGGAGAATCAGTCAGAACACCGACAACAACCTCTCCTCGCCCGCGACGTACCATCAACACCGTGGACTAAAGTGGCAAGCGACATGTTCCAGGTCAAAGGAAACAACTACCTGCTGATTAGCGACTTTCACTCAAAGTTCTACCTCGTCCAGAAGATGCAGTCAACAACCAGTTCTGCCATCGCGAACATGTCAGCAGAATGGTTCAGCATGTTCTCACCACCACTGGAAATAGTGACTGACAATGGCCCACAGTATGTAGGGCAACCATTCCACGACATGTGTAAGAAGTGGAACGTCAAACACACTACAACATCACCCAGATATCCTCAATCCAACGGACTCATTGAGAGACAGGTCAGGGCGGTGAAAGCGATCATACAGAAATGTGCGAAGACGGGCAGCGACGTGCTAATTGCCTTACAACACCATCGATGCACGCCGCTGGATAGTCATCTATCTAGCCCGAGTGAAATCTTGTTCAACAGACCTGTGCGCACTACCCTACCGAGTCACCACCCGACGCTGATGCAGAGCCAGCAATCGAACAACGAGCAACTCGAGCGACGCAGAGATCGAATGATACGGGACCACGACCGACACGCGGGTCCAGAGCTCGCTCCGCTGCATGCTGGGCAACGCGTGCGAATCCTGAACAAGGAAACACACCAATGGTGCCCTGGAGAGATCATCGCGCAGAGCACAGAACCGCGTTCATACATCGTACAGACGCCAAATGGCACGCGTCTGCGCAGAACAAGGTCCCATCTGAGAGAGCTGGTGTTGACGCCAACTCCAAGATCCGTGACATTCCGTGACCCGCTGGACGACGACGACACCTCCGACCAACCGGTCGCGGCGCCCGTCACAACGACCGGTGATACACCGCCCTCCGAACCAGCGATCCGACGATCAGGGCGCGTGATCAGGAAGCCGGCCAGATTCAACAATGAGTAATTTTGACTAGTTATTAATTGACTATACAATTACAATATTCATAATTATTGTTCTAGTTCTATGTATATCGTTCACTTTTATTTCTGCAGAGGGAGATGTTGTGATATAGCACATACCATAATTGCTATAGCTAACTACATTATTGCATGTATCACTACGCCCAATAAACACCAGTTGGTGAGTTAGCCGATCAGGCTGGATCGAGTGTTTGTGCATCGCTGAACGTCATTATACCTATCATAGAGAAGCACTTCAATCATCTGTGTACCCAGAACCAGGATTGCTCGAATGTATGTTAAGTCTATTTTGAAAGCAATGTTGGCTGATTTAGCTTGGTGTTGCCAGACAGCGCGTCTCACCACACGAATCACGTTACTTGTCATGCTGATTGACCGTTTAAAACAGCCGATAAATCTCCATTAAAATCTCCGTCATTTGATGTTCAACAAAGAAACAGACAATTGGCAAAGATACTTGTTCAATCTTATGTACATTGTTTCCACAATAAAACATTTTCTATCTAATAAAAAATATTAAAAATAATTCGATGACATAACCATATGGCTATACGGAGTTAAATTGTTCAATTGTCGATGATTACACGCACGATTAATCAATACGGCAAATAAAAATCCATCGTACCAATTGCATTTCAAAGACAGTTCCATCACAGTCTGGTCAGGGAGAATAGGTAGAATGTATACCTGTAGGCGATTCTGGTATGAGTTAGAATTACGTTAGAGACGTGATGTTTCCTGCTCTCACCGCCACAATAGTATTATGTTTTAGAAGTGTACGTGAAATTAAGTCAGGTGCCTGATGAAACGTCGTTGCTTCAGGTACGCATATCAACATTACTAACGGGAATTAGTTAACCAAGAGTACTGTCGGTTTCTTAAAGGTGACGCGAACAGGTTGGAAAAAACATTATAGTAAATAGAATATATCTAAAATAAGTCAATCATGTTGTCCAAAAATAAAAAAAGGTTTTCATAAATTACACAAATAAGAATGCTTTATCACAGGCTGTTTTCATGAGCGTGACGTAATGTGTACCAAATAAGCTGGCGGCTGGTCCAAGTTGGTCATGTTAATCAGCGGTCGTCGCATTGTTGCCTTCGATTAATGGCAACCAGTCATAGTATATTGGATGACAGCTATGAAAATGTTTCGGCGAAGTGTTGTTTGTTTTCCAACGTATACAAAAAAATGAGTGGATTATAAACAGATAAATCGACTGAATGTGATGGCCATCGCATCGCCATCGATATCGCAACTTGGAAATTGGACTCACATCTGCCACGCCTGTGATCATGTTGACTGTGGTTGTTTCGTGACGGATACAGCAGTTTGTGAAACAGAATAATAGAAGTACCATCGACATGTCCCCTCATCCTGGCTATTGTCAAAAGAACCACCACAAAGAGCCGACTACATGAGGAATTATTACATCCCACGGTGGAGTCATGATTCGAATGTGTTAGATTGGTACTACTACAACGGAACCACGTGATTATGTCGTGATGTGGGCTTTGCGTAATTACGCAAGTGACGACGTCGGGAACTATTATTCTCTTCATCAAAGTCTTATTATTATAGGTTTAAGTTACGTTAAAGTAAATATATTCATTTATAGTACAGACTTACCTTTTGATTGGGATGCTGATGTCAGTTGTGGTAATTATGTATTAGTAAAAATGCAAATTAATTGTGATCTCAGTCTCGTTTTCGATGTGAACGTATATGGTAAGTGCTGCCGTTTGTCGGCAATAGTTGCAAGGTTGGTTATTCAGTTGAACCTGCAACGATTTAATTTTACTCTATGGAATCATCTCAGAACGTCGATGTCCGATATCAGATGAAAGTTTGTAAACATTGTAAACAGTTATTTGTGAGTGATCATACTTGTGACAGCGAAACTAACTTAGATTAGTATTATTTTAAAATATGTTCAGTTGTTTCTACCTTAGATTTAGAGAGGGGTTTTTAAATGTACACAGTTCAACACGTATAATAGATGGATCCAGAAACTAATGTCACAATCCACATTATACACGTCAAAAGTTGCCTTAGTTACCACGTTTACGATAGATAACTTTGTCCTATTCTCTTGGCACAAAGAAGACATCTGAGTCTTGAATGCCAAGTAAATATGTGACGAAATATCAGACGAATGCCCATGTTTATCAACCGTTGTGAAAGCATCGTCGGTGTCGCTATCTCCATCACTATCGGGAGCACTAGCGTTGAATCCAGGAAGAGAAAATGCGCGCTTCATTTTCGAGGCATTATCTGTAACGATTGCACAGATCTTCGATACGATGCCGAAGGATTCCATAACCTCGGAGTACTGCTGCATGATGTGTTCTCCGGTGTGACGCCCGGTGAATCTGTCATAGCCAACACGAAAGAATCCATGTTTCAATCAGTGATGCAGTGTCCGGATATACCGATGAAGCTGCGCATTTGGCGACTTGACCACAGATCAATTGTGACGCACACACTCTCAGCAGCATCCAGGCGGTTTTTGACGTTACTGTAGACACTGTTGTAGGCATCATAGAGAAGAATAGTAGACAAATGCTTCCTGCTGGGCATCTGGAAGCGTGGCTCGAGGTTTGAGATCAGATTCTTGAAGTGCACACTTTCTACTAGAGAAAAGGGCATGATAACGCCAGTAATAAAATATACCAGGTAGTGTGTTGTTTGACGTTGGCGTGGATCAGTCGTTGCAAATTTCTTCGGTGTGGAGAAGAAACTGGTCATGTCTGGCTGTGAATCTGATGTATTGGGTTTTGTCAATGTAACGTCAGCATGCTTTCTCTGAAATTAGAAATTAATATTGAAATTAAAGTGTGAAATTTATCAATGCACAACAAATATGTAGCTAGTAAAAATTCATATTTCTATCTGAATTAAATATATTATGACTATAAAACAAGATATCTAAGCAGTTGTTTTAAGATTGCCCCCCCCCAGCTGTGAATCATGACCCTCTGTGTGTTTCACTCTGGAGGTTGTTAGAGTTTACATAGCAGGAGACACTGGGACAGTGTGACAGATGCATGACTTCAATAGTTCTTTGAAGTTGGTTGAACTTGGTTCCAACTACCCTTTTCACACATGCCTATGGATTTAGTGGCTGCCTGCAATCTACTAGGGATAAACAACATAGGCGTGAAAAACATCCTCAATCCAATTAAGTGGCAGTAAGACGGCTTTTGTCTTTCAATCCTATATAGTACTGAAATATTAAATTCAAAATATGCAGTATGTTCCATTCAGTATGTAGTAGTAACAGTGATAGGAAGGAAACTAAGTAAGAGTAATATATTACATTGCGAAGTGATTGACCCCAGGCCTGACTTTAACCACACTACAAATGTCACTGAAATAACTGCAACTAAACTCACTATGTTTTTTCTTCTGCCAAGTGCTAAGTTTCTGCCAACAAACATTAAGTCCAAATTCAGATCAGTCAGACCTCATCTCATTGCCTTTCTCAGTGGACACATTTATTTACACATAATGCCAATTAAGGACACCTGCCTGCTAATACCCTTTGTGTTGGATGGGAAGCCTCTGCCACTTGAATAGAATCCTTATTTACTCAAGCCTACCTTTCAGCCCACATTTCCCGAATTAAATAGGTCAGCTGTACAGATATTTAGTTACATGTGGTTAGTAGGATTTGCCCTTTGTAAAATTCAAAATTTCATTTATATATTTTATAACATTATGTATATATATAATTATTATATTATGTAAAATATATATACATAATATATATACAATATAAGTATATTATACATATATATATAATATATATACAATGTATGTATATTATACATACATATATATATAGAATTTGTCGAATTTATTGTTCCATCCTTTACATATGTTGTTTGTACGAGGATTATATATTGTTTGATATTGATATTTAAAGTGTCTTTTTCTTCCCTGTGACTTTTTTCTGTGAATTTTTTTCCTGTGACATTATTGTGTAATACCAGCCCTATAATACCGTTAAACTACAACGCCTACAAGTACTTCAGAACATTTCTCGGCGATGATCGACCATATTCTTAATATATAGCATACTGTTGTAGTACAAACATACATATATAATAGTGCATATTTGCAATAATTTTTATATAACCTTACCTTCATGTGTTTCAACAAGTTTGTTATTACCCCAGAGCTGGAGAAAATCTTCATGTCGCAGTGTTTACACTGGGCTTTGTAGTTGGCTTGTACGTTGGTTGGAAAAACAAAGTGATCAAATGCTGCTGATTTGTTCGCCATGTCTGTAGTAAGACTCTGTACTCTGCAGTCTTGTAGATATGACTGACAATATGCTTGCTTGTCTGCGGTGCCAGGTTCTGAACAGATTGCAATTTGCAACTGACTATTATTGAGTCATTATCTTAAGCCAAGGCAATTATGTCTACCACAAAAGTCCACAATACAAGTGAACTGGTGGTTTCTGAACATCTGAAGCCACTACAACTGATCAAGGCATCAGATAGTGTTAGTTTATCCCATGTAATTGACTCATGGCTTCAACTATCAGGCTCTCAGCTGACATGCATGTAAGTGCCTGTGCTTATCATCCCCTTTATACTTATAAACCAATCAACCACCATCGCAAGTATCATCAATTATGTTTCGTGTTATATGAAGCTTTGTACAAAATAAGAATAAATATACAGTAATTTTTACTGTAGCCATTTCTTTTCAATCCTTCTGATAGACCCAATTACTTAACAAAAACGTAAAAAAGTACTTTTAAAAAGTACTTCCCAAGTCCAAGTACTTTGATGGTCAAGTCCAAGTCCAAGTACTGCACTCAGCAAAATGGCAAGTACAAGTACAGTACTTGCTGTACTTAAGTACACAAGTACTCGAGTACTTGAACCCATCCCTGGTCCTGATGATGTATCATTCCAACTCCCAACTATGGGCAAATAGTATTGGACAGATCTCGCTCACTAGCCAAAGTAGGCAGGTGATCTAGTAAAAGGAAAACTCAAAAACATAAAACCGCACTAGCAGGTCAGCCTGCGCTGCTGAGTGGCTGTGATGTCCCAAATCATATGATGGTACAAGTAACAATGAAAGAGAGGGCTACCGCGTCCGGGGCAACCGACGCGCCGTCTACCTTGGCAGCGGCGAGAAGACAACAAAGTCCAAGGGGATCGTCCGGCCAGCAGCGATCCAAATGTGAATTCTGGGTAGGCAGTTTGAATATTGGCTCATTGAGCGGTAAAGCGGTTGAGGTGGTGAAGATGATGGGGAGAAGGCGTTTGGAGGTGCTGTGCATGCAGGAAACGAAATGGAAGGGGGGTAGAACGAGAAAGCTGATGGGTGGATTCAAACCACTGTACACATGAGGCGATTGAAGAAGTAATGCAGCTGGCATCATTGTATCAGGAGAGATCAGTAAGACGGTGGTTCGAGTGGAAAGATGGAAGGGGCGCATAGTGATGGCATGGCTGATGATTAGGAAACAGCTGGTATGTGTTACGGGCCACAGAGGGGAAGGATGGAGGCAGAGAAAGAAGAGTTCAGGGATGCTTTGGAGAGGATGACGGGATTGGTGGAGCTGGAGGTGATGTTTTGTATTGCAGGAGACTTCAATGTACATTTTGGAGTAGCGGAACCAGGTGAAGAGGAGAATGTTGGCAGACACGGGTGGGGAGTGAGGAATAGAGAGGGTCGAGCTCTGGTTGAACTGATGGCTAGAAATGGCTAACTCTTTCTTCCAGAAGCGAGAGAGCCATAAGATTACATACAGAAGCGAATAACACAAGATGGAACTGGATCTGCTGATAGTCCGGAGGCAGCAACTAGGGGAGATTAAAGACTGCAAAGCTGTAGCTGGAGAGCAGGCCACGACACAGCACAAACTAGTGGTGTTCGTTGTGCGTATGCAAAAGAAGAAACAAACTAAGACCATGGAGCGCAGGACTATTAAGTGGTGGAGGTGCAAAGACGATGTCGCTGGTGAATACAATGAGCGGGTGACAGCTAAATATGAGGAGCTCGGTGAAGAAGTTGGCAGTTTGGAGGAAGAATGAAAAAAAGTACAACGAAGCACTTTTTGGAATTGCAGAGGAGCTTTGTGGAAGAACATCGCGAAAGGGCGGAATGTCTAGAAGTAGTAACCGATGATCGTGGACAAACGAAGTTGCAGAAGCAGTGCGAGAAAAGAAGGAAGCATGGAGAGAAATAGGGAAGACCAAGGAAAGGGGAAATCAACCGGATGCAAGGCTGAAACACATATACGGACAGAAAAAGAAAGCAACAACGAAAGCTGTTGATATGGCGAGGAGTGACATGGAAGCAGATGTATACAGCAAGCTAGATGAGGACGGTGGAAAGAAGATGATATACAGAATGGCCCGAGAAAGGGGTGAGAATAGTAAGGACGTGAAAGGTGGGACGATAATCAAAGATAGAAATGGGTAGTTAGTGACAGAACAAGAAGCAGTGTTGAAGGTCTGGGACAACTACTTCAAGGAGCTTTTGAACCAGGAAGGACATAACAATAACGTGGAATTGCCATCATATGTTGAAGGGGAAGTGGTGTTAGCCGATATTGCTGATACAGAGATGCAAACTGGGATAAAAGAGATGAAGAAGGGGAAAGCACCTGGTATCGATAAGATGCGTGTTGATATGGTATTGGTAGCAGGGGAGAGTGGAATCAGCTGGACAAAGAGGCTGCTGAATACATGTATGAGGCAAGGTAAAGTACCAGAAGAGTGGTTGACAGGGCTAATTGTCCCAATATGGAAGAGGAAGGGAGATGTGCAAGACCCATGGAAATACAGAGGCATCACACTTCTAAGTCACAACATGAAGCTGCTAGAGAGGATCCTAGATCAGCACGAAGGATGTTCTTAGAAAAAGTATGTATGCCGACGATATATTAACAGAAACCAAACAAGAGCTACTAGATATGTTGGAGGAATGGAACATGTTGTTCAAGAAACATGATCTGAGAATGAGCCTGGAGAAGACAGAAGTGATGTGGGTTGGACAGCAGACAGAGAAATTGGACAACAGGTTGGATGGAAAGGAAATTAAGCAAGTGGACGGCTTTGCGTACCTTGGAGGAATGATTACGGCGTTCAAATGTGGAGGTGCGACGCCGACTACAAGCAGGAGCAAATGCTTGGAGAAAGGTAGAGGGAGTCATAATGGACAGAAAAATCTAAAAAAAACTGAAAGGGAAAGTCCTAAGCATGTTTGTTACACTGGCATGCCTATATGGTCTGGTGACAGTCGCGCTGACAGAATAACAACCACAGAAGCTGCAAGTTTCTGAAAACAACGTAATTAAAAGAATGACAACAAAGAGGGTAGAGAGAAGAAGGACGAACGACATCAGAAACGAGGTTGAAATGCAATGCAGTGTAACAAGAAAATTATTGAGTAGCCAGATGAGATGGGCAGGCCACTTGGAAAGTATGGATGCCGGAAAAATAGCGAAAAGAGCAGAGGCGGAACAACATAAAGGACACAGGAAAAAAGGAAGGTCACAGCTGAGATGGGAGGACAGCATGAGGAGGGGCATGAGAAGATCAGGGGGGATGAAAGATGGAGAGAGGGGGCGATTGACAGAAAACTATGGAAGGAAAAGACACAGAGAGTGGTTCAGCTTTACTGTACATGACCCTCAACCCTGTACAGCAGGGGAAAAGAGGAGAGCAACAATATTGCTCGACACATGTATACAAACCTGTCTCTCTGTTTTAATTTCTTCCCTCCAGGTGTATTTCCAGCTCTTTGTTTTGCTGCCCCACCCAAAGTACCTCCGTCCTCTTCAGACTAACTTTCAGTCCATGTCTGCTAAACATATCCTTCCAATCTGTCAGTTGTTCTTGGAGATCTGCTTCCCCGTCCGCTACCACTGCCAGATCGTCTGCATACTGTAGCTTCCGGAGGATATCTCTCGTACCAGTCAGTCTACTTATTAGTTCCACCACTGCGATAAACGTAACTGAGAGTAGCCGTCATGAACGCCAGGTTACTATAGTATAATTTAATAGATAGATCTTGTTGAACAAAATATATATTTGATGCCTTATTTTATGTCATTGATTAAATAAGTGGTTCTAATTAATAGGCCTAATATTTATAAGTTGCAGAATGATTTCTAAAATTGCTGGTGAAAACTACACATTATGATTGCGTACAGCAGAAACAGAGTGGGCCTGTATGCTATATTATAACTAACAAGGCAATTACTTTTCAACCGCACTCCCCACTTCATATGGCATTCCCCAGGGTTCGTTCCCTTCTTGGGCTTTTGCTTTTCACTCTCTACACTACGCCACTCAGCTCTGTAATCCAAAGTCATAACTTGGATCATCACCTTTATGCAGATGACACACAGATCTACATTTCCTTGACCACGCCCAATAGAAGTCACACCCTAAACCGACTCAACGATTATCTCCAAGATGTTTTCTTATGGATGACCGACAGACAAAACTGAATTTCTCATCATTGGTACTCCAATGCAGCGAGGTAAACTTAATGATTTTTTCCAACATGTATTCTGAGTCAAAATATCACACCAGCAGCATCAGTACGGAATCTAGGAGTGACCTTTGATTGCGACTTTAATTTCAGACAACACATATTCCAAACGTGCAGTTGCTGTTTTTTATCATATCCGTGATCTTCGCCGCATTCGCCGACATATGTCGCTTTCTGTCGTTAAGACTATCGCAAAGGCTCTTGTTAGCAGCATATCAGATTATTGCAATTCTCTCCTTCATAATATTGCTATCAAGGATATTGCAAAACTACAACGTGTCCAAAATTGTTTAGCAATCTCCTCGATTCTCCCGCTCAGTGCCACTTCTAAAACACGGCATTGGCTCCCCGTGCGATATCGCATTATGTTTAAGATCTGTACAATCACCTACCAAGCCCTTTCATCCAAACAACCTAGTTATTTACACTCAATGCTCACACCAGCTAGACAAGCCAAACAACTTCGGTCGTCTAGTTCGAAGTTGCTAGTTGCTATCTGTTCTTAGAGTTAAGACAAAGACTGGAAATCGAGCTTATTTAGTTGCCGCGCCAACTATATGGAATTCGCTTCCCGTTAATGTTAAATCAGCAGAAATTATTGTTACATTTCGTCGTCACCTAAAAACCTATATTTTCAATATCGCCTAACCTCCCTAGCTTCCTAGCACATCCATCCATTTATTGACGAGTTTCGCCTAGCACACGAGTACGAGAATGCTTAATCCTTTTGGTGCGCCACTGAGCTCGGATTGTCTGAGGATATTGGCGCGTTAATAGTGATTTATTATTATTATTAAATTCTAGTAATTATATAATGCATGTGCACTGTGATCATATAATGTAATTGGTGTATGTTTAATACACACTGTACACACGTTTTCAAATGTTTTATTAAATAAATTGGATTGCCATAATGCACCATTACTGAGACTCTTTCACTTTACGAACTGAGCAAAGTGCAGCCCAATTACCATATGATATTTACATATTTAATTACAGCTAAGTATGCTTGAGTACATTTCTGAATGTCTGCATGGGCATACGGATGTAACAAAAAGCCCAGTGGAGACGAGCTCAGCAGTAAACATGCCAAATGGGTACGTGAGTGAATTAATATATCATAATTCTTGCAGGATTATATTCAGTATACATTATGTTATACATCTACAAGAACACATTTATTATTTTTTGCTAAAACATGTTAAACTAATCTCAAATCTCAATTATTTTAGCAACAAATATGTGTTTTGGCAGTTTGTATATTATTTGTGCTGAATACAACTTACAACACATTAATTGGCTAGCATTTATAAATATTTCCACAGATATCCTTCTTCCAAATAAACAACATTCTACTAATTGTACACCCATCCCATCGCAAATATTCATAATAAAGCTTGAAGACCGCGATTACATTAGTATATTGAGAATAGTCTTCCTAATATGCTAGCTCGATTAAAGTCAAATTAATAAGTTATTAGTTTTGTGCATGTTCTAGAATGTTATTATATAAATATAAATGTAATTGCTGTTCCACATTGCACCTATTTGCTTTGTGTTCACAGTGTGTTAAGATAACAGTATGACATTTACATGATATATACAATTAACGGATTGAGTCTAAATTGTACGCTAAATAATATAATCTGGATATACTAATTTGTGTACGTTTAGCCCTGCCTACCTGTTCGTAAAATTAGTCTGTGTACGTATAGCCTCTTGCTAACTTATAAAAAGCCCTGGCGTCTCCCCGCAAAAAAACAAAGTGAAACGCGCGTGACACATGTGTCAAAAACTCCTTGCCCTACTGACCAATCACGAGCGCGCTGGGCGTGGTTTAAAAGAGCCTGTTAGCTTTTCATAAGTGAATTGCAAAGACGCCCACGGGCCACAGCCCACTGGCACTGTCCCCAACTCGTTCTGTTTACTTTGTTTTGTTCCATAGTCTTTCCCAAATATAAATACACCTTTATGCGTGGGTACTGCACCTGCACCGTCTGGAAATGTTATGCAGATTCGGCGGGGCGATCGGCAGTCCATGACGACAATACTGCAGAAACTACACTGGTTGCCTGTTAGGAGGCGTATTGAGTTTAAGATACTCGTCCTTGTGCACATGGCAGTATACAATGGTACGCCCGAGTACCTTGCGGCACTATTACACCAATATACACCACGCCGTTCCCTACGCTCTGCAAGCGGGTTACTCTTGCAAGTTCCTAGAGTGAACTTAGAACGTTTCGGCCGCCGTGCAATCTGTTGTAGTACAAACATACATATATAATAGTGCATATTTGCAATAATTTTTATATAACCTTCCCTTCATGTGTTTCAACAAGTTTGTATTACCCCAGAGCTGGAGAAAATCTTCATGTCGCAGTGTTTACACTGGGCTTTGTAGTTGCCTTGTACGTTGGCTGGAAAAACAAAGAGATCAAATGCTGCTGATTTGTTCGCCATGTCTGTAGTAAGACTCTGTACTCTGCAGTCTTGTAGATATGACTGACAATATGCTTGCTTTTCTGCGGTGCCAGGTTCTGAACAGATTGCAATTTGCAACTGACTACTATTCAGTCATTATATTAAGCCAAGGCAATTGTGTCTACCACAAAAGTCCACAATACAAGTGAACTGGTGGTTTCTGAACATCTGAAGCCACTACAACTGATCAAGGCATCAGATAGTATTAGTTTATCCCATGTAATTGACTCATGGCTTCAACTATCAGGCTCTCAGCTGACATGCATGTAAGTGCCTGTGCTTATCATCCCCTTTATACTTATAAACCTATCAACCACCATCACAAGTACCATCAATTATGTTTCGTGTTATATGAAGCTTTGTACAAAATAAGAATAAATATACAGTAATTTTTCCTGTAGCCATTTCTTTTCAATCCTTCTGATAGACCCAATTACTTAACAAAAACGTAAAAAAGTACTTGTAAAAAGTACTTCCCAAGTGCAAGTACTTTGATGGTCAAGTCCAAGTCCAAGTACTGCACACAGCAAAATGGCAAGTACAGGCACTGGCATGCCTGTATAGTCTGGTGACAGTCGCGCTGACAGAATAACAACCACAGAAGCTGCAAGTTTCTGAAAACAAATTAATTAAAAGAATGACAACAAAGAGGGTAGAGAGAAGAAGGACGAACGACATCAGAAACGAGGTTGAAATGCAATGCAGTGTAACAAGAGAATTTTTGAGTAGCCAGATGAGATGGACAGGCCACTTGGAAAGTATGGATGCCGGAAAAATAGTGAAAAGAGCAGAGGCGGAACAACATAAAGGACACAGGAAAAAAGGAAGGTCACAGCTGAGATGGGAGGACAGCATGAGGAGGGGCATAAGAAGATCAGGGGGGATGAAAGATGGAGAGAGGGGGCGATTGACAGAAAACTATGGAAGGAAAAGACACAGAGAGTGGTTCAGCTTTATTGTACCTGACCCTCAACCCTGTACAGCAGGGAAAAAGAGGAAAGCAATAATATTGCTCCACCCATGTATACAAACCTGTCTCTCTGTTTTAGTTTCTTCCCTCCAGGTGTATTTCCAGCTCTTTGTTTTGCTGCCCCACCCAAAGTACCTCCGTCCTCTTCAGACTAACTTTCAGTCCATGTCTGCTAAACATATCCTTCCAATCTGTCAGTTGTTCTTGGAGATCTGCTTCCCCGTCCGCTACCACTGCCAGATCGTCTGCATACTGTAGCTTCCGGAGGATATCTCTCGTACCAGTCAGTCTACTTATTAGTTCCACCGCTGCGATAAACAACAATGGGCTCAGGGCGCTTCCTTGTCTCAGGCCAACATTTATTTCAAACTCTCCTCACATTCCCGGTCCACACACCACCCTGCTCTTAGTTTCGTAATATGTCTCTTCTACCATCCTGACCTCTGCCTCTCAATGTCGCCATCTCCATCACCATCTCTCTTTGTACGGTATCGTATGCTTTCTGCAGGTCTATGAATCCTACTGCCGCATCTTCCTATAATTATTGTAGTAAATTACGCTGTGTTTTTTTTAATTAACAATCAGGAATTTACGTATTTTATGTATAACGCTAGGTAGCTCCGTAACTGAGAGTAGCCGTCATGAATGCCAGGTTACTATAGTATAATTTAATAGATAGATCTTGTTGAACAAAATATATATTTGATGCCTTATTTGCATGTCATTGATGAAATAAGTGGTTCTAATTAATAGGCCTAATATTTATAAGTTGCAGAATGATTTCTAAAATTGCTGGTGAAAACTACACATTATGATTGCGTACAGCAGAAACAGAGTGGGCCTGTATGCTATATTATAACTAACGGGGCAATTACTTTTCAACCGCACTCCTCACTTCATGTGGCATTCCCCAGGGTTCGTTCCCTTCTTGGGCTTTTGCTTTTCACTCTCTACACTACGCCACTCAGCTCTGTAATCCAAAGTCATAACTTGGATCATCACCTTTATGCAGATGACACACAGATCTACATTTCCTTGACGACGCCCGATAGAAGTCACACCCTAAACCGACTCAACGATTATCTCCAAGATGTTTTCTTATGGATGACCGACAGACAAAACTGAATTTCTCATCATTGGTACTTCAATGCAGCGAGGTAAACTTAATGATTTTTTCCAACATGTATTCTGAGTCAAAATATCACACCAGCAGCATCAGTACGGAATCTAGGTGTGACCTTTGATTGCGACTTTAATTTCAGACAACACATATCCCAAACGTGCCGTTGCTGTTTTTATCATATCCGTGATCTTCGCCGCATTCGCCGACATATGTAGCTTTCTGTCGTTAAGACTATCGCAAAGGCTCTTGTTAGCAGCATATCAGATTATTGCAATTCTCTCCTTCCTAATATTGCTATCAAGGATATTGCAAAACTACAACGTGTTCAAAATTGTTTAGCAATCTCCTCGATTCTCCCGTTCAGTGCCACTTCTAAAACACGGCATTGGCTCCCCGTGCGATATCGCATTATGTTTAAGATCTGTACAATCACCTACCAAGCCCTTTCATCCAAACAACCTAGTTATTTACACTCAATACTCACACCAGCTAGACAAGCCAAAAAACTTCGGTCGTCTAGTTCGAAGTTGCTAGTTGCTATCTGTTCCTAGAGTTAAGACAAAGACTGGAACTCGAGCTTTTTTAGTTGCCGCGCCAACTATATGGAATTCGTTTCCCGTTAATGTTAAATCAGAAGAAATTATTGTTACATTTCGTCGTCACCTGAAAACCTATATTTTCAATATCGCCTAACCTCCCTAGCTTCCTAGCACATCCATCCATTTGTTGACGAGTTTCGCCTAGCACACGAGTACGAGAATGCTTAATCCTTTTGGTGCGCCACTGAGCTCGGATTGTCTGAGGATATTGGCGCGTTAGAAGTGATTTATTATTATTATTAAATTCTAGTAATTATATAATGCATGTGCACTGTGATCATGTAATGTAATTGGTGTATGTTTAATACACACTGTACACACGTTTTCAAATGTTTTATTAAATAAATTGGATTGCCATAATGCACCATTACTGAGACTCTTTCACTTTACGAACTGAGCAAAGTGCAGCCCAATTACCATATGATATTTACATATTTAATTACAGCTAAGTATGCTTGAGTACATTTCTGAATGTCTGCATGGGCATACGGATGTAACAAAAAGCCCAGTGGAGTCGAGCTCAGCAGTAAACATGCCAAATGGGTACGTGAATGAATTAATATATCATAATTCTTGCAGGATTATATTCAGTATACATTATGTTATACATCTACAAGAACACATTTATTATTTTTTGCTAAAACATGTTAAACTAATCTCAAATCTCAATTATTTTAGCAACAAATATATATTTTGGCAGTTTGTATATTATTTGTGCTGAATACAACTTACAACACATTAATTGGCTAGCATTTATAAATATTTCCACAGGTATCCTTCTTCCAAATGAACAACATTCTACTAATTGTACACCCATCCCATCGCAAATATTCATAATAAAGCTTGAAGACCGCGATTACATTACTATATTGAGAATAGTCTTCCCTAATATGCTAGCTCGATTAAAGTCAAATTAATAAGTTATTAGTTTTGTGCATGTTCTAGAATGTTATTATATAAATATAAATGTAATTGCTGTTCCACATTGCACCTATTTGCTTTGTGTTCACAGTGTGTTAAGATAACAGTATGACATTTACATGATATTTACAATTAACGGATTGAGTCTAAATTGTATGCTAAATAATATAATCTGGATATACTAATTTGTGTACGTTTAGCCCTGCCTACCTGTTCGTAAAATTAGTCTGTGTACGTATAGCCTCTTGCTAACTTATAAAAAGCCCTGGCGTCTCCCCGCAAAAAAACAAAGTGAAACGCGCGTGACACATGTGTCAAAAACTCCTTGCCCTGCCGACCAATCACGAGCGCGCAAAGTGCAGCCCAATTACCATATGATATTTACATATTTAATTACAGCTAAGTATGCTTGAGTACATTTCTGAATGTCTGCATGGGCATACGGATGTAACAAAAAGCCCAGTGGAGTCGAGCTCAGCAGTAAACATGCCAAATGGGTACGTGAGTGAATTAATATATCATAATTCTTGCAGGATTATATTCAGTGTACCTTATGTTATACATCTACAAGAACACATTTATTATTTTTTGCTAAAACATGTTAAACTAATCTCCAATCTCAATTATTTTAGCAACAAATATGTGTTTTGGCAGTTTGTATATTATTTGTGCTGAATACAACTTACTACACATTAATTGGCTAGCATTTATAAATATTTCCACATATATCCTTCTTCCAAATGAACAACGTTCTACTAATTGTACACCCATCCCATCGCAAATATTCATAATAAAGCTTGAAGACCGCGATTACATTACTATATTGAGAATAGTCTTCCCTAATATGGTAGCTCGATTAAAGTCAAATTAATAAGTTATTAGTTTTGTGCATGTTCTAGAATTGTATTATAAAAATATAAATGTAATTGCTGTTCCACATTGCACCTATTTGCTTTGTGTTCACAGTGTGTTAAGATAACAGTATGACATTTACATGATATTTACAATTAACGGATTGAGTCTAAATTGTACGCTAAATAATATAATCTGGATATACTAATTTGTGTACGTTTAGCCCTGCCTACCTGTTCGTAAAATTAGTCTGTGTACGTATAGCCTCTTGCTAACATATAAAAAGCCCTGGCGTCTCCCCGCAAAAAAACAAAGTGAAACGCGCGTGACACATGTGTCAAAAACTCCTTGCCCTACCGACCAATCACGAGCGCGCTGGGCGTGGTTTAAAAGAGCCTGTTAGCTTTTCATAAGTGAATTGCAAAGACGCCCACGGGCCACAGCCCACTGGCACTGTCCCCAACTCGTTCTGTTTACTTTGTTTTGTTCCATAGTCTTTCCCAAATATAAATACACCTTTATGCGTGGGTACTGCACCTGCACCGTCTGGAAATGTTATGCAGATTCGGCGGGGCGATCGGCAGTCCATGACGACAATACTGCAGAAACTACACTGGTTGCCTGTTAGGAGGCGTATTGAGTTTAAGATACTCGTCCTTGTGCACATGGCAGTATACAATGGTACGCCCGAGTACCTTGCGGCACTATTACACCAATATACACCACGCCGTTCCCTACGCTCTGCAAGCGGGTTACTCTTGCAAGTTCCTAGAGTGAACTTAGAACGTTTCGGCCGCCGTGCATACTGTTGTAGTACAAACATACATATATAATAGTGCATATTTGCAATAATTTTTATATAACCTTACCTTCATGTGTTTCAAAAAGTTTGTTATTACCCCAGAGCTGGAGAAAATCTTCATGTCGCAGTGTTTACACTGGGCTTTGTAGTTGCCTTGTACGTTGGTTGGAAAAACAAAGTGATCAAATGCTGCTGATTTGTTCGCCATGTCTGTAGTAAGACTCTGTACTCTGCAGTCTTGTAGATATGACTGACAATATGCTTGCTTGTCTGCGGTGCCAGGTTCTGAACAGATTGCAATTTGCAACTGACTACTATTCAGTCATTATCTTAAGCCAAGGCAATTATGTCTACCACAAAAGTCCACAATACAAGTGAACTGGTGGTTTCTGAACATCTGAAGCCACTACAACTGATCAAGGCATCAGATAGTGTTAGTTTATCCCATGTAATTGACTCATGGCTTCAACTATCAGGCTCTCAGCTGACATGCATGTAAGTGCCTGTGCTTATCATCCCCTTTATACTTATAAACCAATCAACCACCATCACAAGTACCATCAATTATGTTTCGTGTTATATGAAGCTTTGTACAAAATAAGAATAAATATACAGTAATTTTTACTGTAGCCATTTCTTTTCAATCCTTCTGATAGACCCAATTACTTAACAAAAACGTAAAAAAGTACTTTTAAAAAGTACTTCCCAAGTCCAAGTACTTTGATGGTCAAATCCAAGTCCAAGTACTGCACTCAGCGAAATGGCAAGTACAGGCACTGGTATGCCTATATGGTCTGGTGACAGTCGCGCTGACAGAATAACAACCACAGAAGCTGCAAGTTTCTGAAAACAAATTAATTAAAAGAATGACAACAAAGAGGGTAGAGAGAAGAAGGACGAACGACATCAGAAACGAGGTTGAAATGCAATGCAGTGTAACAAGAAAATTATTGAGTAGCCAGATGAGATGGGCAGGCCACTTGGAAAGTATGGATGCCGGAAAAATAGCGAAAAGAGCAGAGGCGGAACAACATAAAGGACACAGGAAAAAAGGAAGGTCACAGCTGAGATGGGAGGACAGCATGAGGAGGGGCATGAGAAGATCAGGGGGGATGAAAGATGGAGAGGGGCGATTGACAGAAAACTATGGAAGGAAAAGACACAGAGAATGGCTCAGCTTTATTGTACCTGACCCTCAACCCTGTACAGCAGGGGAAAAGAGGAGAGCAACAATATTGCTCCACCCATGTATACAAACCTGTCTCTCTGTTTTAGTTTCTTCCCTCCAGGTGTATTTCCAGCTCTTTGTTTTGCTGCCCCACCCAAAGTACTTCCGTCCTCTTCAGACTAACTTTCAGTCCATGTCTGCTAAACATATCCTTCCAATCTGTCAGTTGTTCTTGGAGATCTGCTTCCCCGTCCGCTACCACTGCCAGATCGTCTGCATACTGTAGCTTCCGGAGGATATCTCTCGTACCAGTCAGTCTACTTATTAGTTCCACCGCTGCGATAAACAACAATGGGCTCAGGGCGCTTCCTAGTCTCAGGCCAACATTTATTTCAAACTCTCCTGACATTCCCGGTCCACACACCACCCTGCTCTTAGTTTCGTAATATGTCCCTTCTACCATCCTGACCTCTGCCTCTCAATGTCGTCATCTCCATCACCATCTCTCTGTGTACGGTATCGTATGCTTTCTCCAGGTCTATGAATCCTACTGCCGCATCTTCCTATGATTATTGTAGTAAATTACGCTGTGTTTTTTTTAATTAACAATCAGGAATTTACGTATTTTATGTATAACGCTAGGTAGCTCCGTAACTGAGAGTAGCCGTCATGAATGCCAGGTTACTATAGTATAATTTAATAGATAGATCTTGTTGAACAAAATATATATTTGATGCCTTATTTGCATGTCATTGATGAAATAAGTGGTTCTAATTAATAGGCCTAATATTTATAAGTTGCAGAATGATTTCTAAAATTGCTGGTGAAAACTACACATTATGATTGCGTACAGCAGAAACAGAGTGGGCCTGTATGCTATATTATAACTAACGGGGCAATTACTTTTCAACCGCACTCCCCACTTCATGTGGCATTCCCCAGGGTTCGTTCCCTTCTTGGGCTTTTGCTTTTCACTCTCTACACTACGCCACTCAGCTCTGTAATCCAAAGTCATAACTTGGATCATCACCTTTATGCAGATGACACACAGATCTACATTTCCTTGACCACGCCCGATAGAAGTCACACCCTAAACCGACTCAACGATTATCTCCAAGATGTTTTCTTATGGATGACCGACAGACAAAACTGAATTTCTCATCATTGGTACTTCAATGCAGCGAGGTAAACTTAATGATTTTTTCCAACATGTATTCTGAGTCAAAATATCACACCAGCAGCATCAGTACGGAATCTAGGTGTGACCTTTGATTGCGACTTTAATTTCAGACAACACATATCCCAAACGTGCCGTTGCTGTTTTTATCATATCCGTGATCTTCGCCGCATTCGCCGACATATGTAGCTTTCTGTCGTTAAGACTATCGCAAAGCCTCTTGTTAGCAGCATATCAGATTATTGCAATTCTTTCCTTCATAATATTGCTATCAAGGATATTGCAAAACTACAACGTGTCCAAAATTGTTTAGCAATCTCCTCGATTCTCCCGCTCATTGCCACTTCTAAAACACGGCATTGGCTCCCCGTGCGATATCGCATTATGTTTAAGATCTGTACAATCACCTACCAAGCCCTTTCATCCAAACAACCTAGTTATTTACACTCAATACTCACACCAGCTAGACAAGCCAAACAACTTCGGTCGTCTAGTTCGAAGTTGCTAGTTGCTATCTGTTCCTAGAGTTAAGACAAAGACTGGAACTCGAGCTTTTTTAGTTGCCGCGCCAACTATATGGAATTCGCTTCCCGTTAATGTTAAATCAGCAGAAATTATTGTTACATTTCGTCGTCATCTGAAAACCTATATTTTCAATATCGCCTAACCTCCCTAGCTTCCTAGCACATCCATCCATTTGTTGACGAGTTTCGCCTAGCACACGAGTACGAGAATGCTTAATCCTTTTGGTGCGCCACTGAGCTCGGATTGTCTGAGGATATTGGCGCGTTAGAAGTGATTTATTATTATTATTAAATTCTAGTAATTATATAATGCATGTGCACTGTGATCATGTAATGTAATTGGTGTATGTTTAATACACACTGTACACACGTTTTCAAATGTTTTATTAAATAAATTGGATTGCCATAATGCACCATTACTGAGACTCTTTCACTTTACGAACTGAGCAAAGTGCAGCCCAATTACCATATGATATTTACATATTTAATTACAGCTAAGTATGCTTGAGTACATTTCTGAATGTCTGCATGGGCATACGGATGTAACAAAAAGCCCAGTGGAGTCGAGCTCAGCAGTAAACATGCCAAATGGGTACGTGAGTGAATTAATATATCATAATTCTTGCAGGATTATATTCAGTATACATTATGTTATACATCTACAACAACACATTTATTATTTTTTGCTAAAACATGTTAAACTAATCTCAAATCTCAATTATTTTAGCAACAAATATGTGTTTTGGCAGTTTGTATATTATTTGTGCTGAATACAACTTACAACACATTAATTGGCTAGCATTTATAAATATTTCCTGAGATATCCTTCTTCCAAATAAACAACATTCTTCTAATTGTACACCCATCCCATCGCAAATATTCATAATAAAGCTTGAAGACCGCGATTACATTACTATATTGAGAATAGTCTTCCCTAATATGCTAGCTCGATTAAAGTCAAATTAATAAGTTATTAGTTTTGTGCATGTTCTTGAATTGTATTATAAAAATATAAATGTAATTGCTGTTCCACATTGCACCTATTTGCTTTGTGTTCACAGTGTGTTAAGATAACAGTATGACATTTACATGATATTTACAATTAACGGATTGAGTCTAAATTGTACGCTAAATAATATAATCTGGATATACTAATTTGAGTACGTTTAGCCCTGCCTACCTGTTCGTAAAATTAGTCTGTGTACGTATAGCCTCTTGCTAACATATAAAAAGCCCTGGCGTCTCCCCGCAAAAAAACAAAGTGAAACGCGCGTGACACATGTGTCAAAAACTCCTTGCCCTACCGACCAATCACGAGCGCGCTGGGCGTGGTTTAAAAGAGCCTGTTAGCTTTTCATAAGTTAATTGCAAAGACGCCCACGGGCCACAGCCCACTGGCACTGTCCCCAACTCGTTCTGTTTACTTTGTTTTGTTCCATAGTCTTTCCCAAATATAAATACACCTTTATGCGTGGGTACTGCACCTGCACCGTCTGGAAATGTTATGCAGATTCGGCGGGGCGATCCGCAGTCCATGACGACAATACTGCAGAAACTACACTGGTTGCCTGTTAGGAGGCGTATTGAGTTTAAGATACTCGTCCTTGTGCACATGGCAGTATATAATGGTACGCCCGAGTACCTTGCGGCACTATTACAACAATATACACCACGCCGTTCCCTACGCTCTGTAAGCGGGTTACTCTTGCAAGTTCCTAGAGTGAACTTAGAACGTTTCGGCCGCCGTGCATACTGTTGTAGTACAAACATACATATATAATAGTGCATATTTGCAATAATTTTTATATAACCTTACCTTCATGTGTTTCAACAAGTTTGTTATTACCCCAGAGCTGGAGAAAATCTTCATGTCGCAGTGTTTACACTGGGCTTTGTAGTTGCCTTGTACGTTGGTTGGAAAAACAAAGTGATCAAATGCTGCTGATTTGTTCGCCATGTCTGTAGTAAGACTCTGTACTCTGCAGTCTTGTAGATATGACTGACAATATGCTTGCTTGTCTGCGGTGCCAGGTTCTGAACAGATTGCAATTTGCAACTGACTACTATTCAGTCATTATCTTAAGCCAAGGCAATTATGTCTACCACAAAAGTCCACAATACAAGTGAACTGGTGGTTTCTGAACATCTGAAGCCACTACAACTGATCAAGGCATCAGATAGTGTTAGTTTATCCCATGTAATTGACTCATGGCTTCAACTATCAGGCTCTCAGCTGACATGCATGTAAGTGCCTGTGCTTATCATCCCCTTTATACTTATAAACCAATCAACCACCATCACAAGTACCATCAATTATGTTTCGTGTTATATGAAGCTTTGTACAAAATAAGAATAAATATAAAGTAATTTTTACTGTAGCCATTTCTTTTCAATCCTTCTGATAGACCCAATTACTTAACAAAAACGTAAAAAAGTACTTGTAAAAAGTACTTCCCAAGTCCAAGTACTTTGATGGTCAAGTCCAAGTCCAAGTACTGCACTCAGCGAAATGGCAAGTACAGGCACTGGCATGCCTATATGGTCTGGTGACAGTCGCGCTGACAGAATAACAACCACAGAAGCTGCAAGTTTCTGAAAACAACTTAATTAAAAGAATGACAACAAAGAGGGTAGAGAGAAGAAGGACGAACGACATCAGAAACGAGGTTGAAATGCAATGCAGTGTAACAAGAAAATTATTGAGTAGCCAGATGAGATGGGCAGGCCACTTGGAAAGTATGGATGCCGGAAAAATAGCGAAAAGAGCAGAGGCGGAACAACATAAAGGACACAGGAAAAAAGGAAGGTCACAGCTGAGATGGGAAGACAGCATGAGGAGGGGCATGAGAAGATCAGGGGGATGAAAGATGGAGAGGGGCGATTGACAGAAAACTATGGAAGGAAAAGACACAGAGAGTGGCTCAGCTTTATTGTACCTGACCCTCAACCCTGTACAGCAGGGGAAAAGAGGAGAGCAACAATATTGCTCCACCCATGTATACAAACCTGTCTCTCTGTTTTAGTTTCTTCCCTCCAGGTGTATTTCCAGCTCTTTGTTTTGCTGCCCCACCCAAAGTACCTCCGTCCTCTTCAGACTAACTTTCAGTCCATGTCTGCTAAACATATCCTTCCAATCTGTCAGTTGTTCTTGGAGATCTGCTTCCCCGTCCGCTACCACTGCCAGATCGTCTGCATACTGTAGCTTCCGGAGGATATCTCTCGTACCAGTCAGTCTACTTATTAGTTCCACCGCTGCGATAAACAACAATGGGCTCAGGGCGCTTCCTAGTCTCAGGCCAACATTTATTTCAAACTCTCCTGACATTCCCGGTCCACACACCACCCTGCTCTTAGTTTCGTAATATGTCCCTTCTACCATCCTGACCTCTGCCTCTCAATGTCGTCATCTCCATCACCATCTCTCTGTGTACGGTATCGTATGCTTTCTCCAGGTCTATGAATCCTACTGCCGCATCTTCCTATGATTATTGTAGTAAATTACGCTGTGTTTTTTTAAATTAACAATCAGGAATTTACGTATTTTATGTATAACGCTAGGTAGCTCCGTAACTGAGAGTAGCCGTCATGAATGCCAGGTTACTATAGTATAATTTAATAGATAGATCTTGTTGAACAAAATATATATTTGATGCCTTATTTGCATGTCATTGATGAAATAAGTGGTTCTAATTAATAGGCCTAATATTTATAAGTTGCAGAATGATTTCTAAAATTGCTGGTGAAAACTACACATTATGATTGCGTACAGCAGAAACAGAGTGGGCCTGTATGCTATATTATAACTAACGGGGCAATTACTTTTCAACCGCACTCCCCACTTCATGTGGCATTCCCCAGGGTTCGTTCCCTTCTTGGGCTTTTGCTTTTCACTCTCTTCACTACGCCACTCAGCTCTGTAATCCAAAGTCATAACTTGGATCATCACTTTTATGCAGATGACACACAGATCTACATTTCCTTGACCACGCCCGATAGAAGTCACACCCTAAACCGACTCAACGATTATCTCCAAGATGTTTTCTTATGGATGACCGACAGACAAAAATGAATTTCTCATCATTGGTACTTCAATGCAGCGAGGTAAACTTAATGATTTTTTCCAACATGTATTCTGAGTCAAAATATCACACCAGCAGCATCAATACGGAATCTAGTTGTGACCTTTGATTGCGACTTTAATTTCAGACAACACATATCCCAAACGTGCCGTTGCTGTTTTTATCATATCCGTGATCTTCGCCGCATTTGCCGACATATGTCGCTTTCTGTCGTTATGACTATCGCAAAGGCTCTTGTTAGCAGCATATCAGATTATTGCAATTCTCTCCTTCATAATATTGCTATCAAGGATATTGCAAAACTACAACGTGTCCAAAATTGTTTAGCAATCTCCTCGATTCTCCCGCTCAGTGCCACTTCTAAAACACGGCATTGGCTCCCCGTGCGATATCGCATTATGTTTACGATCTACCAAGCCCTTTCATCCAAACAACCTAGTTATTTACACTCAATAATCACACCAGCTAGACAAGCCAAACAACTTCGGTCGTCTAGTTCGAAGTTGCTAGTTGCTATCTGTTCCTAGAGTTAAGACAAAGACTGGAACTCGAGCTTTTTTAGTTGCCGCGCCAACTATATGGAATTCGCTTCCCGTTAATGTTAAATCAGCAGAAATTATTGTTACATTTCATCGTCACCTGAAAACCTATATTTTCAATATCGCCTAACCTCCCTAGCTTCCTAGCACATCCATCCATTTGTTGACGAGTTTCGCCTAGCACACGAGTACGAGAATGCTTATTCCTTTTGGTGCGCCACTGAGCTCGGATTGTCTGAGGATATTGGCGCGTTAGAAATGATTTATTATTATTATTAAATTCTAGTAATTATATAATGCAAGTGCACTGTGATCATGTAATGTAATTGGTGTATGTTTAATACACACTGTACACACGTTTTCAAATGTTTTATTAAATAAATTGGATTGCCATAATGCACCATTACTGAGACTCTTTCACTTTACGAACTGAGCAAAGTGCAGCCCAATTACCATATGATATTTACATATTTAATTACAGCTAAGTATGCTTGAGTACATTTCTGAATGTCTGCATGGGCATACGGATGTAACAAAAAGCCCAGTGGAGTCGAGCTCAGCAGTAAACATGCCAAATGGGTACGTGAGTGAATTAATATATCATAATTCTTGCAGGATTATATTCAGTATACATTATGTTATACATCTACACGAACACATTTATTATTTTTTGCTAAAACATGTTAAACTAATCTCAAATCTCAATTATTTTAGCAACAAATATGTGTTTTGGCAGTTTGTATATTATTTGTGCTGAATACAACTTACAACACAGTAATTGGCTAGCATTTATAAATATTTCCACAGATATCCTTCTTCCAAATGAACAACATTCTACTAATTGTACACCCATCCCATCGCAAATATTAATAATAAAGCTTGAAGACCGCGATTACATTACTATATTGAGAATAGTCTTCCCTAATATGCTAGCTCGATTAAAGTCAAATTAATAAGTTATTAGTTTTGTGCATGTTCTAGAATGTTATTATATAAATATAAATGTAATTGCTGTTCCACATTGCACCTATTTGCTTTGTGTTCACAGTGTGTTAAGATAACAGCATGACATTTACATGATATTTACAATTAACGGATTGAGTCTAAATTGTACGCTAAATAATATAATCTGGATATACTAATTTGTGTACGTTTAGCCCTGCCTACCTGTTCGTAAAATTAGTATGTGTACGTATAGCCTCTTGCTAACTTATAAAAAGCCCTGGCGTCTCACCGCAAAAAAACAAAGTGAAACGCGCGTGAAACATGTGTCAAAAACTCCTTGCCCTACCGACCAATCACGAGCGCGCTGGGCGTGGTTTAAAAGAGCCTGTTAGTTTTTCATGAGTGAATTGCAAAGACGCCCACGGGCCACAGCCCACTGGCACTGTCCCCAACTCGTTCTGTTTACTTTGTTTTGTTCCATAGTCTTTCCCAAATATAAATACACCTTTATGCGTGGGTACTGCACATGCACCGTCTGGAAATGTTATGCAGATTCGGCGGGGCGATCGGTAGTCCATGACGACAATACTGCAGAAACTACACTGGTTGCCTGTTAGGAGGCGTATTGAGTTTAAGATACTCGTCCTTGTGCACATGGCAGTATACAATGGTACGCCCGAGTACCTTGCGGCACTATTACACCAATATACACCACGCCGTTCCCTACGCTCTGCAAGCGGGTTACTCTTGCAAGTTCCTAGAGTGAACTTAGAACGTTTCGGCCGCCGTGCATACTGTTGTAGTACAAACATACATATATAATAGTGCATGTTTGCAATAATTTTTATATAATCTTAACTTCATGTGTTTCAAAAAGTTTGTTATTACTCCAGAGCTGGAGAAAATCTTCATGTCGCAATGTTTACACTGGGCTTTGTAGTTGCCTTGTACGTTGGTTGGAAAAACAAAGTGATCAAATGCTGCTGATTTGTTCGCCATGTCTGTAGTAAGACTCTGTACTCTGCAGTCTTGTAGATATGACTGACAGTATGCTTGCTTGTCTGCGGTGCCAGGTTCTGAACAGATTGCAATTTGCAACTGACTACTATTCAGTCATTATATTAAGCCAAGGCAATTATGTCTACCACAAAAGTCCACAATACAAGTGAACTGGTGGTTTCTGAACATCTGAAGCCACTACAACTGATCAAGGCATCAGATAGAGTTAGTTTATCCCATGTAATTGACTCATGGCTTCAACTATTAGGCTCTCAGCTGACATGCATGTAAGTGCCTGTGCTGATCATCCCCTTTATACTTATAAACCAATCAACCACCATCACAAGTACCATCAATTATGTTTCGTGTTATATGAAGCTTTGTACAAAATAAGAATAAATATACAGTAATTTTTACTGTAGCCATTTCTTTTCAATCCTTCTGATAGACCCAATTACTTAACAAAAACGTAAAAAAGTACTTGTAAAAAGTACTTCCCAAGTCCAAGTACTTTGATGGTCAAGTCCAAGTCCAAGTACTGCACTCAGCAAAATGGCAAGTACAGGCACTGGCATGCCTATATGGTCTGGTGACAGTCGCGCTGACAGAATAACAACCACAGAAGCTGCAAGTTTCTGAAAACAACTTAATTAAAAGAATGACAACAAAGAGGGTAGAGAGAAGAAGGACGAACGACATCAGAAACGAGGTTGAAATGCAATGCAGTGTAACAAGAAAATTATTGAGTAGCCAGATGAGATGGGCAGGCCACTTGGAAAGTATGGATGCCGGAAAAATAGCGAAAAGAGCAGAGGCGGAACAACATAAAGGACACAGGAAAAAAGGAAGGTCACAGCTGAGATGGGAGGACAGCATGAGGAGGGGCATAAGAAGATCAGGGGGGATGAAAGATGGAGAGGGGGCGATTGACAGAAAACTATGGAAGGAAAAGACACAGAGGGTGGTTCAGCTTTATTGTACCTGACCCTCAACCCTGTACAGCAGGGAAAAAGAGGAGAGCAACAATATTGCTCCACCCATGTATACAAACATGTCTCTCTGTTTTAGTTTCTTCCCTCCAGGTGTATTTCCAGCTCTTTGTTTTGCTGCCCCACCCAAAGTACCTCCGTCCTTTTCAGACTAACTTTCAGTCCATGTCTGCTAAACATATCCTTCCAATCTGTCAGTTGTTCTTGGAGATCTGCTTCCCCGTCCGCTACCACTGCCAGATCGTCTGCATACTGTAGCTTCCGGAGGATATCTCTCGTACCAGTCAGTCTACTTATTAGTTCCACCGCTGCGATAAACAACATTGGGCTCAGGGCGCTTCCTTGTCTCAGGCCAACATTTATTTCAAACTCTCCTGACATTCCCGGTCCACACACCACCCTGCTCTTAGTTTCGTAATATGTCCCTTCTACCATCCTGACCTCTGCCTCTCAATGTCGCCATCTCCATCACCATCTCTCTTTGTACGGTATCGTATGCTTTCTCCAGGTCTATGAATCCTACTGCCGCATCTTCCTATGATTATTGTAGTAAATTACGCTGTGTTTTTTTTAATTAACAATCAGGAATTTACGTATTTTATGTATAACGCTAGGTAGCTCCGTAACTGAGAGTAGCCGTCATGAACGCCAGGTTACTATAGTATAGTTTAATAGATAGATCTTGTTGAACAAAATATATATTTGATGCCTTATTTGCATGTCATTGATGAAATAAGTGGTTCTAATTAATAGGCCTAATATTTATAAGTTGCAGAATGATTTCTAAAATTGCTGGTGAAAACTACACATTATGATTGCGTACAGCAGAAACAGAGTGGGCCTGTACGCTATATTATAACTAACGGGGCAATTACTTTTCAACCGCACTCCCCACTTCATGTGGCATTCCCCAGGGTTCGTTCCCTTCTTGGGCTTTTGCTTTTCACTCTCTACACTACGCCACTCAGCTCTGTAATCCAAAGTCATAACTTGGATCATCACCTTTATGCAGATGACACACAGATCTACATTTCCTTGACCACGCCCGATAGAAGTCACACCCTAAACCGACTCAACGATTATCTCCAAGATGTTTTCTTATGGATGACCGACAGACAAAAATGAATTTCTCATCATTGGTACTTCAATGCAGCGAGGTAAACTTAATGATTTTTTCCAACATGTATTCTGAGTCAAAATATCACACCAGCAGCATCAATACGGAATCTAGGTGTGACCTTTGATTGCGACTTTAATTTCAGACAACACATATCCCAAACGTGCCGTTGTTTTTTTTATCATATCCGTGATCTTCGCCGCATTTGCCGACATATGTCGCTTTCTGTCGTTAAGACTATCGCAAAGGCTCTTGTTAGCAGCATATCAGATTATTGCAATTCTCTCCTTCATAATATTGCTATCAAGGATATTGCAAAACTACAACGTGTCCAAAATTGTTTAGCAATCTCCTCGATTCTCCCGCTCAGTGCCACTTCTAAAACACGGCATTGGCTCCCCGTGCGATATCGCATTATGTTTACGATCTACCAAGCCCTTTCATCCAAACAACCTAGTTATTTACACTCAATAATCACACCAGCTAGACAAGCCAAACAACTTCGGTCGTCTAGTTCGAAGTTGCTAGTTGCTATCTGTTCCTAGAGTTAAGACAAAGACTGGAACTCGAGCTTTTTTAGTTGCCGCGCCAACTATATGGAATTCGCTTCCCGTTAATGTTAAATCAGCAGAAATTATTGTTACATTTCATCGTCACCTGAAAACCTATATTTTCAATATCGCCTAACCTCCCTAGCTTCCTAGCACATCCATCCATTTGTTGACGAGTTTCGCCTAGCACACGAGTACGAGAATGCTTATTCCTTATGGTGCGCCATTGAGCTCGGATTGTCTGAGGATATTGGCGCGTTAGAAATGATTTATTATTATTATTAAATTCTAGTAATTATATAATGCAAGTGCACTGTGATCATGTAATGTAATTGGTATATGTTTAATACACACTGTACACACGTTTTCAAATGTTTTATTAAATAAATTGGATTGCCATAATGCACCATTACTGAGACTCTTTCACTTTACGAACTGAGCAAAGTGCAGCCCAATTACCATATGATATTTACATATTTAATTACAGCTAAGTATGCTTGAGTACATTTCTGAATGTCTGCATGGGCATACGGATGTAACAAAAAGCCCAGTGGAGTCGAGCTCAGCAGTAAACATGCCAAATGGGTACGTGAGTGAATTAATATATCATAATTCTTGCAGGATTATATTCAGTATACATTATGTTATACATCTACACGAACACATTTATTATTTTTTGCTAAAACATGTTAAACTAATCTCAAATCTCAATTATTTTAGCAACAAATATGTGTTTTGGCAGTTTGTATATTATTTGTGCTGAATACAACTTACAACACAGTAATTGGCTAGCATTTATAAATATTTCCACAGATATCCTTCTTCCAAATGAACAACATTCTACTAATTGTACACCCATCCCATCGCAAATATTAATAATAAAGCTTGAAGACCGCGATTACATTACTATATTGAGAATAGTCTTCCCTAATATGCTAGCTCGATTAAAGTCAAATTAATAAGTTATTAGTTTTGTGCATGTTCTAGAATGTTATTATATAAATATAAATGTAATTGCTGTTCCACATTGCACCTATTTGCTTTGTGTTCACAGTGTGTTAAGATAACAGCATGACATTTACATGATATTTACAATTAACGGATTGAGTCTAAATTGTACGCTAAATAATATAATCTGGATATACTAATTTGTGTACGTTTAGCCCTGCCTACCTGTTCGTAAAATTAGTATGTGTACGTATAGCCTCTTGCTAACTTATAAAAAGCCCTGGCGTCTCACCGCAAAAAAAACAAAGTGAAACGCGCGTGACACATGTGTCAAAAACTCCTTGCCCTACCGACCAATCACGAGCGCGCTGGGCGTGGTTTAAAAGAGCCTGTTAGTTTTTCATGAGTGAATTGCAAAGACGCCCACGGGCCACAGCCCACTGGCACTGTCCCCAACTCGTTCTGTTTACTTTGTTTTGTTCCATAGTCTTTCCCAAATATAAATACACCTTTATGCGTGGGTACTGCACCTGCACCGTCTGGAAATGTTATGCAGATTCGGCGGGGCGATCGGCAGTCCATGACGACAATACTGCAGAAACTACACTGGTTGCCTGTTAGGAGGCGTATTGAGTTTAAGATACTCGTCCTTGTGCACATGGCAGTATACAATGGTACGCCCGAGTACCTTGCGGCACTATTACACCAATATACACCACGCCGTTCCCTACGCTCTGCAAGCGGGTTACTCTTGCAAGTTCCTAGAGTGAACTTAGAACGTTTCGGCCGCCGTGCATACTGTTGTAGTACAAACATACATATATAATAGTGCATGTTTGCAATAATTTTTATATAACCTTAACTTCATGTGTTTCAAAAAGTTTGTTATTACCCCAGAGCTGGAGAAAATCTTCATGTCGCAGTGTTTACACTGGGCTTTGTAGTTGCCTTGTACGTTGGTTGGAAAAACAAAGTGATCAAATGCTGCTGATTTGTTCGCCATGTCTGTAGTAAGACTCTGTACTCTGCAGTCTTGTAGATATGACTGACAATATGCTTGCTTGTCTGCGGTGCCAGGTTCTGAACAGATTGCAATTTGCAACTGACTACTATTCAGTCATTATATTAAGCCAAGGCAATTATGTCTACCACAAAAGTCCACAATACAAGTGAACTGGTGGTTTCTGAACATCTGAAGCCACTACAACTGATCAAGGCATCAGATAGAGTTAGTTTATCCCATGTAATTGACTCATGGCTTCAACTATTAGGCTCTCAGCTGACATGCATGTAAATGCCTGTGCTGATCATCCCCTTTATACTTATAAACCAATCAACCACCATCACAAGTACCATCAATTATGTTTCGTGTTATATGAAGCTTTGTACAAAATAAGAATAAATATACAGTCATTTTTACTGTAGCCATTTCTTTTCAATCCTTCTGATAGACCCAATTACTTAACAAAAACGTAAAAAAGTACTTGTAAAAAGTACTTCCCAAGTCCAAGTACTTTGATGGTCAAGTCCAAGTCCAAGTACTGCACTCAGCAAAATGGCAAGTACAGGCACTGGCATGCCTATATGTTCTGGTGACAGTCGCGCTGACAGAATAACAACCACAGAAGCTGCAAGTTTCTGAAAACAACTTAATTAAAAGAATGACAACAAAGAGGGTAGAGAGAAGAAGGACGAACGACATCAGAAACGAGGTTGAAATGCAATGCAGTGTAACAAGAAAATTATTGAGTAGCCAGATGAGATGGGCAGGCCACTTGGAAAGTATGGATGCCGGAAAAATAGCGAAAAGAGCAGAGGCGGAACAACATAAAGGACACAGGAAAAAAGGAAGGTCACAGCTGAGATGGGAGGACAGCATGAGGAGGGGCATAAGAAGATCAGGGGGGATGAAAGATGGAGAGGGGGCGATTGACAGAAAACTATGGAAGGAAAAGACACAGAGGGTGGTTCAGCTTTATTGTACCTGACCCTCAACCCTGTACAGCAGGGAAAAAGAGGAGAGCAACAATATTGCTCCACCCATGTATACAAACATGTCTCTCTGTTTTAGTTTCTTCCCTCCAGGTGTATTTCCAGCTCTTTGTTTTGCTGCCCCACCCAAAGTACCTCCGTCCTCTTCAGACTAACTTTCAGTCCATGTCTGCTAAACATATCCTTCCAATCTGTCAGTTGTTCTTGGAGATCTGCTTCCCCGTCCGCTACCACTGCCAGATCGTCTGCATACTGTAGCTTCCGGAGGATATCTCTCGTACCAGTCAGTCTACTTATTAGTTCCACCGCTGCGATAAACAACATTGGGCTCAGGGCGCTTCCTTGTCTCAGGCCAACATTTATTTCAAACTCTCCTGACATTCCCGGTCCACACACCACCCTGCTCTTAGTTTCGTAATATGTCCCTTCTACCATCCTGACCTCTGCCTCTCAATGTCGCCATCTCCATCACCATCTCTCTTTGTACGGTATCGTATGCTTTCTCCAGGTCTATGAATCCTACTGCCGCATCTTCCTATGATTATTGTAGTAAATTACGCTGTGTTTTTTTTAATTAACAATCAGGAATTTACGTATTTTATGTATAACGCTAGGTAGCTCCGTAACTGAGAGTAGCCGTCATGAACGCCAGGTTACTATAGTATAGTTTAATAGATAGATCTTGTTGAACAAAATATATATTTGATGCCTTATTTGCATGTCATTGATGAAATAAGTGGTTCTAATTAATAGGCCTAATATTTATAAGTTGCAGAATGATTTCTAAAATTGCTGGTGAAAACTACACATTATGATTGCGTACAGCAGAAACAGAGTGGGCCTGTATGCTATATTATAACTAACGGGGCAATTACTTTTCAACCGCACTCCCCACTTCATGTGGCATTCCCCAGGGTTCGTTCCCTTCTTGGGCTTTTGCTTTTCACTCTCTACACTACGCCACTCAGCTCTGTAATCCAAAGTCATAACTTGGATCATCACCTTTATGCAGATGACACACAGATCTACATTTCCTTGACCACGCCCGATAGAAGTCACACCCTAAACCGACTCAACGATTATCTCCAAGATGTTTTCTTATGGATGACCGACAGACAAAACTGAATTTCTCATCATTGGTACTTCAATGCAGCGAGGTAAACTTAATGATTTTTTCCAACATGTATTCTGAGTCAAAATATCACACCAGCAGCATCAGTACGGAATCTAGGTGTGACCTTTGATTGCGACTTTAATTTCAGACAACACATATCCCAAACGTGCCGTTGCTGTTTTTATCATATCCGTGATCTTCGCCGCATTCGCCGACATATGTAGCTTTCTGTCGTTAAGACTATCGCAAAGGCTCTTGTTAGCAGCATATCAGATTATTGCAATTCTCTCCTTCCTAATATTGCTATCAAGGATATTGCAAAACTACAACGTGTTCAAAATTGTTTAGCAATCTCCTCGATTCTCCCGTTCAGTGCCACTTCTAAAACACGGCATTGGCTCCCCGTGCGATATCGCATTATGTTTAAGATCTGTACAATCACCTACCAAGCCCTTTCATCCAAACAACCTAGTTATTTACACTCAATACTCACACCAGCTAGACAAGCCAAACAACTTCGGTCGTCTAGTTCGAAGTTGCTAGTTGCTATCTGTTCCTAGAGTTAAGACAAAGACTGGAACTCGAGCTTTTTTAGTTGCCGCGCCAACTATATGGAATTCGCTTCCCGTTAATGTTAAATCAGCAGAAATTATTGTTACATTTCGTCGTCACCTGAAAACCTATATTTTCAATATCGCGTAACCTCCCTAGCTTCCTAGCACATCCACCCATTTGTTGACGAGTTTCGCCTAGCACACGAGTACGAGAATGCTTAATCCTTTTGGTGCGCCACTGAGCTCGGATTGTCTGAGGATATTGGCGCGTTAGAAGTGATTTATTATTATTATTAAATTCTAGTAATTATATAATGCATGTGCACTGTGATCATGTAATGTAATAGGTGTATGTTTAATACACACTGTACACACGTTTTCAAATGTTTTATTAAATAAATTGGATTGCCATAATGCACCATTACTGAGACTCTTTCACTTTACGAACTGAGCAAAGTGCAGCCCAATTACTATATGATATTTACATATTTAATTACAACTAAGTATGCTTGAGTACATTTCTGAATGTCTGCATGGGCATACGGATGTAACAAATAGCCCAGTGGAGTCGAGCTCAGCAGTAAACATGCCAAATGGGTACGTGAATGAATTAATATATCATAATTCTTGCAGGATTATATTCAGTATACATTATGTTATACATCTACAAGAACACATTTATTATTTTTTGCTAAAACATGTTAAACTAATCTAAAATCTCAATTATTTTAGCAACAAATATGTGTTTTGGCAGTTTGTATATTATTTGTGCTGAATACAACTTACAACACATTAATTGGCTAGCATTTATAAATATTTCCACAGATATCCTTCTTCCAAATAAACAACATTCTTCTAATTGTACACCCATCCCATCGCAAATATTCATAATAAAGCTTGAAGACCGCGATTACATTACTATATTGAGAATAGTCTTCCCTAATATGCTAGCTCGATTAAAGTCAAATTAATAAGTTATTAGTTTTGTGCATGTTCTAGAATTGTATTATAAAAATATAAATGTAATTGCTGTTCCACATTGCACCTATTTGCTTTGTGTTCACAGTGTGTTAAGATAACAGTATGACATTTACATGATATTTACAATTAACGGATTGAGTCTAAATTGTACGCTAAATAATATAATCTGGATATACTAATTTGTGTACGTTTAGCCCTGCCTACCTGTTCGTAAAATTAGTCTGTGTACGTATAGCCTCTTGCTAACATATAAAAAGCCCTGGCGTCTCCCCGCATAAAAACAAAGTGAAACGCGCGTGACACATGTTTCAAAAACTCCTTGCCCTACCGACCAATCACGAGCGCGCTGGGCGTGGTTTAAAAGAGCCTGTTAGCTTTTCATAAGTGAATTGCAAAGACGCCCACGGGCCACAGCCCACTGGCACTGTCCCCAACTCGTTCTGTTTACTTTGTTTTGTTCCATAGTCTTTCCCAAATATAAATACACCTTTATGCGTGGGTACTGCACCTGCACCGTCTGGAAATGTTATGCAGATTCGGCGGGGCGATCGGCAGTCCATGACGACAATACTGCAGAAACTACACTGGTTGCCTGTTAGGAGGCGTATTGAGTTTAAGATACTCGTCCTTGTGCACATGGCAGTATACAATGGTACGCCCGAGTACCTTGCGGCACTATTACACCAATATACACCACGCCGTTCCCTACGCTCTGCAAGCGGGTTACTCTTGCAAGTTCCTAGAGTGAACTTAGAACGTTTCGGCCGCCGTGCATACTGTTGTAGTACAAACATACATATATAATAGTGCATATTTGCAATAATTTTTATATAACCTTACCTTCATGTGTTTCAACAAGTTTTTTATTACCCCAGAGCTGGAGAAAATCTTCATGTCGCAGTGTTTACACTGGGCTTTGTAGTTGCCTTGTACGTTGGTTGGAAAAACAAAGTGATCAAATGCTGCTGATTTGTTCGCCATGTCTGTAGTAAGATTCTGTACTCTGCAGTCTTGTAGATATGACTGACAATATGCTTGCTTGTCTGCGGTGCCAGGTTCTGAACAGATTGCAATTTGCAACTGACTACTATTCAGTCATTATCTTAAGCCAAGGCAATTATGTCTACCACAAAAGTCCACAATACAAGTGAACTGGTGCTTTCTGAACATCTGAAGCCACTACAACTGATCAAGGCATCAGATAGTGTTAGTTTATCCCATGTAATTGACTCATGGCTTCAACTATCAGGCTCTCAGCTGACATTCATGTAAGTGCCTATGCTTATCATCCCCTTTATACTTATAAACCAATCAACCACCATCACAAGTACCATCAATTATGTTTCGTGTTATATGAAGCTTTGTACAAAATAAGAATAAATATACAGTAATTTTTACTGTAGCCATTTCTTTTCAATCCTTCTGATAGACCCAATTACTTAACAAAAACGTAATAAAGTACTTGTAAAAAGTACTTCCCAAGTCCAAGTACTTTGATGGTCAAGTCCAAGTCCAAGTACTGCACTCAGCAAAATGGCAAGTACAGGCACTGGCATGCCTATATGGTCTGGTGACAGTCGCGCTGACAGATTAACAACCACAGAAGCTGCAAGTTTCTGAAAACAACTTAATTAAAAGAATGACAACAAAGAGGGTAGAGAGAAGAAGGACGAACGACATCAGAAACGAGGTTGAAATGCAAAGCAGTGAAACAAGAAAATTATTGAGTAGCCAGATGAGATGGGCAGGCCACTTGGAAAGTATGGATGCCGGAAAAATAGCGAAAAGAGCAGAGGCGGAACAACATAAAGGACACAGGAAAAAAGGAAGGTCACAGCTGAGATGGGAGGACAGCATGAGGAGGGGCATGAGAAGATCAGGGGGGGTGAAAGATGGAGAGGGGGCGATTGACAGAAAACTATGGAAGGAAAAGACACAGAGAGTGGTTCAGCTTTATTGTACCTGACCCTCAACCCTGTGCAGCAGGGAAAAAGAGGAGAGCAACAATATTGCTCTACCCATGTATACAAACCTGTCTCTCTGTTTTAGTTTCTTCCCTCCAGGTGTATTTCCAGCTCTTTGTTTTGCTGCCCCACCCAAAGTACCTCCGTCCTCTTCAGACTAACTTTCAGTCCATGTCTGCTAAACATATCCTTCCAATCTGTCAGTTGTTCTTGGAGATCTGCTTCCCCGTCCGCTACCACTGCCAGATCGTCTGCATACTGTAGCTTCCGGAGGATATCTCTCGTACCAGTCAGTCTACTTATTAGTTCCACCGCTGCGATAAACAACAATGGGCTCAGGGCGCTTCCTTGTCTCAGGCCAACATTTATTTCAAACTCTCCTGACATTCCCGGTCCACACACCACCCTGCTCTTAGTTTCGTAATATGTCCCTTCTACCATCCTGACCTCTGCCTCTCAATGTCGCCATCTCCATCACCATCTTTCTTTGTACGGTATCGTATGCTTTCTCCAGGTCTATGAATCCTACTGCCGCATCTTCCTATGATTATTGTAGTAAATTACGCTGTGTTTTTTTTAATTAACAATCAGGAATTTACGTATTTTATGTATAGCGCTAGGTTGCTCCGTAACTGAGAGTAGCCGTCATGAATGCCAGGTTACTATAGTATAATTTAATAGATAGATCTTGTTGAAAAAAATATATATTTGATGCCTTATTTGCATGTCATTGATGAAATAAGTGGTTCTAATTAATAGGCCTAATATTTATAAGTTGCAGAATGATTTCTAAAATTGCTGGTGAAAACTACACATTATGATTGCGTACAGCAGAAACAGAGTGGGCCTGTATGCTATATTATAACTAACGGGGCAATTACTTTTCAACCGCACTCCCCACTTCATGTGGCATTCCCCAGGGTTCGTTCCCTTCTTGGGCTTTTGCTTTTCACTCTCTACACTACGCCATTCAGCTCTGTAATCCAAAGTCATAACTTGGATCATCACCTTTATGCAGATGACACACAGATCTACATTTCCTTGACCACGCCCGATAGAAGTCACACCCTAAACCGACTCAACGATTATCTCCAAGATGTTTTCTTATGGATGACCGACAGACAAAACTGAATTTCTCATCATTGGTACTTCAATGCAGCGAGGTAAACTTAATGATTTTTTCCAACATGTATTCTGAGTCAAAATATCACACCAGCAGCATCAGTACGGAATCTAGGTGTGACCTTTGATTGCGACTTTAATTTCAGACAACACATATCCCAAACGTGCCGTTGCTGTTTTTATCATATCCGTGATCTTCGCCGCATTCGCCGACATATGTAGCTTTCTGTCGTTAAGACTATCGCAAAGCCTCTTGTTAGCAGCATATCAGATTATTGCAATTCTTTCCTTCATAATATTGCTATCAAGGATATTGCAAAACTACAACGTGTCCAAAATTGTTTAGCAATCTCCTCGATTCTCCCGCTCATTGCCACTTCTAAAACACGGCATTGGCTCCCCGTGCGATATCGCATTATGTTTAAGATCTGTACAATCACCTACCAAGCCCTTTCATCCAAACAACCTAGTTATTTACACCCAATACTCACACCAGCTAGACAAGCCAAACAACTTCGGTCGTCTAGTTCGAAGTTGCTAGTTGCTATCTGTTCCTAGAGTTAAGACAAAGACTGGAACTCGAGCTTTTTTAGTTGCCGCGCCAACTATATGGAATTCGCTTCCCGTTAATGTTAAATCAGCAGAAATTATTGTTACATTTCGTCGACACCTGAAAACCTATATTTTTGAATATCGCCTAACCTCCCTAGCTTCCTAGCACATCCATCCATTTGTTGACGAGTTTCGCCTAGCACACGAGTACGAGAATGCTTAATCCTTTTGGTGCGCCACTGAGCTCGGATTGTCTGAGGATATTGGCGCGTTAGAAGTGATTTATTATTATTATTAAATTCTAGTAATTATATAATGCATGTGCACTGTCATCATGTAATGTAATTGGTGTATGTTTAATACACACTGTACACATTTTTTCAAATGTTTTATTAAATAAATTGGATTGCCATAATGCACCATTACTGAGACTCTTTCACTTTACGAACTGAGCAAAGTGCAGCCCAATTACCATATGATATTTACATATTTAATTACAGCTAAGTATGCTTGAGTACATTTCTGAATGTCTGCATGGGCATACGGATGTAACAAAAAGCCCAGTGGAGTCGAGCTCAGCAGTAAACATGCCAAATGGGTACGTGAGTGAATTAATATATCATAATTCTTGCAGGATTATATTCAGTATAAATTATGTTATACATCTACAAGAACACATTCATTATTTTTTGCTAAAACATGTTAAACTAATCTCAAATCTCAATTATTTTAGCAACAAATATGTGTTTTGGCAGTTTGTATATTATTTGTGCTAAATACAACTTACAACACATTAATTGGCTAGCATTTATAAATATTTCCACACATATCCTTCTTCCAAATAAACAACATTCTTCTAATTGTACACCCATCCCATCGCAAATATTCATAATAAAGCTTGAAGACAGCGATTACATTACTATATTGAGAATAGTCTTCCTAATATGCTAGCTCGATTAAAGTCAAATTAATAAGTTATTAGTTTTGTGCATGTTCTAGAATGTTATTATATAAATATAAATGTAACTGCTGTTCCACATTGCACCTATTTGCTTTGTGTTCACAGTGTGTTAAGATAACAGTATGACATTTACATGATATTTACAATTAACGGATTGAGTCTAAATTGTACGCTAAATAATATAATCTGGATATACTAATTTGAGTACGTTTAGCCCTGCCTACCTGTTCGTAAAATTAGTCTGTGTACGTATAGCCTCTTGCTAACATATAAAAAGCCCTGGCGTCTCCCCGCAAAAAAACAAAGTGAAACGCGCGTGACACATGTGTCAAAAACTCCTTGCCCTACCGACCAATCACGAGCGCGCTGGGCGTGGTTTAAAAGAGCCTGTTAGTTTTTCATAAGTGAATTGCAAAGACGCCCACGGGCCACAGCCCACTGGCACTGTCCCCAACTCGTTCTGTTTACTTTGTTTTGTTCCATAGTCTTTCCCAAATATAAATACACCTTTATGCGTGGGTACTGCACCTGCACCGTCTGGAAATGTTATGCAGATTCGGCGGGGCGATCGGCAGTCCATGACGACAATACTGCAGAAACTACACTGGTTGCCTGTTAGGAGGCGTATTGAGTTTAAGATACTCGTCCTTGTGCACATGGCAGTATACAATGGTACGCCCGAGTACCTTGCGGCACTATTACACCAATATACACCACGCCGTTCCCTACGCTCTGCAAGCGGGTTACTCTTGCAAGTTCCTAGAGTGAACTTAGAACGTTTCGGCCGCCGTGCATACTGTTGTAGTACAAACATACATATATAATAGTGCATATTTGCAATAATTTTTATATAACCTTACCTTCATGTGTTTCAACAAGTTTGTTATTACCCCAGAGCTGGAGAAAATCTTCATGTCGCAGTGTTTACACTGGGCTTTGTAGTTGCCTTGTACGTTGGTTGGAAAAACAAAGTGATCAAATGCTGCTGATTTGTTCGCCATGTCTGTAGTAAGACTCTGTACTCTGCAGTCTTGTAGATATGACTGACAATATGCTTGCTTGTCTGCGGTGCCAGGTTCTGAACAGATTGCAATTTGCAACTGACTACTATTCAGTCATTATATTAAGCCAAGGCAATTATGTCTACCACAAAAGTCCACAATACAAGTGAACTGGTGGTTTCTGAACATCTGAAGCCACTACAACTGATCAAGGCATCAGATAGTGTTAGTTTATCCCATGTAATTGACTCATGGCTTCAACTATGAGGCTCTCAGCTGACATGCATGTAAGTGCCTGTGCTTATCATCCCCTTTATACTTATAAACCAATCAACCACCATCACAAGTACCATCAATTATGTTTCGTGTTATATGAAGCTTTGTACAAAATAAGAATAAATATACAGTAATTTTTACTGTAGCCATTTCTTTTCAATCCTTCTGATAGACCCAATTACTTAACAAAAACGTAAAAAAGTACTTGTAAAAAGTACTTCCCAAGTCCAAGTACTTTGATGGTCAAGTCCAAGTCCAAGTACTGCACTCAGCAAAATGGCAAGTACAGGCACTGGCATGCCTATATGGTCTGGTGACAGTCGCGCTGACAGAATAACAACCACAGAAGCTGCAAGTTTCTGAAAACAACTTAATTAAAAGAATGACAACAAAGAGGGTAGAGAGAAGAAGGACGAACGACATCAGAAACGAGGTTGAAATGCAATGCAGTGTAACAAGAAAATTATTGAGTAGCCAGATGAGATGGGCAGGCCACTTGGATAGTATGGATGCCGGAAAAATAGCGAAAAGAGCAGAGGCGGAACAACATAAAGGACACAGGAAAAAAGGAAGGTCACAGCTGAGATGGGAGGACAGCATGAGGAGGGGCATGAGAAGATCAGGGGGGATGAAAGATGGAGAAGGGGCGATTGACAGAAAACTATGGAAGGAAAAGACACAGAGAGTGGTTCAGCTTTATTGTACCTGACCCTCTACCCTGTACAGCAGGGAAAAAGAGGAGAGCAACAATATTGCTCCACCCATGTATACAAACCTGTCTCTCTGTTTTAGTTTCTTCCCTCCAGGTGTATTTCCAGCTCTTTGTTTTGCTGCCCCACCCAAAGTACCTCCGTCCTCTTCAGACTAACTTTCAGTCCATGTCTGCTAAACATATCCTTCCAATCTGTCAGTTGTTCTTGGAGATCTGCTTCCCCGTCCGCTACCACTGCCAGATCGTCTGCATACTGTAGCTTCCGGAGGATATCTCTCGTACCAGTCAGTCTACTTATTAGTTCCACCGCTGCGATAAACAACAATGGGCTCATGGCGCTTCCTTGTCTCAGGCCAACATTTATTTCAAACTCTCCTGACATTCCCGGTCCACACACCACCCTGCTCTTAGTTTTGTAATATGTCCCTTCTACCATCCTGACCTCTGCCTCTCAATGTCGCCATCTCCATCACCATCTCTCTTTGTACGGTATCGTATGCTTTCTCCAGGTCTATGAATCCTACTGCCGCATCTTCCTATGATTATTGTAGTAAATTACGCTGTGTTTTTTTTAATTAACAATCAGGAATTTACGTATTTTATGTATAACGCTAGGTAGCTCCGTAACTGAGAGTAGCCGTCATGAACGCCAGGTTACTATAGTATAATTTAATAGATAGATCTTGTTGAACAAAATATGTATTTGATGCCTTATTTGCATGTCATTGATGAAATAAGTGGTTCTAATTAATAGGCCTAATATTTATAAGTTGCAGAATGATTTCTAAAATTGCTGGTGAAAATTACACATTATGATTGCGTACAGCAGAAACAGAGTGGGCCTGTATGCTATATTATAACTAACGGGGCAATTACTTTTCAACCGCACTCCCCACTTCATGTGGCATTCCCCAGGGTTCGTTCCCTTCTTGGGCTTTTGCTTTTCACTCTCTACACTACGCCACTCAGCTCTGTAATCCAAAGTCATAACTTGGATCATCACCTTTATGCAGATGACACACAGATCTACATTTCCTTGACCACGCCCGATAGAAGTCACACCCTAAACCGACTCAACGATTATCTCCAAGATGTTTTCTTATGGATGACCGACAGACAAAACTGAATTTCTCATCATTGGTACTTCAATGCAGCGAGGTAAACTTAATGATTTTTTCCAACATGTATTCTGAGTCAAAATATCACACCAGCAGCATCAGTACGGAATCTAGGTGTGACCTTTGATTGCGACTTTAATTTCAGACAACACATATCCCAAACGTGCCGTTGCTGTTTTTATCATATCCGTGATCTTCGCCGCATTCGCCGACATATGTAGCTTTCTGTCGTTAAGACTATCGCAAAGGCTCTTGTTAGCAGCATATCAGATTATTGCAATTCTCTCCTTCATAATATTGCTATCAAGGATATTGCAAAACTACAACGTGTCCAAAATTGTTTAGCAATCTCCTCGATTCTCCCGCTCAGTGCCACTTCTAAAACACGGCATTGGCTCCCCGTGCGATATCGCATTATGTTTAAGATCTGTACAATCACCTACCAAGCCCTTTCATCCAAACAACCTAGTTATTTACACTCAATACTCACACCAGCTAGACAAGCCAAACAACTTCGGTCGTCTAGTTCGAAGTTGCTAGTTGCTATCTGTTCCTAGAGTTAAGACAAAGACTGGAACTCGAGCTTTTTTAGTTGCCGCGCCAACTATATGGAATTCGCTTCCCGTTAATGTTAAATCAGCAGAAATTATTGTTACATTTCGTCGTCACCTGAAAACCTATATTTTCAATATCGCCTAACCTCCCTAGCTTCCTAGCACATCCATCCATTTGTTGACGAGTTTCGCCTAGCACACGAGTACGAGAATGCTTAATCCTTTTGGTGCGCCACTGAGCTCGGATTGTCTGAGGATATTGGCGCGTTAGAAGTGATTTATTATTATTATTAAATTCTAGTAATTATATAATGCATGTGCACTGTGATCATGTAATGTAATTGGTGTATGTTTAATAAACACTGTACACACGTTTTCAAATGTTTTATTAAATAAATTGGATTGCCATAATGCACCATTACTGAGACTCTTTCACTTTACGAACTGAGCAAAGTGCAGCCCAATTACCATATGATATTTACATATTTAATTACAGCTAAGTATGCTTGAGTACATTTCTGAATGTCTGTATGGGCATACGGATGTAACAAAAAGCCCAGTGGAGTCGAGCTCAGCAGTAAACATGCCAAATGGGTACGTGAGTGAATTAATATATCATAATTCTTGCAGGATTATATTCAGTATACATTATGTTATACATCTACAAGAACACATTTATTATTTTTTGCTAAAACATGTTAAACTAATCTCAAATCTCAATTATTTTAGCAACAAATATGTGTTTTGGCAGTTTGTATATTATTTGTGCTGAATACAACTTACTACACATTAATTGGCTAGCATTTATAAATATTTCCACAGATATCCTTCTTCCAAATGAACAACATTCTACTAACTGTACTCCCATCCCATCGCAAATATTCATAATAAAGCTTGAAGACCGCGATTACATTACTATATTGAGAATAGACTTCCCTAATATGCAAGCTCGATTAAAGTCAAATTAATAAGTTATTAGTTTTGTGCATGTTCTAGAATTGTATTATAAAAATATAAATGTAATTGCTGTTCCACATTGCACCTATTTGCTTTGTGTTCACAGTGTGTTAAGATAACAGTATGACATTTACATGATATTTACAATTAACGGATTGAGTCTAAATTGTACGCTAAATAATATAATCTGGATATACTAATTTGTGTACGTTTAGCCCTGCCTACCTGTTCGTAAAATTAGTCTGTGTACGTATAGCCTCTTGCTAACATATAAAAAGCCCTGGCGTCTCCCCGCAAAAAAACAAAGTGAAACGCGCGTGACACATGTGTCAAAAACTCCTTGCCCTACCGACCAATCACGAGCGCGCTGGGTGTGGTTTAAAAGAGCCTGTTAGCTTTTCATAAGTGAATTGCAAAGACGCCCACGGGCCACAGCCCACTGGCACTGTCCCCAACTCGTTCTGTTTACTTTGTTTTGTTCCATAGTCTTTCCCAAATATAAATACACCTTTATGCGTGGGTACTGCACCTGCACCGTCTGGAAATGTTATGCAGATTCGGCGGGGCGATCGGCAGTCCATGACGACAATACTGCAGAAACTACACTGGTTGCCTGTTAGGAGGCGTATTGAGTTTAAGATACTCGTCCTTGTGCACATGGCAGTATACAATGGTACGCCCGAGTACCTTGCGGCACTATTACACCAATATACACCACGCCGTTCCCTACGCTCTGCAAGCGGGTTACTCTTGCAAGTTCCTAGAGTGAACTTAGAACGTTTCGGCCGCCGTGCATACTGTTGTAGTACAAACATACATATATAATAGTGTCCCTTCTACCATCCTGACCTCTGCCTTATTTGCATGTCATTGATGAAATAAGTGGTTCTAATTAATAGGCCTAATATTTATAAGTTGCAGAATGATTTCTAAAATTGCTGGTGAAAACTACACATTATGATTGCGTACAGCAGAAACAGAGTGGGCCTGTACGCTATATTATAACTAACGGGGCAATTACTTTTCAACCGCACTCCCCACTTCATGTGGCATTCCCCAGGGTTCGTTCCCTTCTTTGGCTTTTGCTTTTCACTCTCTACACTACGCCACTCAGCTCTGTAATCCAAAGTCATAACTTGGATCATCACCTTTATGCAGATGACACACAGATCTACATTTCCTTGACCACGCCCGATAGAAGTCACACCCTAAACCGACTCAACGATTATCTCCAAGATGTTTTCTTATGGATGACCGACAGTCAAAACTAAAGTTAAATGCAGACAAAACTGAATTCCTCATCATTGGAACTCCAATGCAGCGAAGTAAACTTAATGACTTTTTTCCAACATGCATCCTGAGTCAAAATATCACACCAGCAGCATCAGTATGGAATCTAGGAGTGACCTTTGATTGCGACTTCAATTTCAGACAACACATACCCCAAACGTGCCGTTGCTGTTTTTATCATATCCGTGATCTTCGCCGCATTCGCCGACATATGTCGCTTTCTGTCGTTAAGACTATCGCAACAGCTCTTGTTAGCAGCAGATTAGATTATTGCAATTCCCTCCTTCATAATATTGTTATCAAGGATATTGCAAAACTTCAACGCGTCCAAAATTGTTTAGCAAGGGTAATCTCCTCGATTCTCCCGCTCAGTGCCACTTCTAAAATCACTGCATTGGCTCCCCGTGCGATATCGCATTATGTTTAAGATCTGCACAATCACCTACCAAGCCCTTCCATCCAAACAACCTAGTTATTTACACTCAATGCTCACACCAGCTAGACAAGCCAGATAACTTCGGTCGTCTAGTTCGAAGTTGCTATCTGTTCATAGAGTTAAGACAAATGATGGAACTCGAGCTTTTTCAGTTGCCGTGCCAACTATATGGAATTCGCTTCCCGTTAATGTTAAATCAGCAGAAAATATTGTTACATTTCGTCGTCACCTCAAAACCTATCTTTTCAATATCGCCTATCCTCCCTAGCTTCCTAGCACATCCATCCATTTGTTGACGACTTTCGCCTATCACACGAGTACGAGAATGCTTAATCCTTTGGTTTTGGTGCGCCACTGAGCTCGGATTGTCTAAGGATAATTGGCGTGTAAGAAGTTATTTATTATTATTATTATATCATGCTTATTCACACTTAGTCTTATTTCTACTCGATCATAAGCAAAGAACGTCAATACGGAAACTTCGACACCCACGAGAGCTTCCACCTAGTGAATATGCATGTGATTAAAAGGCACTAAACTACAAAAACAGTTTAATGTCGGTTTCTTTTATGTGTGACATGTTTCAATATAAGTTTAGCCTCGATTATTCAGGCGCCGTGAGGTGGCAGCATTGTCCAATCACAACGGCGTGGATTATTAAGCTTCAGCCAATGTTACCGGTAGGGGGCTTTACCCCAGATTCGAGTGGAGACGATGATTGACTCTCAGGCCAACTATGAAATAATAAATTAAACAAGGACACACTTTTATGAGATAATACTATACTATAACAACTATTCAACATTAAACTTATATTGAAACATGACACACACAAATAAATCGACATTAAACTTTTTTCGTAGTTGAATTCCTTTTAATCACATGCATATTCACTAGGTGGCAGTTTATACTTATACTAATGTATAAACTGTATTGTTATGTACATAACTGATCTGAAATAAAATGTATCTATCTATCTCATGGCATAACATTCAGAAGGGCCATTTACAGCGAGACTATCGTTCTGGCGAAGTCACTCACGATAGTGTTAGCGACAGAAAGCGACACATGTCGGCGAATGCGGCGAAGATCACGGATATGATAAAAACAGCAACGGCACGTTTGGGATATGTGTTGTCTGAAATTGAAGTCGCAATCAAAGGTCACTCCTAGATTCCGTACTGATGCTGCTGGTGTGATATTTTGGCTCAGGATGCATGTTGGAAAAAAGTCATTAAGTTTACCTCGCTGCATTGGAGTACCGATGATGATGAATTCAGTTTTGTCTGCATTTAACTTTAATTTGCTATCGGTCATCCATGAGAAAACATCTTGGAGACAATCGTTGAGTCGGTTTAGGGAGTGACTTGTATCGGGCGTGGCCAAGGAAATGTAGATCTGTGTGTCATATGCATAAAGTTGATGATCCAAGTTATGACTTTGGATTACAGAGCTGAGTGGCGTAGTGTAGAGAGTGAAAAGCAAAGGCCCAAGAACGAAACCCTGGGGAATGCCACATGAAGTGGGGAGTGAGGTTGAAAAGTAATTATCTATCTTTATACATTGATGTCTATTGGTTAGATATGAAGAAAACCAGATCAGAGCTGTGCCAGATATCCCATACCACATTCATAAACGTTTGACAAGAGTGTTGTAATCAATGGTATCAAAGGCGGCAGACAGATCAAGCTAGGTAAGTGCAGTTACTTTGCCTTATCAATGTTTAATATAACACCATTGTGTACTTTTAGGAGAGCAGTCTCTGTAGAATGAAATTGTTTGTATGTTGACTGGAGCACACTGGATAAACAAGTTGAGCTGATATGACACCTTAGACGGCTTGCTACGAATTTCTCAAGTATCTTAGAAATAAAGCTAAGATTAGAAATTGGCCTATAATTTTTGAAATCATCTTTTGGCAGAGAAGTCTTCTTGAGAACAGGATTTTCATGTGCGTATTTAAAATCGTCTGGGAATTTACCCGAACTCGGTGATAAATTTATGATATTTGTTATTGTACCAAGTAAAGAGTCAAGACATGCTTTTAGTAGTATGGTTGGTAGTTACTCGAGACCATGTTTGTGTAATAATTTGATTTAGCTTTGGCCATTTGTCTGTTGCAGTAGTGACACTGTTTAGAATATCGTGATCTGTCCAAAGGCGAGCGTGATTTGCGAGACTAATATAAGTTTAATGTTGAATAGTTGTTATAGTATAGTATTATTTGATAAAAGTGTATCCTTATTTAATTTGTTATTTCATAGTTGGCCTGAGAGCCAATCATCGTGTCTATCCGAATCTGGGGTAAAGCCCCCTACCGGTAACATTGGCAGGAGATTAATAATCGAGGCCGTAGTGATGGGACAATGCTGCCACTTCAGTGCGCCTGGATAATTGAGGCTACCGCGTGACTAACTCTAGGGTGATCGACGCGCCATCTGGAGAGAGCACAATGTTGCTACCTGCTGGCCAATAGCGACAACAACCTGCTGGCCAATAGCGACAACAACCTGGCACTTCGGGTTAGGGGAGACCGGGGTTAGTTGTAATACTGGTACAAACAAATCGAGGGTAATCGACGGGCCTCAAACCCTCGGTGAGTTTAGATTCAACGGCCAAGAAGGCGGAACAGCAGTGCACTGTGGAGTGCTTAGGGCATGGCAGAGCACGGAAGATGTCATGGCCATCCACTTCAGTTAAGGAAGTCTTCTGTCATACCAACCTTCTGGGCCACTGAAACCCGGCTTCTGCGGCCGAGAGAGTGGGACCACCCCTATGCAACGGCCTTCCCACTTTAAAAGCATTCACGCACAGGTTTGTGCTACTCATCATTCGACATCATCTCATCTATCATCACTTCTTTATCAAGCCCTGCTACGATGGGGGAGGGGCAAAGAGAGATGTGGATGTGATCACTGGGAGTCGTAGTCCCAAACCTGCACGTAGGCAAGAGGTCGTGTCCGGCAGCACCCCAGGCGACTGATCAGCCCTGTTTAGGACAGCACTGCTCACTCTTTGTAAGGGAGGGGCCTAGAAAAGGTGGCCTAAAGATTGCCTGCCCTATTACAACTGGCCAGCATACCGGGGCTGGCAGTTCAACCCATTCTAGCGGTCGAAAACAATGAAATAAAAGTAGACTCCTTCTAGGAGCATGGAATATTCGCACACTAATGGATAAAGCTGACACCGCAAGACCGGAAAGAAGGACAGCCCTTATTGCAAGAGAGCTGCAGCGTTGTAATATTGATATAGCGGCTCTGAGTGAGACAAGACTTACAGAGGAGGGCTGCGTGAGGGAACCAGGCGGCGGCTACACCTTCTTTTGGAAAGGCAAGGCGGAGAATGAGGCCATAATCCACGGAGTTGGCATAGCAGTGAAAACTTCTCTCATGCGGCAGCTTCCGGACCTTCCCAAAAGAATCAACGAAAGGCATCTGAAGCTGCGTTTCGCCCTGAACGCCAAACCACTATCATAAGTGCCTACGCACCCACCCTTACAAGCTCTGACGAGACCAAAGAAAGATTCTATGAAGATCTCGACAGCCTGGTCACCTGCTAGCGACAAGCTCACCATCTTAGGTGATTTCATTGCAAGAGTCGGAACTGATAGCAGGAACTGGAAGGGAGTCATCGGACAGCAGGCGTAGGAAGACTAAACAGCAACGGCCTCCTCCTTTTGAGCATGTGTGCGGAGAACGACTTAACTATCATAAACAGGCAGGCTGATAAGTACAAAACAACCTGGATGCACCCCAGGTCCAAGCAATGGCACATGATAGACTATGTCATCGTGAGAAGGCGAGACATTCAGGATGTGAAAATCACAAGGGCCATGCGGGGAGCAGAGTGCTGGACGGATTACCGATTGGTCAGGACAGTCCTCCAGTTGCACATTGCCCGACTTCAGCGCAAACGTCCAAAGTCGAACAGAAATGCCTTCAATACATGCAGCCAGGCTGAAACACCAGCGTTACCGCGAGCAATTCCAGGTTGACCTTGATGACAGGCTGATATCCTACGGACAACTTACTGGCAACACCACAGAGAAGTGGACCCAGTTCAAGCAGGTGGTGACGGACTCAGCAAAGTCAACTCTCGGACCGAAGAAGAAGACACTCCAGGACTGGTTCGATGAAAACAACGAAGAAATCTGCAAGGCGCTGGATGAAAAAAACCAGAATGACCCTTCCTCAGTTTCCAAGAAAGACCGCTACAGACACCTGCAGTGCCAAACGCAGAGAGACCTTCGTCAGAAGCAGGATAACTGGTGGCAAAAGAAAGCAGAGGAAATGGAACATTACGCTGAAACTCACAACGCAAAGATGTTCTTCAGTGCCATCAAGTCTGTGTACGGACCATTAAATCCCAACACCACTCCACTTCTTTCAGCAGATAGCACCACCTTAATCAAAAACAGGGGGAGTATCAAAGAGAGGTGGAGAGAAAACTTTAGCAACCTCCCCAACTGTCCTTTAACAGTGAGCGAAGAAGCCCTTGACTCCATACCCCAGTAACACATCAAAGAAGACCTCAATCTTCCTTCCACTCTGGACGAAAAAAAAAAGCCGTCAACCAGATGAGTGCAGGAAAGGCTCCAGGAATGGACGGGATTCCAGCTGAAATTTACAAGCCAGCGGGTCCAGCAACACTTGAGGCCTTTCGTGTCATCATAACCAGCAATTGGGAAGATGAAGACATGCCACAAGACCTTCGTGATGCCACTATAATTTCCCTCTATAAGAACAGGGACAACAAAACAGACTTTCGTCGAACGTATCACGTTGACTTCATAATAAAAAGGTAATTTATATGCACCTAAATCCTTGGAAACCAAACTGAGAAGCGCATCAAGACAAAATGATTGATCAAACTCAAAATCCATAAGCAATATTCCAGTTGTCAAGAGATGAGTGAGACTTTTGTATGCCAAGAGTAATATGTTACGTCAAAAATTCCAGTTTTGTTAAACTGCCGTAAAATAAGCTATTCACAGCGTATTTTGGTAATATATATATGTGTGCGTTATGGGTGAACTTTAGAAAAGTTAATTTGCAGCAATTCGTTGTTGCATATAACAACTCTTTCAGGATATCAAACAATTTACCTATAAGATGGTCACATGTTTGCTACAGCTAATGTCAGCTCAGGTAAATGTGTAATTTTTAACCTATTTAATAGGATTGACATGTCTTTGAATTCCATGATTTATAGCATTAAAACTAACGACATGTATTGTACTTCGAAACTGCGGCATCAGTGGGTCCGGGATTTATATAATTTTTAAACATGTTCTTGTCGATGTATTTTTTTATTTATTTACATAGTTTTATTGATGTATTTTGTATATGGAAATTATGATTGTCTGAAATAAATACGTTAATATTATTGGGCGCAGAGGCCGAGCAGTTAGAGTGTCGGACTGTCCACCGGAGGGACCGGGGTTCGAATCCGGGCGCCGGCCGAGCGGTAGTTCGGTTCTGGTTCGGCCGCTTTGTCGAAACATGGGCAATTTCGTTCATCCTGCGTCGCCCCCTTCTAACCCGGACCGGCCTGCGTGGAAGGGTAGACCAACAACACCAGCATGCAAAGTACAATTAAGCCAAGGCCCCCAGTCCCCAGCAGCATCGCAAGAGTCTGTGACCAAGGAGGCGATCCGGGTCAACTAGGGCTACATGCAGGGGGTGCTAAGAATCTCTGGGTCAAGAAGAGCCGCCGAGAGAAGGTAAGTAGCATATAACACAAGAACACTAGTAAAAGATAAACAGATACAAGAACCGAAGGACGAACTTATGGGAACCAAATTAGTGATCATGATCGAGAAGTCAGAAAAAGAGAGGACTGCTTCACTACCCTACAAAGCGGCCACCTAGTACTATATTATTACTTGGCCGTTGTTCGCCGTGGAATGGTATAGTAGCCTACTATGCCTTCCCCCGGAGAACAACGGCCAAGCAGTAATATAGGCTTTCTCATAAACAAGAAATGGAAAGACAATGTAGTGAGGGTTAACAGCCTCAGCCCCAGAGTAGCAGAACTTGTTCTATGCATAACAAAGCTCTACAAGCTGAAGATAGTACAAGTATACGCACCAACAACATCATACTCAGAAGAAGACACAAACAACTTCTACAACGACGTTGGTGAGACCTTAGAAAAGCAAACCCACTATATGATAGTGATAGAAGACTTGCAAGCAGGGAAACGAGCAAACATTTCAGAAACGGCAACAGGCAAATTTGGCCAAGGTGTGAGAAACGAAAGAGGCGACACGTTGGTCGAATGGGCAACATCAAGAAGCTACAAAATCTTGTATACCCCGTTTCAGAAAGAAGCAGGGAGGAGATGGACGTAGAAAAGCCTGTTGTATATTTAGTAAGTTTATACATATGTGTTAATACCAACATGCTTTAAGCTGAACCACGGACTGACATCATTGAGCAATTAGGCGGTAGTCGCGCTACTCCTATCCGCGGGACGTGTACAAAATATATTAATGATATATATAACATTCCTCCCGACTTATAAACTGTAATAATGTTCAACCGAAAACTCTCAATTGTAATCTGTGCCGAGAAAATAATGTCCGAGAAAATAAATGGTTAATTACACGATGCTAAAACATCAACGAAACATTACGCATTTTACGGCTGTAGAGTTTACACATATATATAAATAATAACTCGGCACAAATTACGTTGACACTCCTTCGCTTCATTTTACACGTCCAGCCTGGTAGGTGGACGGCGGTTTTCACGCCTGGGTAACGTTGCTCGGCAAGAGGACGAACGGCACTTTATGTAGTTCCGTCCAGTGGACTCGGTTCGTGGTGTTGTCGGCACGGTTATCCGCACAGTTGGTACCAATTGTTCAGGTACGACATGCGTTGGCACAATGACATCCGTGTTTGCTGTCTGTTCTGGCACAGCTAAACTGCTGGTGTGCCTCAGTATCGTCGACCGCAGCAAAGATAACACGTGTGCCACACATTTGATCCCGGTGGCGCCGCCACGTCATTTGTGCCACCTTGATGATGAAGCTCACTGGCCCTGTTTGTCGTAACACTGTTCCTGGAACCCATTTTGGTCCAGATTGGTAGTTTCTGGTCATCACTGACTGACCTTCGAAGAACATGTCTCACTTTCCCCTTTCGTGTTG